>RJWM01000023.1:0-151361 GCA_004363535.1 Dasyprocta punctata | reverse complement strand
CTGCTGCACTGAGTCGTGTGTGTTTTCCTGCCGGCCGGGACAAGCGCGCGACAAATATTTGTAGTTTTGTTCATTTTTTTCAGGATTTCCTTTATTTCAGAAGAAGAACTTTGCTGTTCTGATTGCTGATACTCCCTTTTCCTTTTCAGAAAGCTCCTCAGCTGTCATTCTCTATTGCTCAGACAGAGTTGTTGAAGTTCCTCTGTAGACAGTTCCTCTGAGTGTTCCTTCACCAGTTCCTCGACATCACCACTGTCTACCTGCAAGCCTCTGGACTCTGCTAGAATAACAATGTCATCAACTACAGGGTCAACTAAAGGTTCAGGCTCCTCAACAGAAGCTTCCTTTTACTTCTTTATACAAATCTTTTCTCTGTAAGATTGTGGAGATGGCGGATTTGGACATGCTATGCATATTAGCAAGATTGGCCACACGAATGCACTCTCATCTTCCTCCACAATTTTCTTCTCTTTTTAATTGTGATTTGATTCTTTACCTTCTCTTCCTTCCTAAGCTTCTTTCCTAGCTTTTTGGGGGGCATTTCGATAGAAATAATCATAAGGATTATATACAGCACTAACTGAAATCACTAACTGAAATATATCTAGAAAGAGGAAGATAGATCTTTTGCAAAAGGGAAGAGGACCACAAGATGGAGGAAGTGGGGCAAAGAGGGAAAAAGGAAATAAAAAAAATAATTAAGATAAGTTACCTGCATGTACCAACTGCTCACAATGAATGTAAGCATTATATATTAGAAACATGTATTAACAAAAATAAGAATCAAAAATTCTAGCAGAATTTACTTTGCTAGGTTTTAAACTTGCTTACTGTCAACCCTTCCCTTTCTGATTTCTCCCTTAACAGATATCTTATCCTATGTATATCTGCTTTTGTATTTTGAAAGCATATTATGCATCGAATTTCACAGGGTTGCAGTAGGAGAGAAATTTTGCAGGATCAATTCGATGACAAATTTCAACCTATCTTACTTACATGATGACAATTAGAACGTCGAGCTTTAGGAAACGATGTTGGAATACATTCAGGCTTGGGGACAAATGATATTCAATAAGTGTATCTTTTATATAAGAAGCACATGAATTTTGTGAGGCAAGGCTGAATTACGATAGACTGAACTGTGCCCCCCCCCAGTCACATGTTGAAGTTTTAATTCCCACTCACTGATTTAGAGATGGAGTGATTAAGGTTAAATGACATCATGAGGGCAGAGTCCCAGTGTAATACAACTGTTGCTTTTCTAACAAGAGAAGCAGATGTCAGAATTTTGTCTCAGTCATCAAAAGACACAGAGAAGGGGAACATCTGTAAGCCAGAACCATATACTGAGGGCGACCAGAATATGAGCCAGCTACACTGGCAGCAACATGGCTACACTGGTACATGATCTCAGACTCCCAGTCTTCAGAATTTTGAAAAACAATCTTCTACTATTTAAAACCCCCAGTCTATGGCATTTTGTTACAGCAGCCTGAGTGGACAAACAACTCAGTGGGATCATAAAACATTTAGCACTCTCCTCCTTCAAGAGGTATGGTAGGACTTACCATAAAACCAGAAGGGAAAACCACATGAACCATTTTGGCCAATGACATGTCAGCAAGGGTAACATTCACTCTCACTGCTAGTCTTTAATAAGAAGGAGTGTGATTCTCAGTGTATTTTGTTTTGCTTGCCTCTGCAACCTGGGGTGGTGCAAGCAGTGAATCCTTCAGCACCCTGAACATCTGAATGAGGACAATGGTGTCCACAGACAAGTCACATAGACATGTGAGTGAGAAACACACACGTGTTACTTTAAGTCACTGAGAACTTCCACGGTTAAGATTGTCTCAGCAGCCTCAGTCTCAGATGGGAAACAAATAAACAAAAAAACAAAGCAAACATGTAAAGTTAAAAAAGGCTTTAGTCCTCTGGGAAAGGGTTGAAAAAGCAGAAGCAAAAAACAATAATAAACTTGCAATGGTTTGCTACAATCATGGAAAAGCAAGGGTGGACTTAGCTACTGATACAGTAGTGAGTAAAAGTGTGTCAAAATTACAATGCAGACATTTTAATCGTGAGACTGTCCAAATTATTTAGCAATCTAATGAGAGAGAAATCACAAAATTTTATCTTATGTTTTAAAATATTATTACAGGTAGCTACTCAGATCCAAAATAGTTTTAGGATAGTCTTTTGGGGTCAAACCTAACTTTGTTGAACACTATTTACAATATTTTTCCTATAAAAGCCAAACAGAAGAACAATAATCTTACTTTATGTATAACAAAATACCCCAATACATATTAAGATTGAGATTTAAAGTTGCTTATATGTTGGCATGAATGCATTAGGATCTCATTCAATTCTGAAGATCACACTCTGTCTCTTTTGTCATACCACTCACTGCTTTGGACAGTGAATCTTTCCCTGAATGAGTCACATCCTTTTACATATCAAACACTTGATATGTAAAATTATACCTCCTCTGAGATCTTCCCCAGCCCCTTTATTCACTATCCGGAAAGTGACTGTGTATAACCCAAAACTGGTGTCTCCCGTGTACTCCTTTGCAAGACATTATCCAACATGTGCAGTGAAAATTATTGCCAATATTAGATTCTCAAATCATTTTACAAATATCTTCATTATAGCATTTACTTTCCTTAATTATAATTTACCTCTCAATGTGTTCGCTCATTGCATCTTAAGTCTATGTGTCCTGGAAACATCCCCTATTTATTGTGTTACACAGTTAAAATATAGTTAATGATTAGGTGACCATGTCAAATTATGAGGTATTTCTGTCTGAAAATGTTGGATACTTAATCAAAGTAGATAATGTGTTCATATTACTTTTTTCCCTAATTACTGAGAGGAAACTAACTGTACGTCTACTTACTTTCCTTTTTCTTGTTCCTGCTGGATGTGTTATATGTGCCATTATAGCCCTGGGAGTTTTGCCATGCTAATATTTAAATTTGTTTGTAGCCTCTATGTAGCATCAAATTATTAGAAAGAATAAGAGAAGCCTTGGAATTCTCAACAGTTATGTTCACATTTCTCTTTGCAAACTTCTGAAATGTGATTTATATTCCTTAGGTAATAGAGCCTTTCTTCAACTTTCTTCACAGTCAGCCTACTGAGCCTCTTTGGTTTCCATCCCTACCACTCCCATGGACAAGAACAAAAGCAGAAAAAACAGCCACGGACTAGAGACACCTTTTCATGCTCCTAATCAAAGGCAATGGCCACCTGAGCTTGGCAGCTCTCCCAAGTAGAGCTCGTCTTGATCAGCTGGCTATAGCATGAGGCCCACAAAAATGGAGAAACTACAAATTACTGCTCCCTCCTCTTCTCTTGGATCCCCTACCCTGAAAAAGAAAGAGAAAACAAAAAGAATCACATCAGATGAAACTGATGGACAGATTGCTGAGGGTGTGCAGGAATCTTTTCTCAAGAGTGCTAGCTTGGGAGAAGGAAGAGATGGATTCGAACCACTTCCAGAGGCAGCACCGTATGGAGGTTAGCACCAGCAAGATACAGGATTAAAAGTAAACTCCTTCACTTCTTGGTTGTGTGATTTAAGAAGTTACTTAACATGATAAGCTTTGGATTCTTAGTCAAGCAAGGATTCATGATAGTGCCCTAACAGAGTTGTTGCACTGATTCATTGCTAAGTGCAAAACAGCACAATGCAGCTAGCTCAGTATCTGATTTCCATTGAGAGTTTACACTTTTAGTCATTAGAACTCTGAGAATAATACACTACATAAGTATCTCCATTGTAAATAACCATTAGCATTATACTAGCAACTGATAACAGCTTGACTAGTTTGATTTGTTGAGATAATATGGGGAAATAGCTGGAATGGAATTTGGAATATTGGCCTTGGAGTGAGACTCAATTTTAAAGCAGTCATGTCACCTTTTACAAGTCACTCTTTTCAGCTGCAGCTTCCCCATTTTTTCAAGCTTTGAAAAGATAGTTCTCATCTGCCATGCTAATATAGTATCTTTGGGATAAACTAGTCTTTATGGTCCTGTATGCAATCAGAGGTGGCAATCAGGACGGCATGGTGGGGTGGTGGTTACAAACAGGTACCTTATTACATCATGGGGCAACTAAGTTAAGATCCTCAGGTTCTGTTCATGTTAAGCTAAAAAGTCTTCAAACTGGCAATCCAAGTGAGTTACATGGGATGAAGTTTTCGTTGAATTTGTACCAAAATGGATTTTTTCATCTTCTATTAGATTTTTTAAGCCTTCACAAATTCTGATTTCAAAAGCAAATATGGCTTTAGTGACAATTGTAAAATGCTTGCAGATTACAGACAACCTCAATTTGATATCCTTTTAAGACAGCAGAGATTGCCAGTTCAGATAATATGACCTGCAAATCAGACAACATGTTTTAACATGTTGATCATTACTAAAATAATTCAACATACCCTGGCACGCTAACACAAAGTTGTCAGGCCTGAATGAAATGTCACGAACTGGACAAGAGGAAGTAAAAGAGACAAAGAAATGGGAAACCAAGTGAAAGGAGAGAAGAAAAATTAAAGAAAGGAAAGTATATTATTGTATGAGAATTATTGGGATGACAAGTCCATTGGCTGCCTGGTCAAGTCAAAAACTGTCACTTAACCTTCAATTCTCAGAGAAAGGGGCAGGGCTAAAGCAGAACACAGTTAATGGTTTATACTATCCTGTGTGAAACATAGCATTTTATTTCAAAGGGTGAATTCTTTTAATATTATGAAGTATATTTTAAGGAAACATAAGAAAGCTCCATTATCTTTTAATCTAATCTATATGGTGGCTGCTGATAGGCTTTAAATCAGTTGTCAAATGTGGAAGTTTTAAACTTGATGGGATGGCGATGGGGAGGGATGGAAACAAAGAGGAAAAAAAGGAAAAAAATAATATGTATTATATACATGTATCAACTCCCCATGAAGAAGGCAATCATTATGCACTGGAAACATGTACTAATAAAAATAAAAACTAATTGGTTAAAATGATGCAGCCAGTGCCAGATTCCCTGGGCTAGGACCCAACTCTACTATTTTCTAACGCTGTGAACTTCAACAAGCTACTTCACCTCTCCATCTAAATTTTCCCATGGCCAAAACTGAGATATGAAAATATACTAGATTAGCAGGATTTGGTGGAATAATAAATAAAGTAATTCATAAAAGCACTTAAATATCTGGCACATAGTAATAAATAGAAGATGTATCTATTAGTGCACTCTTCATTCAATATTTCTTAGGGCTGTATATTTTGTTACAAAGTACATACATTAATTCATAATCTGATGTAGGCCACGTAACCTATGCTACTGATTTAATGTTTTCATTATAATCCTTTTGAAACTATTTTCATGAGTACTGTTGCCATAGAGAGTCAAGCCGAATTAACCACTGGATTCATGAGCTTAGGACTACTTTGAAAAACATGTCACAGATTTTCTAAATCTCTGATTTGCTGAAAAATCAACTTTCTTTTAGCCTCACTGTTTAGAGACCTCACTCTTAAAGACACACTTCTGTCATGCTGATTGGTCTGCTTTGTCATGACAGAACAGGGCAAGAAAACCAAACCCATGCACATCAGTAACAAACTGGAGAGCAAAAGCAATTCCGGGCTCTTCCATCCCCCTGGAAACACTCTTTGCATTTGCAATCTGACCATTTGCTCATCCTCAAAACAAACTGCCCTCTATTAGCCAGTCCAAGTGAATACACTTTCTTTGCAATTATTTTTAAGTTGAAAGACACTAGGAGAGGCATGGTTCTGTACCCGCATTGTCTGGAGTATTTATTTCTGTAATGCTAAGAGAAAAACAAGAACTTCTGCTTTATGTATGGCAGGTCCTGCTTTAAGAACTTTATGTGAACACTATCTCATCTGATAACATTATTTGCAGTGCATACCATCATTATTCTTACTTCACTCATGTGGAAATTGAAGCTCCGCGGTGAAGGAAGACTGCTTGGAGTTTCACAGCTTGGAAATGGGAAGCTAGAGCACAGAAGCAATGAAAGTGTCCCCTCCCCTTTTCTTTGATTTATCTTAATAATGTATTAGGTATTCAGCCTACTTTTCTAAAAAAGACTTCCTCCAATTTTCTTTTCCTCAACTATTTTAATGCCCACATCATGGTCGCTATCTTTATCTTTTCAAATGGTTGTGGGTTCACTTTGGAAATGCCTTTACATGCACTATTATTTTTCAGGTTTAAATTCACATGGGCTTTTTAGAAATCTTCTATCATCTTTAAAAAAAAAAAAAAAAAAACAACAACACTTTACCTGGTTTGGAACTTATGTTTGTATGTAACTCTGAGGACCATTTTGCTTCTTCAATTTGGGACTCAGTCATAATGTCGATATCTAGCACCTTCTATTTCTGGCTTATTTGATAAGTGAGTCTCCATAGAATACTATTATTTTACTGTAATATGTAGGACATAAAATATACCCGATAACTCACTGAATCAACAACTCTGAAAGACTATTCATAAGTACTCAGATGTTCAGTGCTTCCATTTTCATTGTTTAGCTAATTAGTTTTTTTTGTGATTAGTGTTTATGAACTTAACCCAGTACAATCAAATAAAATAGTGCACAGGATATTCCTGAAGCGATAGGTCATATTAAGAATCCCAAGGAAGGAGAGCATGGTACTCATGGGGATGAAACGGGGGCAGAGCCAAGCGTCCAGTGCCAAGCAAAATGAATTCTCATCATCTGACCCCTCCCCAGCAATACAGAAGCTCCTGGTTCAGCTGTCATAAAGCTGCTCTCTGGGGAACAAAGCCTGCTGCAGCTGAGGCGGGTGCAGCTCCCAGCATAGAAACCCTCACCATGATCCAAACGTAGTTCAGACGCGTGTAAGGCAAAGGAAGCAATTTTGACAGAGAATAGCAAGAGCTGTCCATACAAATGTAGAACAAAAACATAAAAAGGCATAAAAGGTATTGATAATTAATTTAAAATACTGTGAGGAAACGCAAGCTAAAGTGAGGGGGAAAATAGAGCCTCAACAAAGACGAACTGAACCGCAGAGGCCATGAAAGCAAATGCCCCAACACTTTGGACTGCAATTGCAACGCCCAAATTTTTTCCTGTAATTATGGTTCTACTTATCCCATCTTAGATTCATAGAAAAACTTGAGTGGATAGGGGATTATTTCATGCTGGGAATATAGAAATAAGTCTGAACAAATTGCCCATTTGTGATTATTTAAATAAAACATCATAATTGGAATATGTTGGTCGATAGAGGCAATTTTTTTCCTTCTCTCTCTTTTGTAATAAGAATAATACACTAAACGCTATCTTGATTTTTTTTTACTACATTTCTGTAAATACAGTATTTAATGCCAGGTGCCCCCTCAATTTTACATTGTGACAGGCTTCATAAAAGGAGGAGTAAATGCACTCTGTGTTGTTTCCCACTCCACTCGGGCTCTGACAAATCATTAAGCACGTTCTCTACTTGAGGAGCATCTTCTGCAATAATTATATCCAGCTTGACTCGGGGGTGTTTACATTTAATGGGTCTCACTTTAACCGCATTTATTTCAAGGCTGGGTCCCCTATATAGTGACATTCGTCAGCATTGTTTTCACAGCCTCTTTCACAATACACTGTTCAAGTGGAAAATGTTCTCCTGCTTTCACTCCCAATAAAGAAAAGGCAAAAATTGTTTAATCACCTTAAGGTAACAGAGCTTCCTTCAATGAAATTAAATCTTTTCCAGGTAAGATGAGGCGGTTTAGGCTTCCTATACAGCCCTGCAGTGGGCCCACTAAAGCACTGAGGACATTTCAAGGATGATGGTTTTATTTCCATAGGAACTACTTACTTATCTTTCAATCATGAATGAGTTGCCAGTTAACTGGAGTTTTCAGCTTTTCCTACTTGTTTCTGAAAAATGTATTTTTTTATTTCAATTGGAATCTAAGAATCAAATTAGGTTTTATAGGTAATAAATACATAATATGATTTAAAAGCATATTGAGAGCACAACTTAAATCTACATATTCAAGACAACCTCGGAAAATGAAACAAAAACCCCTGCCCTCAACATTTAGGTGAAGGATGAAGACAGAAACACAAGGATGCTGAGAAATGTCAGAAAGCTGCTGTGGATGCCAAATGCTGTAGCAAATAAGAAGCCGCAGAAATGATGGTGGTGTGGATGAAAACTGCAGTGCTACCGACTTCTGGGCTCTCAGATTTAGCACATTTAATCTATAGCTTGAGGGAATTCAAAGCCATTTAATTCTGCTACCATCTCAGGTCTGGATCTGCTCGCTGAACACTGAGTGAACAGAAGCCCTGGCTTGCCGTGGATGCCGAACCTCTTGTTTTAAATGCTCTTTAGAAAGATCACTTCCTGTGAGAGCAGCTCATCATCTCTCTGCATCTCGAAAGTCCCTTCCTATATGGAGGTGAAAGTGCTGCCAACACAAGGCTGCTACCCAGGAAGTATGGGCTTGTGCCTCGGTGTGTTAGAGGGTGGTTTCTGGAGAAATACCCTGCATTCAAATACACATCTTATAGATAACCTAGTGTCCACTGGTAAACAGAGCACCTTATCTAAATCTCAGTGTCTTCACTTGTAGAACAGGGATAAGTTACCAATAATACCAAACTGATAACATTTGATCTACACAAAACCATTAATTAAGTACACCCTAACCTAAGGTTGACAATTAAAATTATGGCAGGACTTTAGATATCTGAAGATTAAGCTTTGGTGGCCTCTTCCCATAATCTTCTTTTATATCAAAAGGTGACACCGTTTAGAGAAATTACATGACATGCTCAAGGTCACATATCTGGTAACTAACAGAAACGTTATAAGAACTGAGGTTTTTCTAAAAATCCAGAAACCTTCCTATTATGAAAACTTTCAAGAAAGTTTTAGATATTTTTGTCAGGACAAGGGCATAGTATTATTTTCTAACCTAAATGGTAGTCGAGAATTCAAGGTGGATTTCAGTGTTTGAGAAAACGAATTGGTCCAAATGCTTTATGAGGCATTAGAGATGTGAAAAATTAAAGAAAATCTTCCAAAAAAAGCAGCTCATATAAGCCAACAGTAATCATAATATAAACAACAACACATGACTTCCTTCTTAAATATTTCTTTTTTTTTATTTCCCTATTAAAAACCAAAAAGTTTGGGTGTCATGCACCTCATAGCTGGATTAATTTAGTAATTTTCTGACAGATTTTTCCCTAATTTCAATTTCTACACACTCATATTTCTTCCACAGCACTACCAGAATTATCAATATAAAACATAAGTATGCCACCTATCTATTTAAAAATTGGATGAAACTCAACTATGTTAGGACTGAGACCAAGCTTCTTGTTAATTTATTCAAGATTCTTCTGACTGGAACTATGTCCACCCACCTAAGCTCATTGCACACCAAGAGCTGCTGGAAAAAGTCAATAAGCACTATGCTGATGTATACTAATTGGTCAATAAACTGCAGTTACCATAACAACATTTGTTCTGGAAGATACTACCTTCATTCTCCAACTACTGTTATTTACTTATTCATTCAACCAATATTCACTAATATTGTTTTAGGCATCATGCATATGAAAAGTATATATATATATAGTTCCTGCATTTATATTTTATTGGAAAGATAAGCAAAGCAATGAGAAATAAATTATACACTGTCAGACACTGATAAACACTAAAAAGAAACCAAAAAGCAGAGAAAGAGGACAAAAAACTTATTGAAAAAGGAGGGTTTGAGCATTTAGGTGGCAAGGGGAAATGTTATGGTTTAACTAATGTTGGCAACTTCATTCCAACCTCATATATTGATGGTGTTTGGAAGTGGGCCTTTGTATAGCAATTAGAATTATATGACCTCATGAAGGTAGGACCTGCACCCTACCATGACAGCAACCCTAACTCTGTAAGAGGAAGGGAAAAAAACCCTCAAGCTTATAAGCTGCTGGTTTTTTGCCACATGATGCTTTTCCACCAGGTTATAATGTAGGAAGAAGGCTGTCATTACATAGAGCCCCTTCTATGTGGGACTTCCAACTTCCCGAACTCTGAACAACAAATTACCTACTCTCAGATATTCTCTTGTTGTAGAACAACATCTATTGAGACAAAAATGAAGATATTTGAGCCAAGAGCTCAAGAAAGTGAAAACTGCTTTGAGTGTCCATGGAACAAATATCCAGCTAAGTGACCATGAAGTAGAGGATGACTATGTTGTGTCAAAGTAGTGAGAAGGCCAGATCAGACCAGGTCAGGAGGATACTATAAGGAGAATTATGCAGAAATTTAATAAGATGGAACACGTAAAGACTTGAAGGTCATACCTCAGATTTCAATTCATCAAATGACGTGGAAGACCATATAAAGACTTATGAACATAAGATTGATTTGTTTTTATAAAGGCACACTTCATGCTGTGATATGCTATAGATAACTCCATTCTTTCAGCTTGGACAACTATGAAAAGAAAAATACATCATCTCCCTAAATCCTCTGACTGTCATTGGACCTCCCATCTTTTCCCATGTGGACTCCCACTGTCTTAGTCTAAACCACCATATCTGAAAAATGTAATTTGATAAATGAACCTCATAAACATCATCTTTTGCTCCCACTTCACCTAATTCATTTTGCAGAAGTTAGGATGATCTTTAAAACATTTAAAGCCCTGGAATGCTTTGCTTGTTGACTTAAAATAATTTAACTCCTTACACCTGCAACATTTTACCCTATTACACTACTTTCTAATGACATTTTCTGACTTTTTGACACGTTCTGAAACATTTTCTCATCTCTAGGCCTTCACACACTTGACTCTCTATCTAGAAGCCCCTAATCCGCTAATTTTGTGAAGAGATGATACCGCACTTTCTTCTGACCACAATTTAAATGAGAGATCCTCCTGGAGACATTTCTGACCAGCTATCTAAGGCACTTCACTCACTGTTACCCCATAATAGACCAACCATTGACTCATCCAGTCATGTCTTCAGCTGATACTGATTGTCCTATGTGTCAGGATCGCGAAGGCTTTTTTCCTCCTTTTGCATTTATTCAATTTGTGAATATATTTAATATTCAATTCTTGCCTCCTCAACTGTACACTAAACTCCACAAGACTACGATCCCTATATGTTCTGTTTGCTATTATATCCTTTCTGATATGTGGCAAGCAATCAAAAGTATTTGTAAGATAAATGTTAAATGTGAGAATGTGCTGGCTTTTCCTTTAAACTTCCAATATAGAATTTTCTTCATTAAAATTTTATAAAATTTTAGAAATAATTATAAATGGTTCTTTTCTCCAATAGCTTATAGCTTACTTGAGATAGAAATTAATTTTTCATTAGCATTCTGTCTTTGTAAAGACTGGGCTTTGTAGTTTTTTGTTTCTGTTTTCAAACTCTGAATGCTCCCGGAATTGAAGTGATGGGTGAATATAATTTGAAGGTTTTCTATAATACCTAAACTGAATCATTACTGGAGACCTGAGTTTATTCTGCTTTAAAACAATGTATAAAAAATTACTAACGTTCTTCACTTTTTCTAGAAATTTAACACCAAAGTAGACACAGTTTTCATACTTCAGGTTCATTGATTTCTCATTTTAATACCAAAAATGTCAAACTATGGACCCAGAAGCCTGGAGAATATATCCTGTTCCCTTCTCAAAAAACATCTTGGACAATTTTCTTGCCTCATTTACACAGGTTCAGTCACACCCATCTTTCTTTAATCCTGAACTACACAGAGCACATTCTCTTTGAAGCCATTGGACACTGACCAATGCTTTGTGGCCACCGCTACGATGGTCTCTGTATGTTTCTCTTGCTCCTTTCACACTCTAATTGAAATAACACCTTTTGAGCAGTTTATTTGCCTTTCACAATATCTATTGTACACTTTGGACTTTATTTACTCTTTCAGTTTCTTACACGAGGGAGACAATATGATGTTTATACATGCGAGTGTGAAACTGCTCATAAGGAAAGAATTGGGGAAAGAACAGTGGGGGGAAAGGAAAAATGAAGAAAAGGAAAAGAAAAAAATATATGCATACACAAGATAGATAAGATACTTACACTACTAATTTATATTAGTTTATTGAAAAGAATGGCTTGTGTTTATGTTGTTTGATCAATTTTGTATACTAATACCTTGTAATCTGAGCAACTACTTTGAAGATAAAAATATGCAATATATTAATCATTGTTAATTTCCTATTTTCTTGCTTTGAAATTCTGTGTCATTGTTTTTATTGCTCTTCTCTTTAAAAAAACTAAAATAAAATAAATATCACCTTATGAAAAAGATTTTTTCTGGAAATCTCTGAGTAAATTCTTTCCCTATTCTTTGTTAAAGTAACTCTTTCTATTCCATTGTGCTATTTTTATTAGCGACTTACCCCCCAAAATTTATATATTTATTTATTTATAGATTTACCACTGATCTCCCCAGTACAAAACATAAGCTCAGTGCAACACTGACCTCTATGTGGTCACAGCTACTATCTTCTATACTTAGAACAATATCTGAGTTATATAACATGCAGAGTAAATATTTGTGGAATGAATGAATTAATGCATACATAATTAAACTATACCACTGGCATTTATTACAAGTCACTGATCAGTGTCTAGCTCTTGAACTGTGTGTCAGCCAAGGTCCACAAAGAATAATATAGAATTGTTTTGAATTCTAACCCACAAGTAATAAAAGTCCCCTCACATGGATTTTTATACAAAAAAGGGAGGTGTTTTTCTAGGATAAAGGATTACAGACTGCAATCTGGGTAGTGAGTTCCTATGTTTATAGAATTGACTTTTCTTATACTGGTCTCTAGGAACCAGTATACCTTGGGGCTTATGGGAAATCTACAATAGATGCTTGTTGAATTGATGTGAACTTAGAACAAAAATCTATACAAGGACATGTACTGCTGGAAAATTCAACATCACTCAAACTATATTTAAACCATATTTACTTATTTATAAGTATCATTTAAATAGATGAATATAAATTCTTGTCGGCTAATTTTCAGTGATTTACTGAAATGTTCTATTTAAAAATGTCAAGTGGCCATTAGCAGTAAATCTCCAAGAATTTATCTGCCATAATATTCCTACTTAAATATTGTCATTGCGTTATTTCATTTTAGTGGTTTATTTTTTAAAAAAATCTCTCTGAAATCACAGGAAGTTTTTAACAGCAATTCATTCTCTACTTACGGTGATTAAAACACATGGAATGGAAATGGAAGTGAAACCCCTCACAGACTCAACACAGCAGCACCACACCTAACCACCAGTAGGGCTGCTAGAACAGAGCTTACACTTAGGTAAGAATGAAGAGCAGTTTCTTGGAATTTGCCACTCTGGGCCAATTTAAGCCACATTCTATCCATATGAACACTTTTGTAGACTCAGAGGGAAGGCAATGCCTTATCATGTCCATCATGTGTCCTTTACCACATAAATTCCATCAGCTCACCTTCCTTACGATCAATGCATCAGAATGTTGAACGCTTATGTGATTAATACCTCAGGGTAGTAGTAATACAACAAAAATCACCTATAGTTACATTTATCTTTGTGTCTATTTCATATTTATTTTTCTTGTTTTTTCTTTTTTGCTACACCAATATATTATGCCCCGATAGCTATTAATTTTTCTTGAAAAGGTTTAATTAATATCTGTGTCACTGTGTTTTTCTCACAGGAGGCAAAAATGGCAATATAGAGCCCCACAAACTTTCACACTTTCAATCCAGAGTTTTGGAACCACAATGAAACTCCCCTTGGAGCATCTCATGTCCAGAATTAATAGTTCAATTTACACAGATTGAAATACATTGAAAAAATCATCCAGCCTCCCTTGAAAGCAGACTTAGTCAGTAATGAAGAACCATATGTTATTTCTGAGGAATACACATTCTGAAATGGACCAGAATCATGTTCTTCTAGCTTCAATGCTATTTGCAAATTTTAAATATTAACAACAGTGTTGCTCTTCTCAAGCGTATGCTATTGTGTCACTCAAAGATGTCATAGATGATGCTGAGCATGGTGGATCACACCTGTGAACCCAGCACTTAAGAGACTGAGGCAGGAGGATTGCCAGAAGTTTGGTGTCAGCCTGGGCTACATAGTGAATTCAAGGTTAGTCTGGACTACACAGTGAGATCCTGTCTCAAAAAACAAAACAATAAAACAAAACAAAATGTCATAGATCTGAACTGCTGGTGGAAGATAACAATGACCTCATAGAATGGGATAATCAATTGAGCTCCTCCAATGAGCTAGTCACCATATTCAACTCTTCTTATAATCTATTTGTAATTTCTATGCTAAATCTTTCAGATAAATATCACCTTCACCATGAGAAACAGGTGGATGTATAATATACTCAAGGTCATAATCCAATGAGGATACAGCCAAGATGAATTTAAACTCAGATTTTTCAGACAATATGTTACGTCAAACTTTCTCTAACTTATTCATCACAATATTCTGGTGAGTTTGTTATAACCCAGATCATTGCATCCCAACTCCAGAATTTCTTAGTCACTAGCGTCAGGCAGGACCTGATTGTCTAAATTTCTATCCTGGTCAGAGGTGATAGTTAGGCTGTTGACCCTGGACTTCACTTTGAAAACTATTGTTCCCGCACATACTTTTGGTAAAATTATAAATCCTGTAGTAAAAATCAACTAAATACTGATTTTTTCTTCAAAAATTTTATGTACACTTTTAGGTAGGCTAATATTTATCAACCTAACAATCATCAAAACATTGACTGATGTTATTCCTGGAATTCTGGGCAATTCTGGCTTTCTTTAGATTCTTGAATTGTTTCATTTTTAAAAATTGAGCAGGCATACATATTCACTCATGAGGTATAGATATATAACATTTATATATATATTTTAACATATAATGCATATTTATGTATAAATGTACAATATATATTTATGTATGCATGAACGTGTGAGCCTTGCAGAATTTATCACCGGCTCCTGTTGATCCACACACACATGGACATACATTGCATACATATACAATTCACCAGGCACACACACGCTAAAATATAAAACAAAGACAAATGCTGAGGACATGCTCTTCCTTATTCTCCTTCTCCTTTCCAGCACCATTTCTGTGCATGGCCTTGAGTCCCCGGCTCGGATGAGAGGGTAGGGAGAGTTGAGATTATCTATACATTTAAAAGATGGTGCTAGAACCATCCACGCAAAATTTAGAACACTTTTAAAAGATCACTCTCCAAAGTTCATTCCAGTTCTATGTATTGTACTAATGTAAAATCTCCTTCAGGTTTTAAAGGAGACAAAGGCCAAAGAGCAGGTACTTTATGATATGAGGGTCATTTAGAAGAGACCAGGTCAACTGAACTGTGTCTAACAGGGTGGTTAAAGATGCAGAACCACTTGGTCAAAATGCTCCTGCTGAAGTTTTAAATGATATCACGTTACATAATGATAGCACATGACTGTTTCTATTCTGTGAATTATAATCACTCTAAGAAATACCACAGTATTTATGAGATAGTTAGTGCATCTATCACTATGGCCTTATGGCCCAAATCAAAGTGATCTGAGCTATTAAGATGATTTCCCTATTTGGATGAGTTTTAAGGACTATAGTTTTGAAGCCGGTGACAGATGACCTACTAATGGTGTTTAATGGTTTTCTCAACAAATTGTGAAGTACCTTGAATGACCCATTGGTTAAATACATAAAAGGAAAATTCTGGTTTTAATCATTTAATTCTTGATTTTCTCCTATTTTCCTTTTGAACAGCAATGTTTTATTTTCATCTTTAAGAAAGAATGAAGAGAGTCAGAAAAAGGAGGGGAAACGATGTTAAGATTTCTTGAGCTGCAGGTTAAGTATTTCACATGAGCCATTACAGCCCTGCAGAAGAGGGAAATAACTGCAATTTGCAACTGAAGAAAAGGTACAGGGAGGTTCCGAAGTTGAAGCCACTCAGTCAGGGAGCTATGCAGTAGGACTTGCATGTAATCCATTAGAATCTGGGACTCAGTGTTTTCATGTTTCCCAGAGAGAGAAATGCAGTTTCTTTCTTCATGATGTGTGAGTAGAAGAGACAGAATGAGACTCCATATCTCCCGAAGACTGAGGTATGTTACACAGTGGGTCATTTACAGATGCTTTGAAAAATAACAGGTATTTTTGGCATTCAATTGAGTGTCATAAACAAGTTAATCAACGAGGACATAAAAACCAAGGTATGAAAGCAAAAGATTCAAGGTCTAGGCAAATAGTAATGGGAAACAAACCTGCAAAAACAAGGTCAAGTAGGGGGAGCCTAACAGAACTCATACACAAAGGAAGCATGGCAGAAAGCAGGCTCAGACAGCTGAGCGATTCGGTCATCCTAGCCTGAGTTGCTGATTTCGTCGTTTGCCTTAGCAAAACGCCTGATCATTGGCTTGGAAACAAAGGCCAAACTGTTGGCTGATGAACCAAAGTCCGAGAAAGTGAGAATAGACGAATTCCCGGCAAAAAAAGTTTCTTGTCCTGGTAGTTGATGATAAATCCTGCAAGGCTCATGACTGAAGAAGGATAAAAAAAAAATCTTCATTTGACACAAAGTTAACTTCAAAATTGCTTCTGGATGATCCCTGTCAGCCTCTAGAAAGAAAAGGCAGAAGCATGAGGGAGAGAGAGAAACTTCAAGAATGACACTCGATTTGTTGCCTATTCTGAACTGCATGTCCTCAAAAGGCCTTATTTTTTTTTTCCTTTGCCTGTTTAGATACACAGGTCAAATAAATGAATTTTTCCTCTTATTGTAGGCTAACATTTGTTTGTTTTATGAAATGTATCACAGCTAGAACTGCAGTATAATGTTCAGCAAAAAGATAATTTTTTTTTTAAAGAAAAATCCTTTTGACTTAATTTTGTACTTACTTCTTATTTGCAAGTAACTTGAAAATGCCAAGGGTTAGAAGTAATTTGAAAATATCAAATTTATGTTAGGGGCACTAAATACTCAGGGAATATGTGCTTTTAATCCAAAGGAAGCTATCCAAGAGAATGAAACAGGTAATCACCATCACATGTAGTTTTCTGACTTTTACTGATTTTTTTTTTGTTGTTGTTTTTCCAGGAAGAAATCCCTCCACTATTAAAAAAGATACCTGAAAATGAATGTCTGAATGATGTTTCAAAAAAAAAAGTTGTTCCTATTTATCTAGACCCTCACTGATTTGCTTCTGTGTCCATGAATAGAAAATTGGACAAGAAATTTGAAACATCCTTTAAAACAGGATTCACTTCCATATTTAATAAATGATCTATTCATGTCTTTATTTAATTAAGTACATCTCCTCTTTTAAGGTTTAAGTGTAGTGTGTTGCTTTTTGTTCTGCCTGGAGTCATTTTATTGTAATTTTTAATACAAATTTCATTCCCCTTTGAGTATATGCCTACTTATTAAACACACATTTTATTGAGCATAAACTGTATTCCAGAAAGCAAACACTGTCTAACTTTAGAAATATAATTCAGCCTGCCCTGGTATGGATAGAATGTGGACTGCTGTCCTTATTTGATTTTGATTTTTCTTCATAACAAAATGGAGTAGTACTTATTCCTTAGGTTTTCTCTAAGAATCAAATTAGATTACATGAGTATAGTTCTTCACCTATGGCCTGAATGTGAATTTCAACATATATTAATTATCATTACTGTTAGCAGGATGCCAGGGATACACAAGAGAGCAGTTTGACAAGTATCTGAAGAATGAATGGTCAAAGACTGATCATACATTGTGTTTAAAAATGATAGTGATCTTACTTATTACAATTGTTTATATCTTAGGTACTAACTGGTCCCTTCTTTCCATATATTTAATAGGTTCTAGTTTGATTAACATATAAAGTGAGGCTGACATTGAAGTTATTATTTTTTCCAAGACACAATGTTAAGTTAAAGTTTGAATGCAATACATTCAGGAACTGTGGGGCATAGCGGGAATCACACTACAGTGGAGAAAACCTAGCACACAGACATGCTTCCAGCCTCTGAAGAGATGCATGTCATTGGGATGGCCATTTGTTCAACTTCCCTAAACATTTTTTCCAATTGGAAAATAGGAAGTGTTAACTTCTTTTTTATTGTTTTTCTTTTAGCATTAGCCATCTATGATTCAAAACAATTGCCACAGTAAGTCAGAAAAAATGCAGACAAATGAATAAATTGCCTTTAGGTTTTCCCTCCCTGGCTTTCTTGAGTTATCCAAGCGAATAAAACTAACATAATAATGATCACGCCAACACTCTCTGAGGACTTATAAATTTCAGTCAAAGTGTAAAGTGCCATTATTTGGTAAATGATACCACAAGCCAGAATAGAGTGGTATTATCTCCTCCATTTAACAGAAACAATAAACACATTCTTCCCCTGTCTTATACAAATATATTAATTGGATCAAAGTTACATGAGAAAACAATGAGAATCAGGACACTGGATCTGTAAGTATAGTCTTTTCTCCATGCAATATGTCTTATATCTATTCTACATACATTCTGCAACAGTGAAACTGATAGAATTCTACCACACTTCACAAAAATGTTTGGTCTTAAAGTTCTTTCAATGATGGGTCCTTAGTGAAATAAAATCATTCTAAATCTGCTTACTGTATGTTGATGAAGGGGTAGAAATTATTTTTTGGGGGAAAAATTTTTCAATCTTTAAATTTCCTCTACCTTGAAGCCTAACTCTACTAATCATCTTGGCAATGCATAACTAAACATTCCAATAAGAAAATACCATTTTATCTGTTCTTTCGTTGCTCCTCTTTCTCTCAACTGAATGGAAAACATCTCTAAACCGACAGTCTCAAAAAGGTAATTTAAAAAATTATTTTCTGAGCAAGTCTCACATGCACCGATTCCACTTGTTTGTCTTGAGTCACAAACAGGTTGACAAACCAGAAACCCCAGGATGAATATGAGATAATTGCTAATAGCTGGGGACCTAATTCTCTCAATAGGTTAGGGAGGCAATGTATGGTGGAAAGATGAACTTTTCTGGAAAATGAACTTTCCCCTAAACATGTTTTGTGAGTGGCAAGTCCCAGTTGCCATTGGAAAAGTGGTCAGACCTTCTTCCTACAGAGCATCATTGAAAGCCTTAAAGTTAATTACAGTTTTTATATATTCAGATTCCATTATTGGGTATTTACAGATGAAAAGAAAGTCATTTAATCACTGATTTGGTTAATAATGTTCACTTATTCCATTTCTGCTGGGGGAAAAGGTATTTGTATTTTTTTTTTAAAAAAGATTAAAAAAGGAAAAATTTTGTATATTTTTTAATTCTATAACATCTATTCAGAGAGTCTAAATTATTGTTGTAACCTAATGATCTAGTGCACCATCCATTTCTCATACAGGAAACACATTTAAAAGAATCCTCCATTCTGAAACAGTTAATTTCAAATTTTCCCAAGGTATTCTCCTCTGAGCCCCATTACCACCAAATGATTGTCACTGCAACATGGCTTTACTGACACATTGGTGTTAAAAGGCAGTGACAGAGCCAACAGGAGTGAACCGAAGCCATTTATATATACTGTAGAACTACAGTGACAATCCAAGGGAACACGCCATCTGCATTCCGTGTTGCTGCAACCTACTGAACTGTAGGTTTGCAATTTCAGAATTCAGAATGCCATGCCTGGCTCCACTGTAGGGAGCTCCCACAGCTGCTACTTTTGCTTCCCTGCCTTCAGAATTCTGATGCTGAAGTTAATAGAGGAGGACATCCTTGTGTAGTGATGGAGACACGGCAGTAGGGCATGCTAGAGCACCATATATTTTTATGCATTTATTTATTCAAGCTGTGTGGCCTTTTCTCCTCCCCCACTTTCCCCCTGCAACTTATCAACTCTAGCCTCAGACACTCACACCCGCACAAAGATCTCAGCAGGCACGGAGGAAAAGCAAAAGCAAATGCACTTTAGGAACAGAACAGGAAACCGACACTGAAATGGCCATTACCGGGCATTTCAATTTCACCTGTGGTTTCAGCTTTTGCTCCAAGTATATGCAATGAATGTGGCCTGATTACCTTAATTCAGTGATATTGCCAATAATCACAATGGCAGGCACTGCCTAAGAGATTACCCTTGACAGCAGAGTCGCCGAAATGGAGAGACAGGATATTTCTGTGGAACACAACACATAGAAGGAATAATAGAAAGATACTTGGGAGTCCATTCTCTGATAGACAGGTAAATAGCAAAATTCTCTTAGTGATTAAGTGCAAGTCTGATGAGTTGCTCTGTCTCTGGTCCCTTCTATCATTATGTTCCCAATTCTATGGGAGGATAAAAGAAGAGCTAAGATATATAACCACCACAGAGACAGTTTAGTGCTGATTCGACTTAGTATGAAGAAAGTTTTAGAAAATGAAAAAGAATTAAATATAAAGAAAATCTATTGATTTCAAAGGCAACACACCAAAGGCCATTCCTTGAACAGGAAGAATCATGAGCCTACTGAAAAGATCCTTTCTACTTGCATCATCGACTGCTGAGAAGCAGCAGATGCTCTGCCTTTGATGACCAAGACCATTTTAAGCCAGGGAAGTCTACTGGCTTAGGGAAATTTTAGGTAGGAAGGAAGTCAAGAGTTAATGATCAGTAGTATGGTTATCTATGTTGCATACTTGTTTGATTGTTTGATCATTTTTTAAACCTACCTCTCATAACTTGAACAACTACTTCTAAGATAACAATATGTAATATATTGATTAGTATTGATTACTTACTTTTTAAAAAAATTCTGTATTACTTCTACCTTTTAGTTCTGTTTTGCTTGCTTCTTTAAAATAAAAAAAAAGTTTATGATACTTCAAGTCATCAATGTGATTTAAAAAAAAAAAGATGAAACCTAACCATGGCTTGAGAATAAGACTGACAGAGAAGATGACATGTGCACTGTGGTTTAGACCAAAGAAGGTGGACACCTTCACACCTGTGTGCTATTGTTTTTTGGTTTGTCTTTTTGTTGTTGTTTGTGTGTGTGTGTGTGTGTGTGTGTATAACATTCTCAGAAAAGCATAATTAGTTACAATAAAATGGAACTTTTTACAGAATTCCTTACTTCTAGTTTATGCAATATGATCACCAAAAATCCAACTAAATGAACTATTGAGATTTACTTGTCCCAGGGTTTTCTCCATTGCAATAACTCACGAAGTTCTTCATGGACTTTAAAAATACCAAAAAAACATTAATTGATGTTAACCAAGTCTACTTAGTGGGATACCGCCTCCAGACATCACTAAAGTTAACTTAACAATATGCACACAAAACATGCACGTGGGTGGGTATATAGGTGTAGGTGTGCATAAATTCACACCTCTGTGTGTTTATAGATATACACACGTACATACAAGTATGTACTTGTAATCATACCTATCTGAAAATACCATACAATGAGCTTCTGAAACTATTTTTAATCCATTATTAGAATGACATGGAGAAACATTGTGCATGACTACAAGAATAGTTTCAGTCTGTGTCCAATAGTATCTTCCATTTCATTCGCTGCCATCAGACTGCATCACGATTTCAGTCTTTACCACAAAGCAGTGCCTTGGTACCCAAACTGCATCTCCTGTGTACAGTTCTACACGAAAATGTTCACATATTTTTTATCAGGTTGGATTTATTAACCAAAGATTGGAAAATTTCTCCATCTGTGATTTTTTCACAATTTATTCATCTATTTCTTCACTCAACAAGTATTTATGAAATACCTATTATGCCAAGCATTGTTCTGTCAGGTTCTCAGGATAAAGGAGTGAAAGTGAGATAAAAAGATTTCTACCCTTATGAAGCTTACTTTCTTACAGTATATACATGAATAAATAATTAAGCAATTAAGCAAATGCCAGGTCATGAAGCACGAGGCATGATAAAGGGGAACAAGGAATATATGACAAGAGGGATGGGCAGGACCTTCATGTCTAATGGAGAGCAGACAGCGATGGATGAGATTTGAGCAGATCCCTGAAGGAACTAAAAGAATGTGTCATCATAACAGATATACTCCAAAAATGGATGCATGCTTATGTCTTATAATCTGAGCAATGACTTGGAAGATAACAATATGCAATATATTAACCATTGCTAATCTCCTATTATTTTGTTTTGAAATTCTGTACCATTTTTACTTTTTTCATTTTAAATTTTTTTTCAAAAAGTGGATGTAAATAGGGCAAAACAGAAGGCTCACAAAGGGAACTGCTAAAACTTGAGCTAGCTTGGTTCCTCAGTGTCTCTTTCAACTAACAAAGGTGGAAACCCTGAAAGGTTTATCATTAGCATTTGCATTCTATAGAATGTTTGCTGCCACATTCTTGGATTACGTCTTCTACTTCTGGTGTTCATTCCGTTCGTGGAAGCTCTCTGCCCTTCTCTGGGTCTTCCTCTTGTTCAGGAACAGGAGGGATTTTATAGGTTCTAAAATGTTGATATGCAGGGTCAATTTTCAATTTTAGTACCTTTTGAAAAAAATTACTCACATTATGTCTGTTATTAACTCTCTGACATTGCTCTAAACAAACATTGTTTTACTATGTGAAATACCAGTCTTGGCCACAGAAGCAATTCATTTCATTTATTCATTCTTCATGTTCATTCTTTCTTTGAACTAAACTTAATCGCAATTCTGTGATTGTCTCAAAAATTTGCTAAAAGAAAATTACAGCATCATATGTGGGCTACCCTTTCTATTACTACTTGTCAAAAAGTAAAATATAGAAAGCCAAATTAATAAAGAAAAATGGTCATGTTATCTAATTATCTGTGAAATTCTTAGGGCAGTTTGATTAAAAATAAGTTAACAACCATATGGTACCATCTTACCTATTTATTTTGTGGCGATTATAAAATAATGATGCAATTTCATGCCCACCTTGTAGCTGAATTACAACTGTCATTAAATTACCGGTAATTGTATAAAATGAGAGAAGTCATTTGCTAAGCAATTTGATAATGTTTAAAGAGCCACAAAAGTGTTAATCTTCTTTGATCTATTAATCCTGTTTCTAGAAACTAACAAGAAATGTATATGGAACTGTTCCCTGAATCTTGTTTATTAGAGTAAAAAGAGTAAGGGACCTACTTATTTGACATACAGGAAATGGCAAAGTAAAATTTAGCTCATCCATTATTTAGGCATATTCAGTGATCAAAAAGGAAGACATTGAGAATATATAAAACTGAAGTGTGTTTTTAAAAAGCATGCAAAGTCTAAGTATTCTATGCAAAGAAGCACACAGATTAATGGGAGCTCAATGAATATGAAAAGAAAATCTTTTGATTTGTTAGGAATGACTAATATGTGAATGTAAATGCTATCAATATATTCACATATAATATATATGTTTATAAATTAAAATATCATTATTACTCTGTCACTATAACTAAAAATTATAATTTTAATGTTTTAGATGACAAATTCTTGAACAAGTTAATGAAATAGTAGAAGGTGATGTCGCACTTTTTTAAAAAATGTCATGATATCTGTAAGATGGTATCTATCTCATCTTATGTAAAGATTCCAGGAATCCTAACTATATTAAATCACAAATTAAACATATTTTCTCATTTCTCCAAATTCAAGATTTTAATTCTCTTTAATGCCCTATTTTAATTGGAATGTTGCTAAATCCGTTGACAGTCTTACCAACTATTTTAACAGCCTTTTAATTTGTCGTCTAGAAAATTATAACTCTTCATTAACTTTGGGAGACACAGCATTGCAGTTGTGATATATCATTCCTCATTTTATTAACAATCTACTTAATGAAATTCAGGCTTCGAGCAGATGATGGTGATAATGTAAGCACTTGCCCTGGATTTTTTTTTCTTTAACAAAATTAAGAATTTATTGATAAGCGTAATAGAACAAACACTCAATTTATTAGGAGTGCAAGAAGTAAAAACCTAAAGACAGACTTTTTAAAGCATATATATATGTATATATATATGTATATTTCATATGAATCTCTCAAAATGCCCAATCTCTTTATAAGTCCATTTGCCATGGTGGGTCAACTTTGAGAGGCTAAGTCAGCTATTCAATATTTATAAACACAGCCCACTCGAATCAGAGATGGGAGATGACATAATCTTGTACTGAATCTTAGAGAACATAAAAATGATACTCAGCACAGGAAGTAGGTGGTTAGAAAGGACACTTCTTTTGGGGACATCTGGAGGTTCTTCCCTCCAAATGGGATTCATTTATATTTGTACATTTAAATATAGCTGCTGTTCTTGCTCACCAGATTTCACACACAGTGGTATTAATTATGTGGAGTTAAAGGGAATTAGATATATGCTGAGATCTACCCAGTCAGTTGAAGAGCTGGGCCTGAGTCTACACAGGAGCATAGGAGGGTGAATAGTTTAAGAGTGAAAGTTGTTAGATCACTGATGCCTCTCTTGGATCATTTTAGAGGATACAGCTGAGGTATTAAGAGGGCATGTGATGTGCCAGGGCAATAAGGCAAATTAGTGCCCAAGTCGTACAGCCAGTTGGTGTGCCAATAGTCTTCCCTTGCCCTTGGTTCATTCAGATTTCTCACCAAAGGAACTCTGCATCATGATCTGGAAATACGGGTACCCAGAAGAAAATAATGAGTAAGCGTTAACAAGTAAGGGTCAAGGCTTCTTAAGTACAAGGCTGTCCTCTCACTTGATTCTTCCTGGCCAGTCGCCCATCTGGCAGCACATGTGTTGGCAATTCTACCAGTGCACTCTCTCAGAACCCTGTAGTTTATGCTGCGTCGACTGGGCAGTGTCACACACCACTACAGAAGAGATGGTTACAAAGCATAACTACAGAGGAAAAAGGCATTTTCTTGCAAGTTGTTTTTTTCTTCCTATTTCTTTTGTTCAGGTTTATGTAGCAAATGTTGTAACACACTGAGATTAATTTTCACATAAGACCTACTTTTCCCATGGGAATCAAACATCATTTCTTTTTTTTTTTGTTCCTTTCTCATATCATGACACTGTCCTCCCTAGGGATGATTTGTTGTATAGGTAGAAAGCTTCCCACAGACACATACAAAATGAGATAGAAAAATCCAGCAAGCTTGATTTTTATCTCTTAACTCCATTTGGTCCATTTTGGGGCACTGGTATACTTTGGACCATGATATAAGCGTTCCTTTTAAGATAAACTCAAAGCAATGATTTACACATAGGACAAACAGAAATGAATAGTGGGCCAGGGTGTTACATGGGCTACAGGATTCATTATGAATCTTTCAAGTGGTCACCTGATTAACACACATCACAACTAAACAGCAAAGTCATTGGTCTCCACATATCAATTACTTTAATAACATGACATATTTAATATTATGACTATATATTTGCATAACATAAATCTGTAGTTAATATTTTCATGTGTTTAATATGTTTTTGTGATTCATGAAATAGATGTAGTTAAAGTGTATATTTGTGCTGATTTACATAATATGCACGTTTATGTAACAAAGTATCATATATATTTATAAAACATGAATACAGTCAAGTGAAAAAAAATTAAAACTATACATGCTACAATTCCAAATGTCCTAGGATTTTGTAATTAAGAAACTTTGCCAGGTGATAATGTCTGAGGTGTATTTATAAGACCCTACATGATCTATTCCTTAACAGAGCTGAAAAATATAATGTATAATCCCTAATGCACATTATTTAAAAATGCCTATCAAAATATTACAACAAAATGGGCAAACTTAGAATA
The DNA here is from genome assembly GCA_004363535.1 of Dasyprocta punctata. Taxonomy (NCBI): domain Eukaryota; kingdom Metazoa; phylum Chordata; class Mammalia; order Rodentia; family Dasyproctidae; genus Dasyprocta; species Dasyprocta punctata. The sequence continues at coordinate 125,485 of RJWM01000023.1, read as the reverse complement.
TTATATGAAGAGATTACTACACATATGGCTGAAAAATTTATTTACAATACATTTATAAGTAGAATTTAAATACTATTTCAAGATGCACTTTATACTTTAGGTGCATGCCTGAAGCAAAGCTCATTCTATTTGTCTTTCATTTTTTACCCCATACATCAGCATAGATTTAAAATGCCAGAATATTTATTTTAAGAAAATGAGTGGCATGCACAAAGATTTATGTGGAATAATGTTTTTCATGAAGTAGTATAAGAGTACAAAAACTAAAATTCCATTGAAAAAAGATTAGATGGAAAAGTAGAATGACACATTCACGAGACAGGACCATATGATTGTTAAAGAATTATTTTTCAGAAAAATATTCAAGAAAATGAAAGCATTTGTGACAACATGAACAAAGGGCACAGTACCAAATAAATAGTACACATAATTCCAGTTTTTAAAATGCAGCCCACATATACACAAGAGCTAAAAGGCTAGAAAATAAATATACCAAAATGATAACAGCAATTGGTATCGGGAGATAAAATAATAGGTTATTTTAATTTTCTTCTTTGTATATTTGTGATTTAGAATTCTTTACAATGAATATCAGTGGCTTTTATAACTGCAAAAATTCAATGCAAGAAATTTAAATGACTTTTTACAGCCTAATCCATCATATCACCTACAACCCTACCCAGTAGCCTGTGCCTTGTCTTCTCCTCTTAGATAACTGGGTTTAGAGCCATTTCCAAGGTCCAGTGTCCGGAACCCTGAGCCAAATCCAGTCACTAATGAATGCACTGTCACCCCCAAAAAAAACAAGATAAGGAAAGGTTCTGAGTACTGAACATTGCATGTTAAATATTTATTAAAATTATTAATGACATAATTAATACCATTTAAAGATGTTTAATAAAATAAGAATAAACTGGGCTGAAACTAAGTCCTTAGCTGTATGAGGTTCAATTAGGTCCCAGCTTAACAATTATTTACATTTAATATAAAGTAATTTACTGTTATTATCATTTTTATTAACGTCATCAATTTCTCTGATTCACTTTCACACATTCAAGGGGAAACAGCAACACTAATTTTCCAGCCTATAATTTGTATGTAACCACTAAACCCAGTACATCTCTCATATGAAATTAATTCTTTCTTATTTTAGTTGTTTCAGGTTCAATCCTAATCAAATGAAATTTGAAACTCTATTCTTTTTTCCCCCGAAAACATAAAACCTATTCCGGAATCACAGCAACTACATTAAACAGGAGACTAATTAATGTATTTATTAAGTTTTCTCTGTCATAAACATATTGCTTACATGGGTGAAAACGTTGCTTTTCCTTTCTTATTTTTTTTAATGAAAAAACAAGACCCAGGTGATTGCATCAATAAATACTAACACTTCATCTTCTAAGGAAGACTTTCTGCAAATATTTTTAAAGGCTGCATTTGGCTCGAATAAAGCAATACATACGGACTACCACAGGAGCATGAGTAGGGGTGTAGGAAGCCATAATCTGACTATGCTAAGAAAATGTAAGCAAAAAAATTGCAAATAAAACTGCTTATATTCATGTAACTTGTTTGGCGACAGCCGTATAGCATAAGGAAAGCTGCTATAACTCATAACAGCATCTTGTAATAAAACAGCTCTATGCATCCCTCTCAAACTGCTAGTGCTCAAATCTCATCAGATGGCTGAGTAAGCATTACACTTTGGGACAGTAAATCTGTTTCCAATATGGTCTACATTCACAGATATGTGCTTTAGTATTCATCCTAAGACACTTCCAGCTAAGTACTTATAAAGGAAGAGTAATCATATATTTAAATATTGGGATGCTATTTTTTCTGTCTATTTTAGTCATCTAGTTCACACGAGAGCAAACCTAAATGGATCTCAGGAAACCTTCCCCAGATTCAACTGTGACTCCCAGCATAGAATCCACGCTTCTCAACAATCATCAGAAAGCCTTGCCTTCCACTCCCATAATACCGGGCTTTGGGGTACCACAGCACAGGATTTGTGGTCTGAGCACTACCTGACTGTTTTTGCCTTTCTTACGCTACCATGTAGGTTTCCAAAGAGCTTTGACTTCAGCTTCTTCACGTTTCCATTCCCAGCTCCCAAACAGCAGTAGGGATGAAATCAGCCTCAGATGAATGAAGAGTTTGTTGACTGAGTGATTGCCTATGGTTTAGCACCACAAGCCTGGATTTGAGGCTCAGAATCCTCCACAGCCCTATGGTTTATATGGAGGTGAGAACAATACAACAGCGATGAGATTTTTGAGCCATCTACAGACATTCATTTTTTGGAGGGACCTGTTCTCGTTTGAATTTTGAAAGTGATTGGTTCTTTCCTGCCATCAACCCAGTGAGATCAGAGAGGGGACAACAGTACTCTTTTGTTCTTTCCCTTTTTCACTGTGGCACTACATCCAGGGCAAGCTCACAAAACAGGAGGCCTTGTAAAGGGAATAAGAAACATTCTCTTAGAGATTTTCTGGTCTTCATTTTAGTTTAAATGCTATCCTTCCATACAGCTGAATATTCAAGCTGTGGTAACATCTGGTAATTCAAAGCTCCTTTCCATTCTGAAGTCACTTTGAAGAAAGGGCTAGGTGGGTCCTAGATAGGTCTGAGCTTGGAGTGAGCAGCAAGACCTCCCCTGCTCGCTCTTTCCCCCCACAGCTGTTGCCCCTGGGTTTTCTTCAAGATGGTGTTCTACATATATTTTTCTGAGTCATAAACTAGAGGTGCTGAAATACTGTGGTCTCCCCTCCAAGCCCAGCATGGTAGACGTCATGGCTTAGGGAGAGAACTCTGCAGGAAGAGCCTGTTGTCACATGCCTGTGAAGCTCCTCTTGAGACGTGAGCCACAAGCAATGGTGTTCACTGCCAAGTGGGAAGTGGGATTCAGAGTTGGAAAGAGCTTGGCTCTTTTACTGAGTGTTTGCAGAATGGCTCTGGTAGGCAAAATGGACACAGGGAAGCACAGAGTCTGGCATCTAAAATGGCTAATGGCTTTGGGGACTACCAGGCTTAGTCTCCTGGACCTGGGAATAAAACCCCAAAAGTGATTCATGTCTACACACAAACATGTCTGAACATATGGGGATTTTCAAATGAAGTTGCAGAATTTGCCTAACTATTTAGATGTCTTGTCCATGGTAACAATTTAGTAGTAACAAACACTCCTTCCAAATGATTTTGTCATTAATGAATGTCACTAACAAAATGAAGTTTTATGCAGGTGCCAAGAAGGCAACTACACAGAAGAGGCCATTTTAGCTGAGAGAGACCTGTCTGATATCCTGTAGCTCTCCACGGCTGGGGCTCACAATTGGAGTGAGGTCTTTGTGGTTCAAATTCCAGGTTCTTCTGCCAATGTTAAGAAATCCACAAAATCTGAGTTGCTGGAAATGCTATGCAGGAGAATGAGCAGGGAAGAACAGGTGGTGGAGAGATGAGTGCCCAGGGAGCTGGGTGAGCTGGAATTTTGACTTGCTCTGACCCTCACTTTTGCTCACATAGGAAACAGCAGGAGATAGACAGAGATGGAAGAAGAAGGGACCCAAGGGGTAAGGGAAGGTGAGGACACAGCTAGGAGCTGGCAGCTACAGCAGGCATGCCTTCACTTAACAAGGGCCAGGAGACGACAGGGCTGTCCTTTCCTTCAGAGAACGGAAAAGACCTAGCCAAAAAGAGAACATCAGTAAGAAAAGCTAAAACTGACAGTTCTAGGAGGAAAAAAGTACTTGGATGGATACAGGAGAGCAAGGAGAGCAAGGGAAAGAAGTTCCTACTTGTGCCTCTTATTTATCTTTGCCCCTGTGAAAATATCAGAAGATTTTTAACTTGATTTCAAGGTCAACTGCATGAATTCAGAAGAAACAGTGAATTTAACCAGCACACGATGGGGCTGAATGAATATTGCACTGGAAAAGGAGAACCAGGTTTTTAACTCTAAGCTTGGATGCGTAAGTCACTTTGGTCACCATGTGAGCCCAGTGTGGCTTTGAAAGAGATGGTGCTTAAGGACACTCTGTGTTCTCGTAAGTGATGGCCGAGGCATTTCCAAGAGTTGCCACACTCTGGTCATCTATGGTGTCCAGAGAAATTGCATCTGTCACATCGATGACACAGCATTTGTATCTCGCCCTTTATTTTTCTCCTGCTAAGGTGTTTTAATCCTGACAGTATAATAGAATAAATCACAGCCATCAGAGATGAGAGTGACACTGGCCACACACATTAGAGATAAACAGTCAAAAACCACTCACCCGTGCCTTCCCCTTTGCCCGCAGCCTCTGCTGTCTGACAACACTAAGCTTGAACTACGATTTCCATCTGGCTGCACAGAGCTGAGTACCCAAATAGCCCACTGCATTGTCTTAATGGCTATAATGATATTCTGCTTTCCAGAAGCCTGGCCGTCCAGATATTTCAACATAGGGATCTCATTTCTTCCCTCTGGCCAGTGTTAAAGGATATATCGTTGTTTCATAGTTAGTCAACAAGCAATTTTCAGCAGCCAAAATGATCAGATTGCTTAGGTCTATCTCTGTGTTAGGAGTAATTAGCCTGCAGGCTTCATAAGTGACAGAAAGAGTTGATTTTCTAGATGAACCCTTTTGTGTTGTGCTCCCCCACCCCGCTCTTTTTTGAGCTGTAGATGAGCTCATTTGTTTTGGGTCCTCAACAGGTGACTTAGCTGACATTGCTACATCTACCTGTAAAGCCACCTGAGAAGAAGCAGCTGTGACATTCGCTACAACCAGGGATGGGGAGCTTTGTGTGTGGCAGGATTTTCTAGTGACTTCTTTCAATTTCTTTTAAAGAATCTTCTCCCTTGCAAAAAGTTGTTCTATCTATGGAAAGCCAAGGAATACATTATTGTCCACTAAGAATGGCAGAGGAGCAAGAAGGCAGCATTTATGACACATCAAAGGCAGTGAGTGGATCATCGTGGAGCCTGCTGCCCCTTCTGAGATACAGTATGAGAGGACCAGACCGGCTGTTCTGCTCCAGAGAGCAAGACTGACTGAACAGTGCTTTCTCTGTGCCCCCCAAAACACCCACTGCTCAGATCTGTAACATTTCCAGATCCGACACAATGTTGCCTGCAGTGTACAAATGAATCCCATCTCAAAAAATCTGTTACACGCACCGGAAGCTGATCTGGGACCTAGGATGCTGTTTCCATAAGCAATCTGCATGGATTTTACCCACTGTCCCTGTACCCCTCCAACCCTCTTCACAGCTATGTCCCCCTGGGAAGTCAGTGACTGCTTTACAACGTAAGTGGAATTAAATTGCTCTTAACTGAAAACCCCAAATAAATACTCCTCACTAGGTCCCTTTAACTGTGATTATATATAGTTTGTGTACTTCTATTCTTCCATTTTTAAAATAGGTGCTATCAGAATGAAATATGTAAGATGCACTGAAGCATACCCGGTAATGAATGAAGCGATCAGTGGAAAGAATGATCTATAAAAAAATAAAAACAAAACTCTCTATGAAAGAAAGTAAGTTCTGTTCATTATGTCCCTAAACTGGTCCCTTCATAAAATATGCTGAATCCTGTCATGGAATGGTGGCTCTTTTAAATTACATTACAGATAGAAAATAAGTAGTTTACAATATCAAACATCCATGAGAGGCTCCATGACTAATCATCCTCCTGGGATGAAAGCTGAGGTTGAAGAAAAATGAGTTTTGCACACAGATACGAACTGCATCTTTATGGCTTTGTGAGCAAGCTAAAAGTGTGAAAAGGGTTAATAAAAAGACCTTTGAAAGGTGTACTGAAATCTGAGGCTGAAATTACAGCATGTGTCTTTAGGACTGTTTTTTGTTAACCTCCCAGTAAATGAACAAGATATTCACTTAGAGGATCTAAAAAAGAAACAAAATGCGTGTTGGCTGTCGCTCAGGGTGTGGCTAAAAATACACCGTGGCATACAGTGCACAGGTATGTCCTAGAAAGCTCTCGCAGTATCCAGGCAGGCAAGGCACTGTTCTGACTTTGACAACAAAGATCACTCTATCCATTGTGCATGAAGAACTGTTAGATCGGGAAGCCATCCCCGACTGAAAAACCTTGCCTTCCAGTGTTCCTTCTTATTCTGCTCCAGGAGGCCAGGAATCTTATAGTACAAAAGCCCTCATTCCTTGCTTTAGGAAGAAAAAAAAGAAGGATGTGGTATGAGATGCAGATAGTGGTTTGCAACTGGGTACCATCCGTTTAGATTCTAATTCAACAGTATTTATTAAATACCCATGAGTATGGCACCATGGTTGGTGCTAAGGGAGATGGAAAGATGAAAAGGACATTGTCTTTGCTATCAGGAAATTTATAGATAATGTTTACAGCTTCCTGTTTGACCCTTCAAGATCTGATGTGGTAACTTCAAAGAGGGAAAACAATATTAGATTTCCTAGGCATGCAATTAGAAATTTCACGCGTACTAAAGACAACAAAAGCAAAAAATCCAACCAGCCTACTCTACAATATTTTTGCAACTTTTATGTAACTCTAAATCTATTCTAAAACAAAAAGTTCATTTAACTTCTTTTAAAAAGTTAACCAACCAAATACATTAAAAAAAAAGAGATAAAATGTCTTTTGTAACATAAAGTGAAAAGCAAATAACAAACCAAAAATTTGGTAACATTTAGTAAGCACTAAGCTGTAGCTGTCAGTCAACCTCACTGCCTTCTTTTTCAATCAACAAACCATTCCCTAACTGAGAAGTCTTGCACTGACAGCCTTAAGTATCTGCCCCATAGAGAGTCTTCCCCTTGGCCTATGCAGTGACTTTTAAAACGAATTTAGCTTCCAAATGTCTGAAGCCAATTTGCTCTGAAAGCAGAGGCTGTGAAAAGGTTTGGGAAGTGACTTGATGGAGCAAGAATGAGGGACAGAAGCAGAAACAGGACAAGAGGGAAAGCCAATTCATTGACGGGCTTCTGTGCTGGTTACCACCCTGTGTACCTCATGATGGTGCCGGTACTTGGGGCTTCCAAGATCCTTAGACTGTGCATCCCAGGATGAAGAGAAGGAGCATTCATCATCAGTTTCTTATCTTTTGGCTTCTGAGCCCCTAGCTGTTAAATCCCAGAAGTTCTGAGGTTGCTTTGCCTGTCCCATGTCCTCAAGGACATTTAGCACCTCATTACCAGAAAAGTCAAAGTCCAGAAATGAAGCCAGTACATTGTGCAAAGTCTGCACAAACTGCTCTCCAAGTGGCCATTACAGAAACATTTAAAATCCAGAAATGTGATGAACAAATCTAAACCTTTCAATTTTCTTGAGAAATTGGAAGATCTAGCAGAGCTAGACCTGAATTCTGCAGTGATATCAACCCTGAGAGGCACTGCCTGGACATAACTACTCCAAATCAGAACAGTCCCCAGCATGACACACAGTTGAGAACTTGGCCAATTTCTTCCATTCATCTTACCCACCTGGCTCCTGTGAGGATTGGATTTTTTTACGTTTATTGGACAACTGGTAGTCCTAATACACATTTACTCTGAAAAGGAGTTAGAGATTTAGTATTAACACCATGTTTCCTATGGCCTTCACCTTTTTGCAGAAACATAGTTCAGCTGTATTTCTTACTGCAGCAAGTCCAAATCCATCACAACTTGTTTTGACTTTGAAGATGTAGAATCTATTATGATAGTTAATTGGTCACTTACTATGTCCCCAGACAGGTGCTCAAATTACATTATAATGACCTACAATTCCTAATACACTGAGACATGGTTGCTCACTATTGCCTTAGAAACACTACAGAATGAGCTACTGGTTGGATATTGAGAGCATTTATAAACCAAACCCTGTAAGAATTAGAGGTTCTATTCAAATTAAATGCATGGGCTTCTGAGTGAAGAATCAGATCATAAGTCATGCTAAGTATGAGGACCTGTGATAGTTACATTAGTTATATTCTCTCGAGTGTCTCCTTTTAGAGAACGTCCAAAGCGTGATCCCTCAGATCCCTTTAGACATGTGAGTTCTGTAAAAATATAGTTTGTATAAATACTGATGTTTAGTGAGCTCCTGCAGATGGCTGTGATTTCATTAGTTTGGAATAGGGTTTGGGCATTGGGCACTAGAAAACTCCCCAGGAGAGTCTACCTCATCATCGCTGGTCCAGAGACAGAAATGGCCTGGACAGTGGCCAGCTTCACTGTCCCCTCCCTGCTCAGCTAGGACAACTCAGCACTTTGCTCCTGCTGCCCTGCTGCTCCATGGCTGGGTTTGTGAAGCAGAAAGTGTTAACTGGGTCATGTCTTTGTAGAGCTTCTGCAAAGCATACAAATTGGGTTCAGAGTATAAGCATTAAATAAAATGTCACTGTGAACTAAGGAGAATTTGAACCCAAGGCTGCCAAGTGTACAAGGTCTTTTCAAAGCAGATAGTGTCACCTGAATTTGCAGTCATTTTGAGAGAGATTTGTTTGGCCTATGGATATTTATCCTACAGATGCATGGATCTGTTTTTTTTTTTTTTTAGGACATTAACGTAATATCTTTCCCTTCTACCAATGTTCCAGCTGCAGCAAATAGATCCATAGAAACAAATTTAACCCACTGGAATTACTCTCTAAATAAATTCAACATTTTGGTTCAAAGTGCTACAAATAAATTTGGTGCATTAACTCCTGGTACATGGGGCAGACCTTAACTGCACAAGGACATACTGAGAAGCATGTATTACACAGTCAAGGTGGCAGTGGACATGGGGGAATTTAAAAGAAAATGCTTCAAATTATTTTAAAATAAAATAAATCCCACTGGGACAGCAACTGACCAATGTCAACTATTCATAAATCAGGGGAAACAAAAAGCAGCATCGTATTTTGTGTCTCTGTCCAAAGAAAAAAAATCTGGAAAGAAAGGAGAATAACAGGTTCAGCTCGGAATACAACCGAGCCCTAGCCCACTTGATTTTAGCTGGGTTTTTTTCCCTCCATTCTTGAAAAGATCTTTCTGTCTTGGAGAAAATACATTAAACATAATGCTCATAGTAACTTTGGTAAAATATTCCAAATATTATAAAAGACTGTTGAGCATTATTAAATAAGTCTGTGTTGCACTTATTTTTAATATCTTTGTGCACACTCAGTATTTGTTCTGATCGCTCCCAGCAGAGATTTATTACTGAAGTAGATCTGACTTGAGGTTGAGTGGAAAGGAAAGCAGTCAGTGCAGGAGGAATACTGAGTAACTTGGTAGTGGGAGAGACTTTGGCTGCAGCAGACAGCGAGGGAGCTAGTGGCTTATGCATGCCAATTAAGGTGCTCAAGAAATGAACATGAATCCATTTCGGGGACACACCAGCCCCCTCCTCTTCCTATGTCCCTAGGGATGCTTCTGGAATTGCCAGAGCTGAAAATTAAATTATAAACCTGAAACATGACATTGAAAATATAATGTCTCCTTCGATAATATCAGTGATGATGCATCAGTGGGCGGGGCAGCACCACTCCTGGACTCCGACTGGAAAGCAGGGTGAGGCAGGCAGAGCAGACCCTCCATCCTTCACGCTGAAGTTTACTTAAAGGTTCCACCTGAATTGTATTCTGTCACTGCCTAAATATGCACTGAAGTACTCCCTCACACACAACAGCCTAAGCAGGTCCCAGTAGAGACAAAACTGCAATATATGACACTGGCCTAGAAAAGTGAATAGTGTCCTTGCATCTCCAATACTCACAAAAAGCAAATGCTTATGCAATTCAATATGGTAGGCTCAGAGATGTTGCAGAAAATTTGCAAGCTGGCTTTTTACACTGTGGGGTTTTGTATTGTCACACCATGTACATTTTCTAAACGAGTCCTTTTCTAAGCTATGCTTTAAATTCTTCTCATTAGAGGAGGAAACTAGCCATTAATAAAAACAAATTCTCTTCTAGTTGCATCCATGAGTCAAAGCACAGAGCTGCAGAACACTTTGTTTATCTTCCTATTCAAAGGAGTCACCAAATCCATGTGCTGTGGATGCTGAGTCACTCATAAAGAGGATGATAACAATAACAATCCATTAGAGAATACAGAAATTCAGAAAGCAAAAAGTTTCACCAAAAAGAAGGTCCAGAGGTTAAGCCTTGTGGGATGAATAGGTGTGGAACAAGCAGAAAGGTATTCTACTAAGAAGGAATGGAGATAGAAAAGGCCAAGATATTTTTGCAATTGCAATAGCCTTCTGGGGCCTGGCATATAAAAGAAATAACCAAAGAGGAGGACTTGTATAAGAAAAAAAGACAGAAATGGGCCCTGTAGCAACCTGGAGTGTGAATGGATGAATACTTCATTCAAATTTCTAAATCTAACTGCATGCCACTCAAAGCACATCTAGGGGCCAAATAGAGCCTGTGTCATTAACTTTGAGAACATGGAATTTGGGGGTTAAAAAGCAGACCAACTCTGCATTTGGTAAAAGAAATAAATATGGACTGACTATATAAAAGAGAGCATGATTTTAACATCATCTTCCTTTTCCTTTAATTACTTCTGTCCTCATGTGAGAGCCTAATTTCTTTTTCTTGTGTACTTTTTTCCTGGAATATCAAACCAGGAATGATAGCTATCAACTATATCTGTGTCCAGCTGAGCTGTCTCTCTGGAATTTCTAACTGTAAACTCAAACACTTGTTAGACATCTACACATGGATGATGTAAGAGCATCTCAAGTTCTGGAAGTCCATAGTTCCACATACCTTTGAACCCATTAACTGGCATCTCATCTTCTGTCTCAAGCCCTGGTGATTATTACTAACACTTAGTCAACTGTCAGAACCAGAAACTGCACCAATTTCCTTGCCTCTGCTTTGATCCTTCAAACTACTTTTCTCATCACTTCCCCAAAGTATTGCTTGTCCTTATAAATATCTTTAGCTTTCTCACGAATGTTAGCAACTGGCAGAAATAAAACATACACTTGCACACACACAACTCACATTTGCTGTGAATCTCTGGTTTACTTCATGCATGTCAGCGAATGCAGAGGGGCATGCCATTTACACAGAGAAAGGACAGACGCAGTGTTAAATTTCTCATAATTTTTCTTGCCCTGGATCCACTTGAGGAGCTTTATTTATAGTGCTGCTCTTTGCATAGGCAAGCATTTAACAACATTGGGAAATATACCCCACATTCCTGTTATAACACTATATTTTTATACTCAGCTTCAGGTCTACCATTGTGGAAGAATTTGAACTAACAATCTATGTACTTCCACTTAAGGCATTATTTGCATTCATTGACCTTTTCAGGTTCTTTAAGCAAACTCAGCATCAGAAAAGCGATATTCTCTTCGCAGGAAAAGAAAGCAGTCAATGCCCAAAAGTCTCAGAACAATATATCTGCCTTACAGAGAGTAGCCTGTAAAGTTGACAACATTTGTTTTTGGGCACTGTTACTCAAACTATCTCCTCTCTCCAAATTTATGCTACTAGGCTTGCTCGTTTAAAACATACCTCTTAACTCACCTTCCTGACGATATTGTTTCCCTCTGACAGTTTCTACAAATTGATACCAACATTATTTCCTGGAAATGCCTTCATGACTCAGATTCTCACTACCAGTCTATCTCACCTGACTCTGTTCCTCATCCAATTAATCTCAGTTTCTTTTAAATACTTGAAACAACAAGCTGTGTCACCTCAGGACCTTTGCATATACTCTACCATTATGTTTTAGATCTAAACGATCCCCCCAAAGTCTCACATGTTGGTAAGGTGGTTGCATTACAGGGACACTATGCTCATGAGTGGATTCATCCACTGATGAACTGAGTAGCTAACTATGCTCTTAGGATGTTGGCCCCCGTGTAGGTAGGTCACTGACAGCGTGATCTGAAAGGGTATATTCTTGTCTCTGACTCCTTTTCTCTCTGCTTCCTGGATGCTCTGGTTTGAACGGCTTTTCTTTACAATCCCTTTCCACCATACTATTTCTGTCTTGGAGATGGCCAATCGTGGACTAGATGCTCGAGTGCAAAAACCTCTCTTCCTCATGGTAATGCCCCAGCGATGTCAGAGTGATGAAGACATATACCTTTCACCAGGACGTGCTCTATCCTTATTAACAGCCCATCTCCTTGACTTGCAAGTGACACAAGGTTGTCATGATTTTTGGTAAGCTATCCCTCAAACATGATTCCAGCTTTGGTGTCTCTTCAAAGCCATCCAATATTTTTCTGTTTATAGCATTCGTCATACTACACCCAGTTACTTGTCTGTTATATCTTGCCTTTTTAACATTCCCAAGCTTCATGAGGTTAGATACCATATTTGCCTCAGTCTGTGTTGTATTTTACAACTTACACTTGCCTTATAGGAGCCTCCAAAACATTTTTAGGTTAATTTGAAGGCAGTGACAAAAATAGAGCGATGTTTTAGAAACTAAAAACAATTCCTAACATGCAAAACATGCCAAGGGAAAGACTTAGAGAAGAATGCAGTTTAAATGAGGAACAAGGTGTTCCATGTTGAAGTGTTGGAAGTTTCCTATGAGGTGAGAAATGAGGATACAACATTAACGAAGCAGGAATAATAGGCATAATTTGGTTAGTACTAATATAGAGAACCAAGAAAAAAAAAACAACAATTTAGGACACTACCTAAAAGGTAAGGTTTATGACTCCATTTCTTTCTTTTTATTTTTTTTTCTTTTCTGAGGAATGCAATTAACTTTGCTACTTGAATACTAAAGAAGAAATATTTCAAGAGGCGTTAAGAAAATACAGGTTGAACTTGGAAAGATGATATACAGGTGGCTATTTTGAGCTTTTCACCAGTATGGGAATATCTGTATCAGATTTGTCAGTATTCTTTGTGGGCTTTGGAATGACTCTGCTTTTTTTTCTGTAAGGAATCCATTTCACCAGTTTACAGAGGGACTCATCCTATGTTCATGTACTGCATAGGCTTAAATCCAGATATGGCCACCATAAGTTACAAAATGATGGAAACTCTTAGCACATATCACATTGGGCCCTCTGCGTCTTCCTTCACAATGTTCTACTGAAGACGAGGAGGCAAAAAAAAAAAAAACAAAAAAACAAAACAAAAACAAAAACAAAACAAAAAAAAACAAAATCCAGTTTGCAGCATGAGAGAGGAGAAGAATATGAGAGTGGGGTTATCAACCAACATCTCTAAGTGTATTTGTCTGGGGCGTAAAGCCTTTTAAAGCTAATGAGAAATGAGGGGAGGCAAGCCTGAGGACAGATGGCTTGCTAGATTTTCTATACATATCACTTAAAACATCTTTATGCTTAAGCTAATTTGAGGTGGGACACTGTCTTGTGAATAGCAGTGTTCAAAAAAAAGTGAAATGAAGAAGACCAAGGACTAGAGGGTGAAAGTGTAGAAGAAGAGGAGGAGACAGAAGAGTCCAAGACAGTCAGATATGGAGTTGAATGAACAATGGACAAATGATAATTAATTGCAGGATACAATTAATTGGCCAAACACGAGGATTGTTGCCTAGTGCCTAAAATTTTTGAAAAATAGTTATATATTCCTAAAAGGGTAATGAATGCTAACACTGAAATAGAGATAACATTAACTCTCAAAATCACATGGCCTCCAAATTACTACAGGGAAAATGATGAGAAAGGATTGTCATCCAGGATTATATGGATTGTCTTCCTTTAAATAAACTTATTCCTAAAATATATACTTTTTTACATGTCATGGAATTCACACCTCTAAAAATTTTCTGAATCCAATGACACTACCTTGGAGCATTTTTCTGGTCTATTTTTTTTTCACTCATAAAATGGTCTGACTAGCAACTCTTGCAGTGTGTTGGCATTAACTGACAGTTTCTAGATGGTATCTTTCATTTCTTTCTAAAAATAGGGAAATAATGCGTGAGTTATGTTCATCTTTTGGAGCAAAAGATATAATGCATAGAGAGTCAGACATACTCTATCAAAAGCTGGAAAAAGAATTCTGAGTCAGAAGATGTCATAGATTTTGCAATTCATGGGAATCAAATCTAAGGGAAAAAGATATTTCCATGGAGAGCAGCCTTTCTCCACTTTTTCTAGCAATAAGATTAAAATGGCAATAATTAAAAGCATCAGCACTCGCATTTATTCATCATTCACTGAAAGAAAGACAATGTCCATAGTAAGATAAATTGGTAATTGAAAGAAAGGATTCCAATAAAAATAAGTGGCCAGAACTCATACAGATGGAAGAAATGAGACAGTCTGTGTTCTAGAATTTGATCTAGGTCACATTGATAGTACTTATCAGCACTGGCATATGCACAAATTTTAACTTTATGGTCTGCACTCTGAACTCCTCTACCATATGCTTCTTATATAAAGGAATGAGGATTTAAATTGGCCAGCAAGAAGATTATAGGTTATATAATGCTGAAAGGTTATAGATTCTCCTTTTCAAAAAAATTTTCTAAAGTAACAAGACAACCAAAGACTAAGAGGTACTGCTTTATTCTCAGCTGAGTTATGAAAAGAAGTCTTACGAAGAGGCAAGAGAATAAATTGAAAGCAATTTTCTCAAAGTACATTTCATCCTTCCAAATATTAATGGAACTCTCCAACTTCACTAAAACCTAGAAGTTGTCCTTTGTAAGTAAATTAAAGTGGTAGTTTTCAACATAGAACCTTTATAACTGTTTTTTGGGTTTAGTAAAACCATTAACTGTTTTGAGACAATTTTGAAAGGAAATATTTACAGAGTTTCAAAGTATTTCAACAATCAATACAAACAATACTCATCTAGCTTACTAGTGACTCATGAGTTTTCATTTCTTTAACACAGGTAACATTTGTGCTATGCCAAATTATGCAGGACAAAATTTATTGCCAAGAAATACTATAAAGGACCTAGTAATAAGAATTAGTTTATAAAGTCCCCAAACCAAACTTAGCCTAAAATGTGTATATGTGGTCTCTTTGCATATTTTTAAAAACACAACAAAGAGTCATATAGTTTACTCCTATGCTAGAACTGATGGAGAGAACTAATGCAAGCATACTTTCAAAAATCCAATCTTCCCCTCAATTCTTTCTTCAACCTTGACCCAAAAAGACAGCCTGAGGTGCAGGGGAAAATTTCAATCTCGGCCCCCTCTCAAGAGACTTGAACTACTAACTGGAAAGAAGGACTTTTGGAGGAATAAGAAGCCTGGCTGAACTCTCTGGCCCACTGAGCAGCCAGCACAGAAACCTACCAGTTCTGCTTACCTGAGCAATATCATTTAGATAGCAACACCCTACTTGGTTAGTTAGTGTTCCGGGTTGAGAGGTTGTGCAAAAGGTAATGACTGTAGGAAAGGGGAGAGAGTCGGTGCTGACAGCCAGGTACAGATTCCTGCCCTAGGTTCTTTTTCTGCTGTAGTGGTGTTGCAGGAAGCAATGATTCCAGGGAGTCTGAGAGGCTGTGGAATGGAGGGAAGGAATGAGAGCAGGAAGATGAATCTGCAGGGTTGGCAGCAGTACGCATTATAGGTTCAATCAATGTTAATGCCTACAGTACCTATTTTATTAAGAAAGATTTGAAGGTGTTGGTCCTTATAAGTCTTGAAAACTGAGCAACTTGATAGACTCCACCTAGACTTTGACTAAGGGTTTGGTGATTTGCTTTCGGGTTGTTTACTCATTTATTTAGGGGTAATCAATACACTGCTATAAAACACAGCTGTTGAATATAATTCCCTTGGTCTGAAACCTGTTTCCATCTCTTTCTCTGTTTCTGGCTTTAGATAATTTAGAATGTTACTATTCTTTTGTTATTATTGTTGTTGTTTTTCTATATAACTAAGAACTATGTACAAATCTAAGAAGTGCCCAGTAAATGCTAATAATATTCTCTTATTATTCTTGTGACTCAATGTAACTAAAAACTATTAATCCTGGTGAATCACAGAATGCAAAACCGAGTCACAGTTACAGAAATATGCAAAAAGCAAATTTGTGCCTGGTTTCAGGGTCCTAAGTCATAGAAGAACACTGTACATGACACTGTTCTGCACCATAACATCAGAGCCCAACACAACAGCTTGTGCAACCTACCTGAGACTGTGGCTGACCTCCATTACTCGAAGTGGCATCTTTTTCACCAGTTGGACCGGAGGACTTGGTCTAATCTGGTATCAGCCTGCTGCTGCTCACTTTTGTCAGGTGCATTAACTCTCAGACCACGAGGCTGCTATCCGGTGCGGGATTACTCATTTACTAATTACTAATTACTCCTGTGGCCACAGACTTAAGGTCAGCAATTCTCTCCCTTCATGCCAGGAGGTTCTAGCATAATAGAGGCCAGGCAGGTAATTTGCATAGTCTCTACTTAAGAGAGGAGGTCACAACAGCAGAAGGCAGAGGAGGATTCTGTGTTGAAAGCAAATAAAGTCTGCACAAGTTGACAGCAGCATCCACAACCTGGTCCACTTTGCCTGCTGGGGTACGGCAGGTCCTTTCTTCTGATACTTCTGCAGGCCACGTCGGGGAACCCATAAGGTCTGACTCTGGGCCTCACCTCATTTTACTGACTGGCAATTCTTTCCTACTCTGAGCACCTGGAGAGCCATCTAAGTGTTTGCCAAACTTGCTTATATGTGAGAAGCAGGTTTGCTTTATGATCAGTGTCTTGGGTTTTAAATAAGAATATTGAAGGAGATGATGCTGCTATGATCCTTGTTAATGTACCTCTAGGCTAATAAGTACTAAGATGATCCTGCTCTTTGATTTCATGAATAAGAAAATAAAATGAGAAACGCATGACATTTAAAAAATTATTGTTATTACTCTGTGTAAAATTTCTTTTAACCCTCTCTGTAGTGCCTCAGTTTTAAGTTACACGTGCTGCTTGCCAGATTGTATCTCCTGTTCCTCCCCTTCTTAAATATGTGCTTATTTACTTCCTGCAGAGCTCAATTTTAGAACCTATCAAAGTAGATCCACTCAGACTCTGACTACATTTTCATGCATAAATTCATAGATGTCTTCAGAAGGAATTTGCACTTGCATATGCAAATACTTTCCAATGCCTTTCCATTTCTACTTTTGGACTGCACAGTTTTTAATTCATGCAAACACATTACACAAACAAATATGGGCTCAATAACAACACGCGGCATGTGTGAATTGTTAATTGCAAAGCTATGAGTTTGATATGGCCAAGCAACTTCCATTATTATCAATGGAGGGAAACAAGATTGAACAAGAAGAAAAAATAAAGGTATATTTGAAAATAAAATACAGCACTTGCTTTCGTTTTATGTAAATATTAATAAAGAGAAAGGTGACAGGCCAATCCACAATTCAACAATAATCTAGAATCCACAACTCAGCGCACAAGGATCCAGAAGTCGGGAGGAGCCTTTAATGAGACTTGGGAGGAAAAGTGTATATTTCAGGATGGAATCACGAGAAACAAAAATGTGTGCAGCAACATTGCAAATGACACAAAAACTGCAGCAGAAAATGAAAAGCTCAACCATGTTGGACGTGCATCCCCTAGCAAAACATGAGAGGCTCATCTTCCTGATACTCTTGGAAACAACAGGTGCTTTAATTTCTTCAAATTGAAAATTTAAGCATTCTCTTTATTAATTAAGCCATGATAGCGGCCTTTCCTCCATTTTCACTACTTGCTACAAGGGGTCAGGTGAGAATTTAAGGCAGTAAATCATGTGTTGAAATCACTCACAGATTAAAGCACTGAATCCAGAGTATATACCCAGCAGCGCCTACCCCTGTTTTCTATTAGAGGAGGATCAGTATATGTCACATTTTCATGAAAATAACTCATAAAATAAGAAAGATTAAATAAAAATTGTTTCTTGCAAAGGTCTACAATGGCAAAGAAAACATAATTTTAACTATTTGTTGATTTTCTCAAAATTCTGTTAACTCTAAAAGCAAGAACTAGGATAAAATGAGACTATGAGAACATGACTTTAGAAAAACCTCTAAATTACAGATTTATAAATCTTAATTATAATGCTAATTAATAATATGAGTATGCATGTAGGTACGTGTGTGCATTGTGTATGTGTGTGTGTGTGTGTGTGTGTATAGGTGTTCTACAAAGTAAAAATAATTTCAGAGTTTAAGAAGCTAAGAAATGAGGAATGGAATTCCAAGCTACATTATCTCATTACAAATTAAACTCCTTGCAACACTGGCTGCCAAGGACATAGAACAAGGAAAGAAGCAGTGTTATCAAACAAATGGTGCAATAACCTAGCCGCACAAGGCCTAGACCCTGGTGCCAACAGAGTGACCCCGCACTGCAGCTTGCGCACTGACTTCTACTTTTGCTGAGCCATTCATTTAAACTGCACACCCGGCAAGGTAAGGCTGATGCTCAAAGTGCAAGGTGCAGAGTTTGTGAGCAAACTTCACCACTCTGCCCCTCAGCAATGCTTCGCTTTAGTCCACGTGCTGAGGCATTGACAGTAAACCCTGGACAATGGAATTCTTCATGGATACTGGATATGAGGACAGTGGCAAAAATTATTATTCCCTGGGAGAAAAATACCCTTCTAAGAGAAATCATTACACTATAATAAAATTCAAGCTTGGTGACAGGAGAACTGTATCAATGGAATCGGATGGTAATATATGCATGCCCAACTATGATCTATAACGTAAGATATACATATATGTATATCTGATATATATATCAGATATCTTCTAATCAATGCACACCATTTCTAACAAGCCCAATGCTTAAAATTGGAGGCTTGTGAATGCGCTTCAATGGAAGGATTTAAAAATGACAGATAATCTCATGTTCTTCTGGTGGAAGTTCACTAACATCTCAGAAATACCTGTTCTGGAGGCCTGGGCCTGCTCTATGTTATACTTGTTAAAACACACCTGTCTGGTCTCCAAAAAACAACCACCAAATTTTCAAAGAATTTAGTCTCCAGAATAAAAGATGCACTTTGTAGCATCTATAGGAGTTGGATATGGTAAAAGGTATTATTCATCTAAAGGAAACCCTAACAAGGCAACCACCGGCCAGCATGCCTTTTCCCCTGGTTTCCATCAACCTCCATCATCAACAGGCAACAGGGCAGGGCAGCAAGGTGATGGGAGCCAGTCAGCAGGGCAGTGCTACCCACCTTGTCTGGGAAACTCATCTGACTCACGGTGCACGAGCTCAGTGACTCGGTTTCCGTAGTGTATCCTGCTGTCGTGGTCATAGGCCTTCAGAGTCTCACTGGAACTGTAGGACTTCTGCGTGGGCACACGGCAATCCTCACTGTCCAGGGAAGAGCTCGTATAGCGACACTCTTTGCCACATCGTCCTCTGGTCAAAGAGCGGTGCCGCCGGTCCTTTACATCCATTATTTCAGATTGAGCAGAACGCGGCTGCTTTGAGAAAAGTCAGGCCTCGGTTTTGGCACTTGTCACTTTGCCCACCTAAAAAACATCAAAGAGAAAAACCAAGACTGTGATCATAAGGGATGTTGCCTTCGATTCTGACTCACGCTCTGACTCAGATGAAAGCACGGGAAAGCAAGCTTGGTTAGCCCTGCATAATGTCTTTTGCAAAAGCTTAATGTATATTTAAACAATCAGTCTAAATAGAAGACCTCGATACAGTAAATTAATTTTGTTGCTGTTTAATTTAATAGATTTGGGGAAAAAGTAATAGCAAAAACCCCTCATCTTTTGATTATCTATAGATGGTAGGATAATTCTGTCACTCTAATGGAAGATCTTATTATGAAGCAGTTCAAAGCCAAAATGATTTTAACCTTCTTTAATTACATTCTTTGTTGTTATTATTTTTTGCTCTAAAAGGGGTTAAGAGAAAAGAAATAGCAAAATAAAGAGAAAGAAAGCAAGAAAGAGAGAAAAGAACAAGCACAGTAGCACACACATGAGGCACAAATATGTGCCACTGATGTTTTGTAATGGTATTAAGTCATTTAACTAATGTGAAATTGCATGAGTGTGTTTGGAAGATAATAATATAAGGCAATACTGACATGCAAACAGTCTTCCTCCTATTCGTTTGATGAGCCTCTAGTAAACTCCTGGCCACTGTTCTCTTACTTACAAATCTGTGGCCAGACACACACTTAGTTACTTCTTGCTAGTCACCTACCAACAAGAGGCTTTATTGACAAAAGGTTCAACTGACACAACAACCTGCTCATACTCTAAGCTTATACAGTCCCCTTCATTGCTAGGACACTCACTGCAGAAAAGGAAAAATGAGTAAGAACCCTGAATACAGTAGGTAAACGGAAGGACAGAAAATGCTGCAACATATGAACTGGCAACCAAAGAGCCCCATAGCCTGTCATTTGACATCCTTGGCCTGGAAGTGTATGCCAAACATCACTCCGAAAACACCAACCTTCTGCCTAACAAATAATGACAAAAATGCTTAGGCGCCTCCAAGTTCCAAATGATAGGCTCTTATTGATTTCATTTGCCAGCAAAATAGCGTACACCACAGGGCCAGGGCCCGGACAGAATGGACAAACACAAATTTTAATTAAAATGCAAAATACAACCCAGAGCCAGGGTAACGGTTTTTCTCCAGGCTACTGTTGCTCACTAGCCCCTCAGCATGTAGAGAAATTCTTGGGGATCAGATCTATCTGCAGTTCTGAATCCCTCCGCTCGTCCTCGGCTATTTGCCACACTGTAATGGGACATCTATTCACTCCAAAGTCTTAGCCTACAAATGTGGACAGCACTGGCTCCCAGAAATAAGACATGTCTCCTTCCCCATCTTTAGGATTAGGGTCACCTTGTTTTCCTCTAGATCCAGACCAATGTGCCTATTGAAAAAAAAAAAGGGACACCTTAAGAGGGAGTACCCAAAGCTATTTATAACATAAAAGGGGGACTCCTGACTGCAAGAGGAAAAGCCATTAAAAATTCTCAGGAGATTTTAGCATTACTACCGCCCTTGTGGCTGAACAAAAATGTGGCTGTTATACACTGTCCTGGCCACCAAAGTGGGGATTTACTTGAGACCAGAGGCAACTGAGTTGCAGATCTAGCAGGCAGTCGGCAGCCAATATGGACGCCTCCAAATTTGACCTAGGACACTTTGTGATTAATGACTGTAATGCCCTGATACACTTGGGAAAGACTGCCATAGCGGAGTTGCTTCGCCAATGGTTTTACAATCTTAGGCTTTGGACACTACATTCCTTGGTGGCTGAATGTTGGGGAACTTGTGTCACCAACAATCCTGCACAGCAGCCACATTGCCAGCCTGGTGATCAAACACAAGGAACCACCCCATTTGAAGATGTTGAGGTCGACTTCACCAAGATCCAGCTGACCATCCAGAGCAGGAAGTATTTGCTGGCCCTGATCTGTACCTATTCAGGCTGAATGAAGGCCCCTCCCCAATAAGACTAACACCTCTAGGGAGGTGACTAGAATGCTCTTGGAGCTGATTGTCCCTAAGTATGGGCTCCCCATAACCCCTGGGTCAGGTAACGGGTCAATGTTTGTGGGTAAAGCAGTCCAGGATTAGCCTCTGCTTTGGAGCTAAAATGGAAGCTCCACATGGCCTATTGGCCTCCGAGCTCTGGCCAGGTGGAAAGACAAAATTGCACCCTCAAGACCATTCTGGCCAAGTTCTGCCAAGAAAGCAGGGCCACATGAGTGACTATGTTACCGATGACCCTCCTCTGTTCTTGGTGCACGCCATACTGAGATGGTCTCACTCCTTTTGAAATTCTGTATGAGAGGTCTCTCCCACTCAGGTTGTATTGGAAGGACTGCTAAAGATTGAGTTACTTGCCCTCCTCGGCAGATGAAGGCTCTCCATCAGACCCTTGAAGAACTTCAATGCACCATTTTGGAATGCTGTCCCATCCCTATGCATACCTCTGTGTCCCCTTTTAAACCAGGAGACCAGGTTCTGGATAGGGGTTGGAAGGACCATATCCATCCTACACTACACTAGACCAGACTTGGCCCAAGACTGTTGGCTCTGTATTCGGGCCTAACCACCCTTATATGAGGGTCTGGCCTCCCCTAAGAGACCCACTAACCTCATGGACAATTGTTCCATCTTAATAGATAATGGGACTTGTGTAGGTAGAACAGCCAGTAGACAATACCCAGGGATTCCACGCAACATAACCTTTCCTCTCACTCGAACCATGAGAGCCCCAAATGGGAGATGGTTTCTCTGCCAACAAGGCACTCTTAGATGTCTCAACCCAGGGACCATCTCAACAGAATCCGGTCGTCTGGTAATACTCCTTTTCCGAGTGTCCACCCTGATAGTGTACAGCTCCTTGCCCTCTAGTCAGGCCACCAATAAAAGAGGGCTCCAGTCCTGCTACCCATTCTTTTGGACACAGCCCTTACAGGGACCACAGCTCTTGGGGTGGGGCAATTGTCAGGACTGAGACAGACTTCAAGGATTCTAAAATATGTCACAATTCATTGAGGAAGATATGTCAGGGGTAAAACGTGCAGTTAAACAGCTGCTTGATCAGGTTAATTCTTTAGCGGAGGTCATTCTCCAAAACAAAAAAGGACTAAATAAACTTCCTCTTCATGGAACAAAGAGGACTTTGTGCTGCCCTAGGAAAAAAATGTTTCTATGCAAACAGGTCAGGAGTTATCAGGGACACCTTAGTTAAGGTCCCAGAGAGAATAGGCAAATGAGCCAAAGATCACCAAAATTTCCAGGGTTGGTACGCTCAGATATATAATTGGAATTCCTGGCTGACGTAATGGTTAACCAGCTTGACAGGGCTATTGCTGCTTGGCCTAGTCCTCCTTCTTATATCTCCTTGTTTAATCAGATGGGTACTAAATAGAATAAGTATGGGTCTGGACCAAGTACAGCTGTTAATTCTGGCTGAAAATCCCACATATGAATCAGATTAGTATACTCCTAGATACCCTGCATTAGGAAAATGTCCTAGAGTGTGGAATGATATGGGAGTAAGCTATACTAATACCATCCCAGGTCTCAGCCAATGTCTTAGCTATGTAAGGACGTAAGATCCTGCTCCCACAATTGTTTCTTGTAAAAATAACCTTTCTGACCAAACTGTGAATCTTTGCCCTTGCTTTACCCTAAGCTTTTTTGTTGTAAGATGATTGGTTACACACTGCCCTCCACCCCTGATGAAAAGTACCCTCTGTGCCAGCTAGATTCCAAGCCAAATATGACAATGTATCCTTGCTTAGTTCTGTTCGGAACTAAAACTGTATACAAACTTAACTCAGTTACCCCTCAGGGTCAACATACCAGTAGTTTGCTGAATGCCATCCACTAGCTAATAAAGCTTGTTGTACCCACTGTCTGCCTCCGTGGGTGATTTCTCGTGTTTTGCTCTCTGCCCTATCAAGGTGTGCTGCTGCCATAGTCACTTAGGGAAAAATTTTTTCCTGTAGTCTACTTCATGGTGACAAGCACCTTCAAGAGTCACCAGTCAAGACCCCAGGACTTGCTTGGAGGACAAAAATACTGTTGGCATGTAAGCTCTTGTTGTTGCACAGTCAATTCAACTTTTTTCACATTATTGCAATTGCTGGATGCCAAAATTCCTCATTCTTAATTTCCACCATACGATTTCAACATTTAGTAATCCATTTTATAGATTATTTGAGCACATGGCCAGTGAGGTCCAGATAGGTTGTCAGTCTTCCCATAGCCACTGACTAGCTAGCACCCTTGTCAGAATCACTTCTGTGCTTTCTAACTCAGTATCTCAAACAGTGGAAATGGAGAATAATAGGATGGACTTCTTGGTTTAATTTTTATAAAAGTTAAAACAAATATTGTCATTTCCCAGACCTAATAAGAACTGTTTTTCCTTCTTTTTATTTGCTTTTCTTCTTAACTAGGTAGTTACAGACTTATGAAAGACAGATCTGAAGAACCAAAATATAAATCCTCCAAATTCACACTTCTAATTGTAAATCTCAGTACTTAAACCGTTTTCTGATAAAACAAGACTTCCAGCATTAGCTAGAAGAATACAAGACTGTGTGCACCAGGAAGGAAGAGCCTCAGGTGCTTTGTAAGGGTCTGGTGTTACAAGTTTATTTTATGATTTGCCTCTGTCTTGCTGCACCACTAGTTTTTACTTTTTAATATCATCAGTGTTCCTGACTCTTGAAATCTTATCTCTTCTAATTTGAATTGTGATTGGAAAAATAGGCAGTTTCTGTGTGCATGTGTGTGTGTGTGTGCGCGCGCCTGTGTGTATGCGCCTGCGTTTTAGTTTTCAAATCCTGCACAGAATAAGAGCCTAAAGGCTTATTACCTATTAATAAAGTATGAGAACTTTAGTGCATGAATATTTTGACATCTACTTTAGTTTTCTAGTGATCTTTCTCTGATAAATTCCTCTTTCTGGGTTCTGCTCTTGTTAGTTAAATTTGTCAGCAATGTCACCTCTGGATAAGTGGTAGAAATTTATATATAATTGGATAAAAATTGGCAAATCTTAGGGAAACCTCATTTCTTAAGGTGCTAAGCAGAATTCTCGGAATGTTAGCAAACAGACATTTTTGCAAATTAGCTTTCATGTTATTAAAAAATTAATTGCCAATATTAAAAATGACCAAAGAGAAAATTTACATTAAAATCTAGACCCCTTATTTACATTAAAAATCTCAGACAGTCTAGAAATTTCTGCTTCCAAAAAAAATAGTTAAAAATATATCTATTCCATCTTTTTGAAAGCAGAATTTTCTTCTTGCATGGCACAGCTAAAATACATGTGTATTATCTTTGAATGCTTATATATGTATATAAATATATTTTTATATATGGAGAATATATGGAGAGTCTAAAATAAAAAAGCAGGAGTAACTGGTGAGAAATACAGTGGTGAGTTCTGTAGTTTTTCCTCATTTTACATACTCCAGACTATATATCACAGCTATGGAACTAAAGAAGCTGACAACCTTGGAACATCAAAAGCCTCAGAGAACAAAAGCAAGTCTCCTCTAACTGAAGGCCTATAAAAATTATCCCCTAGTAAGGGAAAAAACATTTGGATATCAACTACGCCACTCAAGTCAAACAACATGGCCCCATCTCTATCTTCATCAGCAAAAGCAATAGAGTGGGAAGTTCATATAGTACTTCCATGTCAATAAAATAGTTCAATTTCAGCCAGAACACTTCCTGATAGAGCTAAAAAGGGAGGTAGGGTTTGCATTCCTTCCAGGAAGAATAAACCTCCCTCTTCATAAGGAACCTTGTCTTCTCCAGCCTTGAATCACCAACAAGGTGTCCTTCCCTTCTCCAAGGGGTGGTGCAGAAGAACATCTAATGAAGAGCCAGGTGTTTCACTATCTCCTGGTAGGAAGGAACCCACCTTCCCTGTCCCTGGTGATAATAGTGGGTGCCAGTGGGGAGCAATAACAAGGCAGTTCTGTGCCTACCACCAAGAAATTTACCAATGCAGGGTTAGTGGGCACCACTAAACATTGTTAATGTCCACTGAGCATCCAACAAAGAGCTCCATACCCCTAGGAATTGATATAGGCTTATGCAGAACCTGGCAGTAATGAAGGGGATTCTCTCTTCCTTTAGCAGGGCAGTAAGAAAAGAAATTATCTGCAATAAAAGTTGTACCAAATATCCATGTTTCAATCAAAAAAAACCTTTCTTATAAAAAGAACCAGGCAGATCTTAAGTTGAGTGAAAAATGCGATGAACAGAAGCCAACATCTCAACAAGGATATTAGAATTATCTGACATACATTTTAAAGCAGCCATCATGAAATTAGTTCGGCAAGCAATTAAGAACACACTTGAAACAAATTAAAACTGGAGAGGATCATTACAAAATAGAAACTGTCAGAAAACAAAATTTCTCATTAGAAATTTTAGAAATGCAAATTTTAAAAATCTTAATAAATGAACTCAACAGTAAAGTGTAGGCACAGATGAAGAAAAAAAATGGAGAAAATTAAAAGTTGCCCAGTAGAAATTAACTAATATAGAGAAGTTAAAATACTGAAAGTGAAATAGAAAAGCAAAAGAATAGAACATAAGACATCTGTAAAATACTAACAAAATATTCAATAGTCATGTCATGTGTGTCCCAGAAGGACAAAGAAGGAAAATGTAAAAGTGCTGAATAGACCATAAATTTGCAAAAGACATACAAGTACACACTCAAAATGCTGAATGAACACCAACCTGGACAAATCCAAGTGTCTATCAAAGCAAATCATAGTCAAATTTAACAAACTAAAAACAAAGAAAAAAAACTTCTAATAGGTAAAAATGATCTGTGTAGAAAGTTATTTGAGTGAAAATGTGTTTTTCATCAGAAACCATGGGAGCCAGAAAAAAAAAATACACGAACATTTTTTGGGGCTCAATAAAGAAGAACCATCAAACCACTACTTTACATTCAATGAAAATATCCCTTTGAGCTGAAAGAGAAATCAAGAGAGTCTCTGATGAAGGAAAACTATGAGAAGTTGTTAGCAGCAAAGCTATTTTAAAAGGGACAGCTAAACAGTACTCTCAACAGAACAGGAACAATGGAAGGAGGAATCTTAAAATATCAGAAAGGAAGGAATAACACGATAAATACATGGGCACATGCAACAGGTATTTTTCCTTTTGAGCTTTCAGAATTATTTTTATAGTTAACAAAAAGTATAAAACTATGACACTCCCTGATGTGATTCTAAAATGTAGAGGATGTACTTAAGGAATTACAGATGGGGGAGAATATTTAAATGAAGCTAAGGCTTCCACACTTCGCTCTAGTTGATATCATGATGAACACAGTAGACTGTGATATATATGTATGATATAATGAATATAAAAGCAATGCAAAGAAGTGCATTCATAATCCCTTTAAATAAGTTCTAAAGATATAAATATCCACAGGAAAACAGGAGCATAAATGAAACATGAGGATAAACATAGAACAACAACAACAACAGAAATGCCAGACTTAAGACCTAAGATAGCAATATTTATACTAAATGTAAATGGTCTCAGAAAAAAAATTACAGGACAGAGACCACTGTAGCAATTTGGAAAACCCCAACTCTATCTTGCCAATAAGTAATTCATTTTAAATATAACTAGGCACATTGAAAGTAAAACTGAAAAAAATATTAATCAAAAGAAAGAAGAAGCAACTATATTAATATGAGATAAAGTAGACTTCACAGGCAAAGAAAAATCACCAGACCCATTATATATATATATATATATATATATATATTTTTTTTTTTTTTTTTTTTAAAAAGTCATGGTGACTCTAAGTATGTATGTTTTTAGAAGATAAATTTGGTAAATAGCAAAAATATATGAAAGCAAGATATCTTTGAAACAAAACTAAAGAAAAACCAATTCACCATACGTGCTGAAAGTTTCAACACCTGAGTCCTCAAACTTGCTAGATTGTCTGGAAAGAAAAGTCAACAGCGAGAGAAGAACTCATCACCATCAACCAATAGGGACTAATCAGTATTTATAG
Source organism: Dasyprocta punctata (assembly GCA_004363535.1). Taxonomy (NCBI): domain Eukaryota; kingdom Metazoa; phylum Chordata; class Mammalia; order Rodentia; family Dasyproctidae; genus Dasyprocta; species Dasyprocta punctata. Next base: position 98,017 of record RJWM01000023.1, on the reverse strand, counting down.
ATACTCTCCCCACAAAAGCAGGTTATATATCCTCCTAAAGTGACTAGGATATATATATATATATATATATATATATATATATATATATATATATATATATAAAGTTAGAGCATAAAACAAACCTGAAAGTTTAAATAGTATTGAGATCATACAAATTATATTCTCTAACAACAAAGGAATCAAAGTAGAATCAGTAACAAGGATATGAAAGTCTACAAACACTTGAAAACCAAATAACATCCTTCTAATTCACAGGTCAAAGAAATAGTCTCAAGAGAAATTAACATACATATTAAAATAAGTGAAGATGAAAACACAACACATCAAAATTTGTGGGACACAATTAAAATAATGATGAGAAGGAAGCTCATAAAATTAAAAGTGTATACTGGAAACAGGAGAAATCTTGTATCAATAATCTGAACTTCCACTTCAAAGACTACAAAAAATATAGTAAGAAAAAGATAAACCCAAAACAAGACAAAATGCAATAATAAAGAGAAGTCAAAATCAATAAAATTGAAAAGAAAAACAATAGAGAAAAGCAATGACACACAATTTTTTTGAAAAGATTAATAAAAGTAACAAACATAGCAAGATTGATAAGGAAAGAATACAAGACACAAATAACCATTATGAGAAACAAAACAGGAGATATTGCATAAGTAATAGTAAATATAGTAAAGGTGTCACCTTCTTTAAATGATATACAGATTGAATGGAATTCCTATTGTATTGCAACAATTTTTTAAATTCTAGATAAGATTATTCTAAATAAGAGGTACTAGAATTGCAAAAACAAAAATTCTAGAAGAAAGTAGAATGAATCAATCTATCCACTGTTAAAGCTACAGAATCAGAATAATCAATACTTGAGGTATTCACAGAGGAGAGACAGAGAAACTAGCAGAATAGAGTAGAAAACCCAGAAGGAGATTCACACAAATACACTCAACTGATTTTTCAGGAAAGTGCATAAGTAACTCAATGAGCACAGCATTTCTTACAGTGGTACCTAGCAACTGGATATCTATAAATCATGAGAATTTGAATTTAGTAAATTACTACTCAGAATGCATTACTGACAGAAATAAATCATGAAAGTTTTAGAATAACTTTAGGAAAAAATACTACATTTTTTGGAAAAGAAGAAAATAATCTCTAGATTGACACCAAGTGCTAAAACATAAAAGGAAGTATCAATGCGTTAAACTTCTTCCAATTCAAAAATTTTGCTCTGCAAAAGACCCTGTCCACGGTGTGAAAAGATAAGGCAAAGGCTGAGAAAACCTGTGTGCAAACTATGTATTTGACATAGCAAAAAACATCAAGAATGTACAAATCTCTTTCAAAACTTACATGTTAAAAAATAAGAATACAAAAATCCAAATTGAATATTAGCAAAGGATACGATGTATAATTTAACCGACTAGGACACACAAATACAAATAAACAGACAAAAATGCGTTACTCATTAGTGATGAGGGAAATGCAAATATGATAATGAGGAATTTCTACACTAATTTCCATAGTGGTTGTACCAGTTTACATTCTTAATGCCTGTTTTTGTGCCATTACTGTGCTTTTTTCTTTTTTTTTTTTTTTTATCACTGGAGTTTTGTAATATAATCTGAAGTTGGGATTTAGATGTCTCATACTTTCCTCTTTTTATCCAAGATCATTTTTGCTATTCTAGGTCTCTTTTGGTTCTACACAAATTTTAGGATTGTTTTCTCCAGTTTTGTGGAGACTATTGTTGAAATTTTGATGGAAATTAGTTTAAATCTGTACATCAATTTTGAAAGTATGGTCATTTTCACTATATTGGTTCTGCTTGCCAAGGATCAGAGAATACTATCCATTTTCTGATGACGTCTTCAATTTCCTTTTTCAGAGTACTATAGTTTTCATTGTAGAGGTCTTTTATTTCCTTAGTTAGATTAATTCTTAAGTATTTAATTTTTCTTGGTCTATTGTAAATGGTATTTTTACCTAATTTCTTTCTCATTGGGGTCATTATTAATGTACAGGAACACTACTGATTATTATGTGTTGCTTTTGTATCTTGCTACATTATTGAATTTGGTTATTAATTCTAAGAGTCCTTTGGTGGATTTTGGGGGGAATCTTCTGTGTAGAGAGGATCATGTCATCTGCAAATAATGATCATTTGACTTCTTCCTTTCCTATACATATCTCTTTTATTTCTTTTTCTTGACTAATTGCTGTTGGTAATGTTTTGACTACTCTACTATACAAGAGTAGAAATAGAGGATTTCTTATCTTGTTCCTGGTTTTAGAAGGAGAGCTGTCAGTTTTCCTGCATTCAATGCATCATTTTCCCATGAATAGGGAATTAAAATGTGAAGGGAGTGGTGAGGGAGGAAAAGTAAAAGGAATAAAAAAACAGGAAATTGACATGTGTTGTGGTCATGTACCAACTTCCCACAAGGAATATAAACATTATGTAGTATGCTCCTGTACTAATAAACTAAAACAGAGATATATAACAGTGAGATACTATTACAAGCCTGTCATTGTGGCAAAAAAATTTTTTTTTTAAAAATGACAACACTATGTGCTAGCAAGCATGTGGAAAAACAGATGCCTCACGCACTGCTGCCCAAAACGTGAAATGGTACAGCCACCCTGGAAAACAGTTAAGCAATTTCTTACAACAGATACACAAACAAAAAGAATAAAGGAACATTAACTGCCATACAATTCAGTGATTGTGCTCCTGGGCATTTATCTCAGAGAAAGGAATACACATGTTCTCATGGAAATCTGTATGGAAATGTTTACAGAAAAGTGTTTATAATACCCCCAAATTGGACACAACCCATCTGTTCTTCAACAGATGAAAAGGTAAATAAATTATGGTACCCCTGTGCCTTGAAATCTTTCTCAACATTAAAGGGGAGCACATTATTGATATAATAGCCGAGAAGTGGATGGTAGATTGTTGAGGGTATGACTCTATTTACATAAATTTCTTGAAATAACTGAAATGGAAAAGAGATTGGTATCTGGAAGTGTCATGAAAGGCGGGGGAAATCGGTATGGCTACAATCTTGCAGCAGGGGGACTCCTGTGGAGGTGGAAACGTATTGGATCTTAGCCATATCATGTGCTGATTGTGATAGTGGTACTAGAGTTCACAAGATGTTGCTCTTGGGATAAACTGGCTATACAATGCACTATTATCTCCATTTTATGTCTTCAGACTGCCCAAGATTCTACAAAATGTACCAAAGTAAAAGATTTATTAAAAATAGTCCAGTGCAGCATAACTTAGCTCAAATGCCACCAGACAAATAAATGCCTATTATGGAAAGTCTCTCACAATTTTAAACTGGATATATGAGCGTTCCTTTTGAAAAAAAATATTACTATTATTTTACCAGCCCTTTGAGGTATAGCCAGTCTGCCTCACTTATCTGAACCCCTCAGTTAGCCCAAATATTCTTTATAATTATGAATCTTGTATAAAACAGAGAACACTGGAAAGGATCACAAAGAGTTAGTTACAATACTAAAGACAATATTTGGTAATAAATATTTCTTTAGATATTTTTATTAAGATAATCTTTTTATTTTAAGACAACTACATAATAATAGAATATTAGCCTTAATTTTACTATACTTGAAGATCTAGTCTATAAGAAAATGCATTTGTTGCCTACTATGGGTAAGCACTCTCAGCACAGTTGTCCTTGAAAGTTAAGGTCAACAATTCATGTGGGGAAATGCAAGTTTGGAAGCTGCTTCTAAAAAGTAATTAAAATTGCCTTGAAGCAGTAGGGAAGATGGTAACCAAAATTATAAATCTTTTCCCCAAGCCTCCACCTTTTCCGCCACTGACAAATGGCAATCATTGGACTGCAGTGCCTTTGCCAGCTCGTTACTGCTATGCCGGGGCTTTATTCTGTTACATTCTATATTTCCTCCCTTGAACAGTGTTCACACTGCTTTTTTCATCAGTTGCCTAAGTGGGTTCCATCACTTTAGCAGAACAGACTACAGAGATCTTGCCTGCAAGCCTTTGTCTAATTAACTAATCCTATGAGCTGTAACACTGTTCACTATTAACTTTTCAGAATATCCCACTACTTAAGGGGGCTGACTTGTTAATCACTGACAGCACATTTGAGAGGTCTCTGTGTGTGTGTGGTGTGTTGCTATGTACTTGTGTATCTGCATATGTTTATAAATGTGATCAAGAGAGATGCACAGGAGGGTTTTAGGTGCATCCAATGGTCAATTACTTTCTCTGTCACAAAGAATACAACAGGCAGTTGTTCATAATGAACCTCAAACTCATCAATGATCTTTGATCACCCAGATATCATTTTATTGTGCTCAAATATTTCTATTTTGCAAACTGGTGATAGAGCTTGGGAAATGTGATACCAAGACAACATAACGTTTTCCAAGGCCCACACGTACTGGGAATCTGGTAATTTCAGAATGCAGATCAATGTGATGAGATTTCTTCTCTATTTAAAAAGTATGATAAATCATTGATGAAGTTTATCTAGAAGAGAGCAGGAAAAGAGTACACATGAATCAAACTTTTGTTTCCTAATCTGATCTGGTGTCACATACATTTTAGAAGTACAATAAAAACTATATATATATATATATATATATATATATATATATATATATACACATACACACACACACACACACACACACACACACATATATATATATGAAAGGTCTGGTAAAAATATCTTTCTTCCTACTGATAACATGTTAATTAGATGACCAACGTGTTCCTTAAATATTGCAGGTCCCCTGTATCTTTCTTAAAAGGATATAAATGGATAATGCATGACTCCTTTACCCTTTACTCTTCTGCAAAATTATTCAAAAGCAAGAATGCCTAAGAAACCTAAAACTGGTTTATCCCCTGATTCCTTTCTTTGTGCATTAGAACACCTCCATGAAAGATTTTTATTTAAAAATCTTTAAAGCACCAAAAAATGTAATATAGAAGAGCAAGAGAAGCTAAACTAAGGGAAGGGCTTGGAATTTCACTTAGCTTCCTTCCATACCCAAGTAGGGTTTTGATGTCTATAATAGGAAAATTGGTTCTCTAATATTTTTGAGGTCTCTTAAGAACATGCAAGAACAAATCTGAGCACAGTACACTTCAAAATATTTAGAGAGACTATCCCTGTGACCTCTGGGCAGACCTAAAAAAATCTGATTTAAAAATCTACAAACGTAGGTAGAAGATAGTGGCCTAGTAATTCAATGCCCTGGAAAATAAGAGGTCAAAGACAGTGTGCTCCCTCTCCCCCTGTGTTGTTATATTGCTCTGTCTGGGGATAAAAAGCCAACACTGGTTAATGTTCAGAGCAAGAAAGGATAAGCAAATTCACAATTGTGTTTTATGTTCTCTAGCTTCCAAACTACATATGTGACTGCCTTTTAGAATGTGTTAGGGTCCCTGGAGCCATTTGTACAGGAAATCGTGAGAGCAAAGCCAGGATCTGCTGTCTACCAATTTTATGAAAAGTTAAATGCAAGGACATTCTTACATGCTCACAGTCCTAATCAATCAGAGCCACAAAGGGATAACATGCACCCAACAAGTCTAGATATTTGCTATGATAGTGCAAATGTGTGGTTTGTGTACATGCTTATTTGAATAGTAATGAAAAGGAAAAAGTCTACATCAGATTGGCATTTAGTCTAATTCATGTCTTTTTTTCCTCTCTCTCTCCAGTCCAAACTGTTTAACATTCGAGAAAGCCAGTGTGGCTACAACTCGTGTGAACATTTCAATATGAAATGTAGAAGTTTACTGAAGCCTTTGCCTCCTCGGCTCCTGTCTCCCCACACACAGGCCCTGTCTGCTCTCCTCCCATTTTCCTATGCACCTCCTGAGATTGGGAGCTGAACAGATGGCTGTACCTTAGGCACTGGCTAAGTTACCGTAACTGGAAATACGGTTCCTCCTCACTCCTCCTCTTCATCATGCAGAGCCCAGAGAAGCAGAAGAGCAAGCCTGTGAGCCTGCAGCTTCAAAACCTAATGAAGGCAGGAATTGAACACCCTCTTCCCACCCCACTGTGTGTGCCCCGCTCTATACATGAGACTGCAGGCAGCACCAGATCAGCAATGAGCACAGTGCACTATACCACAGGTTTCTAGCCATAGCTTCAGTATCAAAATCATTAATTCCAGCTTCCATTTCCTGAATATGGATAATACTCTAAGTTTTGACTCAGGCTCCTAAATTATCACTAATGCATCACCTTGCAACATAGATAGTCTTAGCTGTATTTAAAGTGAATCACCAATTCCATACGCCTAAAAAGTGCTCTTGCCAAAATTGGGATTGACAGCTGACTCCGAGATCTACAGTACAGAGCAATGGGCATCTTAGAATATTTTTCTCATGTCCTTTTAGTCATTGGGTTTGTGACTGTGCAAGAACCTCGTTCCACCAATCCAGGGAAGTTGCCTCATCAAAGTCAGTAGCCACATTCAAACTTGATCTAGTCAATAAGGAAACATGCACTCCGGAAAGTTTTCTAATTAATTATAAAAGAAAACATAAATATTACCAATGGCTTGGAAAATTTCAAATGAGTACTCAAAGGTGGGAACAATCCACTGATGTGCTGTAATGTCAGAATCAATGTCCTACATTTTAGACATCTTTTTGTTTTTGAAGATATAAGCTGAAGCCTCGCAATTACTCTATGCCAAGAACCTACAAAACTTTTCTGTATTCAGATAGTATATCCTTTTTGTACAATATATGATCCACTGCAGCTACTCATTTCTGCCATTATAGCACAAGAGCAGCCATAGGCAACAAATAAATGTTTCCGTTTCAATAAAACTTTATTTATAAAAACAATGAGCACATTGGATTTGAAGTTCAGGCTATAGTATGCTAATACTTGCTATATATAGATCGGGAGTAACCAGAGTAAAAAGTGTCAAACTGTGGTCAAATATTTGTTTCAATTTAAGCATCCCTCACTAAGGATCAAAGAGAAGCTGAGGGTTTTCTTACTAGAAACTTTGGGGCAACACTGAATTAACATAAAAAAGATATTTATGGTGAACAAAAATGGAGCAATAACTAGAACAATAATATAACTAGAGGAAATTGCTTGTATTATGGAGGCTACTGATATTAAACTGGTACTTTTTCTCCAGCTACAAGCTAAAGCTGTGCATCTCGAGAAAATATAGTTGCATTTAACTGCTTTTGTGACAAAAGTTTGATTATTTGACCTTTCTTTATAATGCTCATTTAGTTCTTGCCTCAATGCTCCTACTAATTATTATTTTTCCAATTATTTTCTGGCATTGAGGTCTGTGAGTGTATATAGGAACAGAAATGATGATAGCAAATTATATGTTTTCTTTTATATCTCATTCTTTTACTTTAATGTCTCTACATCTTATTTTATACTCATGAGAAAGAAGAAAATAACTGATTTACTAAACAACCAAAAAGTGTTGACAGTTCACATTTCAAGATCTGGAAGAATACAAATATAGAAAAAGAAATTTACATCCATTCATGCTGAAAACAATATTTATCAAGAAGTAAGGAGAAAGAATTTGGGTAACAGTTTAAAGAGTTCATCTCTACAAGCCTGTAGTGTATGAAAAGAACTCCTTTTAGTCCATGCTTACTACTGGGACTTAGCTGCAAATCAATAGGTGATATGAAAGGCAGTATTAGAAAGTGCACAGCCCAATAGAAAATTTTGTGCAAATTTAAAAATAACTCAATAACATCAATCTTAAAATTATGTACTTGCATCCTTGCATTTCCTAATGATCCCTCAAGGTATAGCATTATATTTTTGCAACCATTAGCACTGCCATTCACCAGAAACATAATGCTATAATCACTCAGAGGTTCAAGGAAATGAAAGTCTGTCACATTTGCCTACTACCCTCTGTTGTCTAATATAGTGTCGAATGTTACAACAGTGTAAACTCCTCCATACATGCGGATAAAAGCCTCTGCGGGAGACAGCTGTGATGAACTGCCTGAAATATAGAGGTACTTTCTGATTTTTGAGAGGGGAATGTTCTTTCCCCAAGCAATTACCCACATTCCTCATGCTCTGAACTGTTTGTATTCTGGTACAACTGGTTGAAAAGTGAATCCAGCTTGTTCATTGCCTTTGATTATAAAAATGGAGGGCCACTCTTACAGAAGAAAGAAAGAATAAAGGTTCAAAGAAGTCATCAAAACCCTACTTTCAAAAGATATACACTCTTTAAATCCCAGAGATGGGAAAGAAAGCCACTCTTGATAAATGAATATTGGTCCTCAAAAGAGGTTGCTAGAAACCCCAAGTAGTCAGAATTGTTGGGAACAACGGCTAAAGACCCAAAGGACAAATGGAAGTACAAACAAAAGAAGGGCACACACCAGAATCAAACGTCAGTGAGATTCTATCAAATACCTTTCCAGATTCACCGGCAGGATAACAAGCAATTCTCTATGGTGACTCAAATACAACTTCATAACATTTTATGGAAACAGCAGGATTTTAAAAGTAATAGATTGATTCGGCAGGACCAGTGGATGACCCAGCACAGAGGCAACTCAGAATGTATGGAGGGATGAACAAATAGAGCCATATGTTTTCTACAAACCTCACTGAAGGGACTACGGATCAGTTTAACCATCCTGACTTAGGAGAATCAACTCGACCAAAAGCACACATTCATGTTTTATGGTTTGGCCTGAGTTTTCTTCCAAATTATTATTCATCCACACCATGTACCTGAAACCTTTTATTTCTATGAATGAAACTATTGCATTTACCAAGCTACATTATGGACTTGATATTTGCTATTCTCTTTGAGCAACAAAACAACCACATTATTTTAAGGACAGGAGTTTGGCTCAGTGGCTTAAGCCCCTGCTTGGCAGGTGTGAGGCCATGAGTTCGATTCCCGGTACCAACAGAAAAAGAGAACAAAACAAAACAAAACAAAATTATTTAGATACTCTTATCCCCACTTCATAGATAAGAAATAAAATAAACTTGCCATAAGATTGCATAAAAGCATAAAAAATTATATGAAAGCAGCAGAGTGTGGGTTTGAATTCAGATCTCATGAACACGTGACATCTTTGTTTTTCATTTCCATATGTTCGAGTAATTTTTAAAACAAAATACCAAATTTCTACAATACAAAGAAAGAAAGAAACTTTCAAGAATGAAAGCCCTTTGTGTTGCTAGTTTCAGGAAAACTAGCTTTCCTTGTTATCTAAATTTCCAAAAGTTAAATTTATCTCCAGTAAGAAGATACTTGAAAATAAATGGATGAATTTGCAACTTTTCATCAAGGTTACATGCCATGACCTCTCTTTCTTTGTTAACCTCTTTCTGTTATACCCAAGTGTTTTTATCTGATGTGAGAAAAATTAAATTTGAATTAAAATTCATTCCAGGGGAATTTAGCACCTCTCTCCTTAAGATGATTAGTGACAATTCAAGCTCCCAATTATGGTAAATGATTGTTGAAATAAAGAGATGTTGAGAGACTCCACTGGGTGAAGTAGGAAAGGGATAAGATATTTCACCAATGAGACATGTCTTCCTTCAGGCTCTGTATTTTTATGTAACAAGTGTACCTCTAAACTCATGGGATTATGTTGACTATGGTGAACTCCTCAAAAACCATAACCAAACAGATTCCAGAGATCCATTTCAAGGCCAGTGCCATGAACACAACTACTTGTCAATCGTATTTCTGAAGTGTTACTGGAACAACAGTGAACTCATAACCTGAGTTATGCCTATCTGAATATTTTATGTAAGAACTGGGGAAATATTTGGTTTATAATACGAGAAGGAGTGAGAGGAGACTAAAGCAACTGTATGGAGACAAAGGATGATAAAAAGCATCTGTGCAATTTCGCAGGCCCCATTTGTAGGACTTGACAGAAGCTTGGACATAATTCCACATCTAGATTTACAAAAATGTTCCTCTACCTTAGAACAAATTTTTCACTTCAGTTTAAACCAACTTGAGACAGTTTCACGTATTTAGAAACTGTAAAACTCAATTCTGCTACCTGAATTTGGAGAATTGGCTGACAATATCATAACTAGTTCTGCATTTCCAAAATTCCAGCTTACATCCTTCAAAAGCCCTTGAATAAACCCATCATACCTACTTGTCCTTTGCTTTACTCACATGACTTCATGTTCTTGGGAAGTTCTCTTAACTGTTTTACTTATGGACTTGTTTCACCTAAGAGTTAGCTGTTTGAAACAGTAAAACCTGAAAGCTATTTAACTCATTTTCTATCTGACTCTGCACATATCTTGGGCATCTAGATGCCCAGGTACAATTACATGATGTGAACAAATTTGTTTGCCAGTTTAACTACTAAGCAAACATTGGCAACATTCAACATCCACAATGTGTAAACTGCTGAAGAAATATTATTCAGATGTGACAAAAATGCTGCCCTGGCTTTGAGGAAGGAAAGACATACAGGAAGTCTGTAAGTCAGAATATCTTACTCAATTTTTGCTTGGGTTGATGATGAGAGATTGTGCAGTGCAGCTATTCATTCTCCAAGACCTCAGTAAGGACTTGCGTTCTCTGCAGCTGCCAGGGCGGGGATAGAGGATGTGACACACGTTCTATGGGAAAACAGCCCAGAATTTAGGAACAAAACACGCAGTACTCACTGTCTCATTTCCTAAATCGTGCATATATTTCCATGTGCAGTAGCAGCCTAATTATTTCAAATATACCCCATTTTGTCTACCACATTAGGATTTCCGAAAAACGAGAAGTAGATATTTGGGTGGACTGGGGAAGGACCTGTTCAACAGGGTTAATAGCAACAATTTACAAGTTTACACCTTCCATACTGGTCCTACAGCCAAATACAAGTCTTGATTCTTTTTGTAAAATAAATAACAAAATGTAAACTGGCTACACGTAATTTCTCCATATCACAGTAATCATTCAGCAAGCTCAACCATCAGAAGAGCACAAGGCGGTCACAAGTGGGCACTTCTCCTAGTAGAAGTCTAGGTTTGACCTCGCCCTGGGCACCATAGGTAGGGTGCAAACTATGAAAAAAAAACTGTTCACATTATGCTGAAAAAAGAGCAAGATTGCCTAATATTTTTTTTTCAGCACCGGGGATTGAACTCACAACCTTGCACCTGCCAGACAGGCGCTTGAGCCACTGAGCCAAACTCCCAGACCTGGTTTTTTGAGGCAGGGTCGCACTATGTAGCTCAGGCCGGCCTTGCGCTTGTGTTGTAGCCCAAGCCGGCCTCGAACTCACAATGCTCCACCTACCTCAGTCTCCCGAGTGCTGGGATTGAAGGTGTGCGCCACCACGCCCTGCGTAGTATTTTTTGATGCTTTGTAAACTGAAAGAGCAAATACCAGAATGGTAAAGGCAAGCATATAAGATGGCAAGAGAGATGTGTTAAACAATAGGAAATAAAGGACAGGGGAAAAATACTATTTTACCATATGGGAAACTGCCAGATGGAGATTAAAATCCAAGTAGGATACATAATTATGGAGAGGTGGAATGCTTAGAATTCTACTTTGAGGTGAAAACATTCTTCACTCTCTGTTTCAATCTGCTCATTTTATCCCTGAGCTAATATTCCAAAGCAGGACCTCTGAGTATACTCCCATAATTGTGAATTCCATCTTGAACTCCTCTTGCTGTCTATGAGCAAAATTAAAATATTAGCCAGAGCAAATTTCTTTGTCTGTTTCAGTCTCTCTTTTCTCCTTTGTGTAATGAGATTAATAATCCTCATTTTATAAGGCTAATGTTATAAGGATTAAAGTGACTGTTTACACAAAACATTAACACAGTGCCTATCAGAGTAAGTATTCATACATGCTCCCAAGTCTAAACTCATGGGTCTGTTACTTAAACTACAGTAGTAGAGGAGTTCTGATGGTCTGGGTATTTGTGTGTCCCTTTATCACCTATGTTGAAACCTCACCCCCACTTTAATGCTCTTAAGAAGAGAGGACTTTGGGAGTGATTAAATCGTGCAGGCTCTGCCATTGAGTGCCTTATGAAAGAGGAAAGAACCTGTTTTCCCCTTCCAATATGTGAGAAAACACAGAAGATGCCACCTTCAGGATAGACAGGCTCTCGCCAGACACTGGATCTTCTGGTGCATTTATATTTGACTTCCTGGCCTCCAGAACTACAGGAACTAAATGTTTGCTATGTGTATGCCCCTAGTTTATAATACTTTTGTTACAGCATCATCAGTGAACTAAGACAGAAATGAACTTGATTTGACAAAATTCACATAATGGAATTGTGACAGAATTGGTTTGAACATTATAATACTCAGGGGAACCACAACCACGTATTTCACTCAGCAGGGTTGCTGGAATACCTTCCCAAGTGAGTGTTTGAGATCAGAAAATATATCTCCTTCATCCCGCTTTTTCACCAAGGTCAGTTAATCAGCTACTGGGTCTGCAGCATCTGTTCCCCTCCTCCCACTCCACTACCAGTGCACAGGTACTTTATTACCAAGGAAAAGAATGGGAAGAACCTGCAATTATACATGCTAGCCAAGCCTTACTGAGTTAGTACTATCTCGAGCCATATGAAGGGTCCTGATTTGCCTCCCTCTGTGGACATCAGCACACACAGTATTTATTAGGAGCACCTTACCCCTCTGATAAGGCAATCAACAGCTCTTCCTGTTAGCTCTTCTAATTTCCTCAGCAATACTATCCAAAATTGTTTCTATTTTAAATTTAAAAATTGAATTAAATATCTGAATGATCTTTTTTTTTTTTTAGGACATGTTATGTTTAGAAATTCCATTTTAAAATAAGGAACCTCAGGCCACTGGCCAAAAGTCTAACAGCTCCTGAACGAGTGGTGGAGCTTGACATTGAACCCAATCCAACTTCACATAAGGTATTAGGTTTGCCTGGAGCACTGCAAGAAACCAAAAACCCAGGACTGGACCATCTTTTCAATGTAGGTGTGATACATATCTTTGAAATTAGAGCAATTATAGGGTAAAATAAAGAAATTGCCTTGATGCAGGACAGGCGGTATCTACATGCTCAAAGAAAGCACATCAAGAAAAAGATTCCTCAGGGGGAAGGTTAATCAAAGAGGGTTTTAGAAGGAAATAAATATTGAGGCTTTAATATTTCAATTCATGACCAGTGACTTGTTTCTGTTATGAGAGAGAAATGGTCCCCTTAATCTTTAAACTAGACAAATTATCCACTCTCTCCTCCTTGCCTTAATTCACGTTGCTCTTCACTTGGACAGGATGATGGTGACAAAGAGGATGATGATGATAATGATAATACCAACAATAACTATGGAAATAACTACGATTTGTTGAAGTGTCATATGTTGCCTCAGAACTTGCATTGAGGGTTTTATGTACATGACCTCATCTAATCCACAAAATAGTGAGGAAGAGTCACAATAACTGTTCCTCAAAGTTTGGAGACAGTTAATATGAGATTTAAAGAGGTTACATAATAAATTCAAACTCATACAATATAAAGTAGCCAAGACAGAAGTGTCCCGATGTCTATATTGCATGCCCCTCCCATCACTTGCTTCACTCTTCTAACCTGAGGCTGTGGTTGTCCACTTTTAGAAAACACCAGAATCACTGCGAAGCTTGTACATAGCAAATTTGTCACCCACTGAAGGGTTCTTAGTCTGTATCAGATCAGTGATAAAATTTTAAACAATCTAGTAAAAATTCCTTTACACATCTAACATTTCCTTTGGACTACCTGAACGAACTACATTTTGCTCTATGTTAATTACCATACATCGATGTCTTCCATTCATGCTAAAGTGCGAACACTGCCTGGTGGAAAAAATACACCTTGCATAGTGCCTACCACAGTGGTCTCTAAGCATGTACTGAGTTGCTCTTTGCTGAATAAGGAATCAAAAGCAGAGGGTGAAACTAGAAGACATATAAATTATACTATTAGATTCAATTTAGTAGAAGATTTAGTAAGATCCCTGAGGTCTCCTGACTTGGAGTCTAATGCCAGCCCTCAGTTTGTTACACCAACCTAGATATAGTCATGGAAGAAGAGATAAACAGCCAGTATAATTACAGTGACATAATGGTTAAACTTTTATAGCTGAGGGAATCAGAAAATAGGATTTTAAAAATCAAATTAAAACTGCCATTCCACAACATTAAGTTTCTAGAATTTTCATTTTTTAATATTAATGATTTTTTTCTCCAAAAAGGAACAAACAATGCTAATTCTACTGCTACAATACTGTTAATGAAGAAATAAAGAATAATTTATCATTGCATAATTAACACAGTACAGTTAAGCATGTTTTAATGATTTTGTATAATGGCCTCTCATAACTAGATGATACTTGTTAGTCATAGTGAAAAGGAAAAAGAGAGAGAACTATGCTCAGAATCGTTAATGAAGTTACTTAAACTGACCGGGATTTTATTTTATTATTTAAAGTGTTTATAAGGATATTTGATGTGTTTTGGCATTGGTTTAGTACTGAGTCTGTAGGTGACCAGATGGTTAGTAAAATATTTTAACTAATTCAAGAAATAAAAGGCTAAGAAATAAATGACTAAAAATGCAACCCTTGCAAATCACTAGTCTTTCTTGCTTCTAAATGGAATCAACTCTTAAATGCATTGGTGCATTACATATTAAACAGTGGAGAATAATGTTATCATTACAACACCTTACATTTAAGAAAAACAATGCAGTTATTTATTGGAATATTTGTTCAAAGTAAGATTATCTTAGGGCCAGAATGTAGTACAGGAGAAAAAAAATGAAAACAAAAGAAAAAAACAAGAACATTCATTAAAGGTAGCAATAAACATAATTCCATAACTACTTTTAATATTGTTACCAAACTAGATTAATAACGATTCTCTCTGTAGGTAATGCTGCAGCATACCCACTCAACTCAAGCAGGCACGTATTTAGGTTTGAGTTTGGGGAAGGGCACAGAATTACCATTTGTCGTTCAAAGGCAACGAGTAACTCCATAGCCATACCTACCCTGCAGACACAATTATTTTACTCACATATAATTTAAATAGCATTTTGGTTGGGTTCAACATAAGAAAATGAAGAAACCATGCATGAAGCTTTTATTTTGATTTGTTCTTTAGAAATCAGATCATCTTGCAACACCAAACTAATGACATACACTCTGGAGAAGACACGTATAAACTATCTTTTTCCAGACAAAAGATATCCGCAGAGTGCTTCTCATCAAAATCCTTCATTGTCAGACACTCAATTCTCTTTCGTCACTGACATTGTCAGTTTGACCCTCTGCTGACACTGACAATTTTTGCTTTGGTCTTCTATATTTCTTGTGCAGTGATTCTGGAACCAAAATATGTCCCTTGACATGTTCATTTGTTAGGATCACAGATTCTCAGCCTGATTCCATACATTTGGAATCAGAAACTCCAGAAGTGGGATTCAGTCTCTGAACTTCTCAAGACTTCAGGTGATTCTGATGTACATTCAGGTTTTTCGAGCCATGAAACTAGCACATTCTTCTTGCATATGCAATACTTACATTAAGGCACTGTCTTCGCCTAGATTGGTGTCATTTCCACAAACTTAGAATCACTGACCGAGGGGACCTTAGTAGAAATCTTTTGATCTTGTGAAGGAAAGTGTGGTTTCATACACAAATTGAAAGAGAGAGATGGAGTAAGCTCATGAGGAAAGTCACAGTCTGCTATTAGACTTTCCATTTTTCAACTGGAATTTTGACAGAGAGTTATGAATTTCAAGTTTCAGCCATGTCTATATGTAGTTCTAAATAACAGTGGAACCCAGCTTTCATGAGTAGAACCAACAGAGAAAGAAAGACCCTGTTTTTCATTTTAAAGAAAGGATGGCCAGGGAAATCTAAATAAGAATACTCAAGACTTCTTTTTTTTTTTTTTTTTTTTTTTTTTTTTTTTTTTTTTTAGTACTTCAGTATCACTTCCTCTTCACAAATTTCACTTATAGCATAAGTGTCTGTCTACAGAGAGGGGCCTACACAAGGCCATGGAGACGTCTAAGCAGGTTCGTTTAGGAAACAGAAATGAAGAATCTGTCACAGCATGTGATGGCATCTTGGAGCAGCTGGCTGATGAATGCAGTTACATTTCTCTGGATTTTTTGTTACAAGAGACGTTTGGGGTTAGGTTGAGGTTGGGGAGGAGGAGGTTTGGGGAGTTAGTTGTACCTGTGGGAGGGTTGTATATTTGTAATCATGTGAATGTACTTACAGGCTTTATATGTTTACATGTCTCTTGGTTGAGTTTTCTTCCACTTTCAGCTTAACACATTCTTAACTGATAAGGACCCTACACTGAATATAAGAAAAAATACAGCAAACACTACATATGGAGAAAAATATAGAACATCTTATCTTCAAGTTATGTTTGCAGAAAAGATCACATTGCTTGTTGGTTTTCTTAAAACTATCTTAGAAAATTCAAAGGGTGTTTCCTGTTTCTGGTTTAGAATATTTGGGAAATAAATGGATAGATGACTTCGGCCTCACACTGCGGCTTCTTCATTTCATCACCTTTGACCAGGCTTTACTTAGTCTTCAACTTTTGAAACATGAAGTATAACTTGAGGAATCTATTCTCATATTAAAATTGATTCTCATGGTATCTACTTGTTCCCCTTCTCTGAATCGCTGAATCTTTCATTGATCCTTTTAGTTATCCTTGACATATTTTAATTGCTATATTACTTTAAATTCATATATAATAGTAATGTCTTTAACACACTTTTTGACATTTTATAACATGTTACTGGTTCATTTAATGATAGTACAGACTTCATAAAAGAATTTATAACAGCTGTGGCCACTTCTTTGATTTGTTTTATAATAATTTTAGGATTTTCTTTGCATAATTTTCACATTTGTTGATGCTGAAGCTCTCCACATTGTTTAGTTCCTTGCATTCCTTCTTTTCTTTGCCTCAACTACCTTGCCATTTCTCTCCAAAAAAATTCTAAGATACCTTTTATGATTTTGTCTGTTTCTTTTCAAATAATTTACTCCTCATCAGTTCTTGTCATAGCAAAATGAGTTAGTATTTAACCAAGCACTGGCTAGATATTCATTACTGTGTCATTTATAAAGACTAAGTATTTGCAAGCAAGTAGTTGTACAAAAATAGGACAATGAATTAATAAATTTTAATGTACACACATATTTATATAAATATGTGGTAAAAACAGGTTACAAAGTATTGTATAGGTTATGGTCTTGTTTCGTGGTAGGGTAACAGTGAAAAGTTGTATTCTTTTTTGCATATTCTATTTTACCTGTATAGCCTAATTTATTGATATAGTACCTTAAGCGCTCCATCAAAAATCTTGATCTATAAGCCTGTCAAATAGAAAGATCCCATCTCAGCATGGTGATGCATGAGAAAGAAGCACAATTTAAACTTCAAGAGAAATGAAGAAAAATATAGATATTTTTCCTAAAATATTTTTCCAAGTATACAGAGGGATTAATGGAAAATTGCATCTCACGATATTCAGCAAACTTCCTTATCTCTTTACACAGCAAAATTTCTTAAAGTTGTTTACTCTTTGATCTTTTCCAAATTTAACACCACTAGTAGCTACACTGCATTCTTTCTTTTTTTCCCAAATCCCTACAAAAAGTTCATTCTTATTACCTTGTATTTTCTCTTAATTTTTCCTCCCCATCCCAGCTGCTTTTCACTAAGTAAATACACATATTTTCTCTTTCTGGATACCTTTACCGCATTTCTATGTATTTTGATACAGAGAGAAGCAGCAAAACAAAAGACCCTTCTCAAAAGTATGACAAAAAGCTTATAGGGGGAAAGATGGTAAATTTCATTTATTTTTCAATGTTTATAGTTTGCAATACTAATATTCATTATGTTACATTATAATTTGAGTCTGATACTATATTATAAATTTAGACTAGATTCCACTTGTTATTAACATCTACTACCTGTACAGTTGGTAAAATTCAAAGATAAGCCCCAGCAGAAATTCTCTGGCTGGTTTACTTTTCCCATTTCTCCATCATTCAGTATCCCATCATTTCTACACTTTGCTTCAGACCAGCAACTCATGACAAAGTATGACTTAAACAACACATTTTATATTTTATTTGTCATGGGGTAACAATTGGAGAACTTCTATGTATTCCTCCAAATTTCCACCTCACTCATGGTCTAGTAGTGGTCAACCCTGAATGCTTGCTTTCACTTGTAACCCAGTGTTATGGAAATTCCAAAACTCTAAAGACAATGACAAGCTCATTCACTCGCATCACCAGCAATGAAAGTGGGCCAGCTTCAGAAAACATACCCAAAGGCACTTCACACTTCCAAGGTGAGCACCACTTAGTGTAGGATCACATCCAAAGCCCACAAACCAAAGCTAAAACCAAAGCCAAAAGAATGCATAATGAATGGGAATAAAGCACATTTAACAAAACAGCAATCACAAGCTTCATCAAGTTTCCCAAGACATTTTATGAACCACTAGGAAGAGCTTGTTTCCAAATATCTCTTTAACAGTCCTGACTCACAAGCAATTCTAGGAAGAGGAAAAAAACATGGTAGTCAGAGTCCTACTGGCATCGCCATATAAATAATGGGTAGACAGAATGGAAAGTAAAAATAAAACCAAAATCATACCAATCTCAAATTTCAAACACAATGTATCACAAAGCTACTATTTCATGTAAACCAACACTGACATATTTGTCGTTCTTAGTTGTGGGTTTTATAAATTAATTGAAATAGCCTATGATTTCCTTTTCCCTTATTACTTTTAGTTCTTACACACAGACAAAGATAGAACAAATACACCTGCAAAAATCAGGAAGACAAAAAATTGAAATCTATATTTTTATACACAAGAAAGCATTTATGCCAAAGTTGTGCATAAAACTCAAGGAAAATAAAACAAGAAGGAAAAGAGGGCAAAAGTTTATAGTAAGCCTGTCATTCCTAATAAGCACCCAATTCCCTTAACTATTTCATTCATGCTTTCACAGATAACTGTTTTTAAATGGGACACATGCCTCCAAGAAAGAACAGAGCTCTTGGATTTAAGAACTTCATAATGGTGTAACTTTTGATACCTTAAATAAAAGATCTTCATTACAATCCCAAAAAAGAGATTTTACCCTTCATCCTATACATAAAAAATTTACAAGAAAACAAAGACTGCCATTCAAGATTCACAATTTGAAAGTGTCAGTAAATCTTACTAAACTTCTTTTCATGATTCTCCATTTCTCATATAATTCGACAGATTTAGGAACTCTTAAGTGTTTGACTGCAGAGCACAAGATAGAAGACGGGGAACTTTCACTAATACAGAATAGTGAGCCACATGGAATGTATAGAAACTCTTCACAAACACAAGTGGTTTCTTTCTTTTCACACACAAATAACATCTTAATGTATTCATTCCTGGGATTCAGAAAGAAGTGAACTGGCACCTCTCCTTTTCACACCTGTAGCCTTATGAGCTTTGTTAAGAATTAGATCTTGAAAAGAAAACCCACAGAATGGGAAAGAATTTTAGCCAATTGTACCTCAGACAAATGACTTATATCTAGAACATATAAAGACTTCGAAAACATCAGGCCTCCCAAAGTCAAAGACCCAAAAAATGGGCATCTGAGATGAATACACAAATGTCCTCCAAAAGCCCCATGTACTAATAGTCAGATCTTTTGGAAGGTGATTGAGTCACTGGGGGAGATATATCTGACTTGTTTGAAAGCGGGACCTGGTCAGAAGACAAAAGAGATTTCTGAAATTGTGAGCCAAAATAAACCTGCCTTTCTTTAGGTTGTGCTTTCAGGATATTGTGTCTCAGTGACAACTCCATTCCAAATACAAGGGTTTTCTGTCTTGTCCTTGTACTCATATTGTGCCTTAGTACTTGCTGTTCCCTTTTCCCAAAAGAATCTGTCAACAGGGCTATGTTTGGCTGCTTCTTTGCTCTCCTTTCATGAGTCAGTTGGCAATTCACATGCCCTCTACATGAAAGGACATTTTCTGATCTCCTTATCTAGATTCAACATTCATCCTTACTTCCTATCATAGATCCTCTTTTTATTACTTTTTAGCAGCCATCATTCTCCATAATAATCTTGCTCATTTTTCCTATTTATTGTCAACTTCTTTTCGTATTTCTTTGCAATATAAGTGCACGAAAGGAGAATGCTACATTTTTAGAGTGCAGTAAATACTTGCGGACTGAAGAAGAGAAGGTGGGAAATTGAAGTCAAGGCTGGCTCATCTGTTGACCCAAATAGAATGTACTCTCCCTTGGAAGTAGGATAGCTGGGTGGAGGTATGAGTGTGGCACAAATGCATAATAGAAAGCCTAAGTTTCATCTCCATGTGAAGCACAGCAGGGAGCAGAGGGCTTTCTCTAGGCATTTAGCAGTAGACATGGTTCCAACACAAATGCCTTTCTTCCTGGCTTTGTTTGAAGACTTTGAACGAGGTAACCCCTAGGTGGGAAAGGTGTCAAGAAGGCAGCTGTTCCTGAAACTGCCCTTTCTCTCTATTCACCCTTGCTCTCTCTGGTTCTACACAGTTTTACTGTGATCTTGGAAGCTCCAAAGGCCATGGTCACCATGCCAGCTGGTGTCTATGAGTGTAAACCATTATCTTGTGAAACCTTACTGAACTGTGGAAAATGCTTTTCATTTTTCCATAGATCCATCAGCCAAGACACTTGTACTACATATTTCAGTGAGAGGAAAACCAAGAAATGAAAGAAGTTACCAACTTTATTTCAAATTGATTTGGCAGGCAAGGTTTATATGTTTCTATTCAAGTTCTTTCCCTTGTCATAATCCTATCTGAGGTAGGAAAAATGGATGCCATTAATACCATCTTCAGAGATTGAGCTTGCAACAAGTGTAGGTGGTTAAATGATTTGATTTGAGGAAGTTATATATTCAACAAGTATGTAGAGGTCAGCAACTATATACTAAATGTGACCCTAGATACTGCACCATTCACAGAATTGGATAGGGACATAACTGATTCTTAATATTAATCACATGAATGAGTAAAGAAGAACATATGACTGTCTTCACGGATATTAAAATATCATTTAAGAAAACTCAAATAATGTCTTGGCTTTTAAATACATTTTTGATAAGTAGGAATTCATAGAAATTTTGACATGAAAAAGTTGGGACTCTGTGCAAAGATTTACATTTTTATTATTACATTTTATAAGTCAGTCAGTCCTTATGACAGTTTTGGGAGGTAGAATTTTTATTATCGTTTTTTGTTTCTTCTTTTCAGCACTGAATCTGAGATTGAGAGGTTAATGTACTTTCTTAAAGCTACAGAGCTATCACCATATTCATGTTCTTGCCTGATGAGTTACAAGATAAACAGGATGAAGTAATATTATACTTAGTTTAATGCTTTCCTAGGAAGTTATTACATATGAGGTCAAAGTCAAGGATCCAGC
Organism: Dasyprocta punctata; assembly: GCA_004363535.1. Lineage (NCBI taxonomy): Eukaryota > Metazoa > Chordata > Mammalia > Rodentia > Dasyproctidae > Dasyprocta > Dasyprocta punctata. The sequence goes on along the minus strand of RJWM01000023.1, from coordinate 76,474 downwards.
TAAACATATGTACAGCATTTTGGGAAAACTAAAATGTTACAGGTATTGGAAAGATACCAGATATTTTGTGAACCCCTCAAAAGTGATCTGAAGACAAAAATTAGATTCTGTTAGGGATTCACAGGATCAATGATCAGTTGACCCAATCTAGTAGAGATCACTATTTGTTGATCTGATTTTAAATTCCTCGCTTCAACTCATTGTACATTTATACTACATTTTAAGTCTTCTTGGCATTTAAGGTATAGCTATGGAACTGAGACCTACCAGTGATAAAGAAAATGTGCTGTGTACCATTTCCAGGAACAATTTATAAAAATATCTTAAATAATTTCTATGGTTTGAATGTGCCCCAAAGTTCATGTGCTGGAAATTTAATTCACAATTTAAAATGAGAGTCTTAAGAGGTTATTAGGTCGTGAGACCAGACTCTTCATGAACTAATATTGTTACTCAGACAATACATTAGTTATCATGGGAGTAATTCCAATAAAAGGATGAATTTGGCCCTCAACACTTATGCACATGTGTGCACACACCCTCTTGCTTGTATACCCCTCACCTTGCTCTTTCACCAAGGAAATCTGATGTAATAAGCAGGGATTCAACTGATGTCAATATCTTCATATTGGGTTTCCCAGACTCTACAACTGTAAGAAACTAATTATCCCATCTCTATAAATTACACTGTCTAGGGCATTCTATTAGAGCAATGTAAAATAGACTAAAACAGAAAACTAGTACTGTGACGTAAGGTTGTTGCTGTAACAAATACTTGAAAATATTGAAATAGATTTGGAACTGGATAATAAGCAAAAGTTGGAAGACTATAAGGAAATGGGGAAAAAGTCTAAATTACCATGAATGGATTGTCATAGGAAGTTTTACTGAGGAGCTAGTGTAAATGTTAGTGAAATCTGAAACTTAGATATTACATCATTATGGTCAGAATGTTAGCTAAAAAAAATGGACAGTTAAGGCAAGTCTAAGTAATATCAGATGGAAATAGGGAAAAAGATAATGGAAATATTTGGAAAATTCATAGTCTGCCTAGGCAAAGAATGAAAAGGAATCATTAAGACAGCAAATTTATTGTATGACAGAACAGCCTTTGTCTAAGGAAATTAGCATGGATAAAAGGGCACAAAGCATTATTCATCACTATTCATCAGGACAATACAACAAAGACTCCAAAGGCATCTCAAAAGTCTTCGAGGTTGCTTCTCCCATCACGGACCCATAGAAGGACTTAGAAGGCAAGATTTTCAGAGAAGCACTCTTGGGATCTAAGCATTCCTGACCTGATGCAGTCATGGGCCTTTGCTCTCCACATGCTCTCCCCACGCTCGTTGGCTCCTTGGTTGCTGCATCTGAGACTCAAATGGTCATAAGTGATGGTGTAAATAATTCCTGAGCTCCAAGGCCATGAATAGGAGACTTGGTGTGATCTTTGTGGTGCTGGCTTAGTAGACAAACAATGTGCACAAGCTACACAGGCCATGGCAGCCTCCACCTAGATTTCATACAATGTATCAGACTGCCAAGGAGCCCAAGCAGGAACCTGTTACAAGTACAGAGCGATGGCCAAGTTTCCCCAGTGTCTTCATTACTTTTCTCTCATTGCCTAGACAAAATACCTGATGCCCAAAATTAGGGATGGAAAGGTTTATTTCTTAGAATATTGGAGGTTTCAGTCCATACTCATCTGGTTGCAAGGCAGGGTGGCGTGGCTGGTGGGCAGCCATTCATGGCCACTGCAAACAACAAGGCACAAACTGGCAAGGGAGGGAAGACGAGCCTTCTTCCTGCCCTTACACTGTATGTCAGCTCCGCCCCTGGGCAGGTGCCACACTCACACCACCAATCCCAGAGCCAGACAACAAACCAATCATGAACGCCAGACACAGCTTGGTTCATGATTAGATGAGGCTTCAGTGGGGGCCACCCGACCACACTATAATACCCAGTAAGGCAAATTCTGGTGGAACTGTAGAAATGGAGCCATTCCAAATACCCCAGAACTGTAGCCCCACCAGTATGCAACCACACCCTGGGAAAGCTGCAGGTTTGAGTCTTCAGCTAGTCAGAATTGCTAAATGAGGGAGTCCCACAAAACCATAAGGATGGGGCACTTCCTGAGGTATTGGAGACAACCTCAGAACAGTGGAGGACATGGAATCAAAGAAAATTATTCCCTGCTTGCAAACTTATTGTTTTCTCTGTTGGGTTTTGGTCTGACTCTGGACCAGTTACTGCTTATTTCTCTTGTATGGAATGGTTGATATTTTTCTTATTTCTTTATCATGGAAGGCAGTAGCAAAACCTGTTAATTTCACAGGCTCATGGCTGGAGAGAAACTTGTCCTGGAATGAATCATGCCTTGAGGCTCACCCATATCTGATTCAAGAGACACTCTGGACTTTGGCATTTTGAATTGGTGCTGGGATGAATTAAAACTTTAAAACTACTAGAATGGAATGAATGCATTTTGCTTGTGAGAAGGAACACAAATTTGGGGGGTTCAAAGGTGGTTCACTGAGAGCTTGACTGTGTCCCCAAAAGTTCTTGAGTTGAACATTTAATCTCTAATTCTACAGTTTTGAAAGGTGAGACCTTGAAGAAGTAATTGGAACAGGAAGGCTCTGCACTCACAAATGGTTAGCGTTGTCACCTCAAGAGTGAGTTAGTTGCTATGATGGTGGGGTTGGCTTAAACAATAAGTTCATCTCTTTTCCCTCACACCCTCTCCCAGATTTTTGTTTGAATTTGTTTTTGTTTTGTCCTTCTGCCATCTACTAGGGAATGATACAGCAAGACGCTATCACCTTGATGCCTGACATCCCAGCCTTTGAAATTGTGAGAAATTAAATTATTTTTTATAAATTAAAGTCTGTGGCACTCTGCTATAGCAACACCAAAAAGGTGAAGATGGTGTTTCCATGATCCCTTTTCTATACCGCTCACCAAGAATAATCTTGAAAGATATACGTGGGAGATAGCAGAGTCTCTCTGCACCTAGGTTCCTGCCTTCCCCAAATGACAGCGTGAAGAAGAACCACTCAACTGCTGTTCACCTCCTACTATTACTGTGAAGTAAATATTTTCTTTGAGCTATTTTGGAACAGTGGTTGGCCTACATTAACAAAACAGCTACAGTCCATCATCCTTATTGAACTATACAGAAGGCTAATGTTTCCTCAAGCTTTGGGCTCAGCAGCTCCACTCCCTCAATATCTTTCTTTATCACCTTTGGCACTTCTATTCTGTAGCTTTCTTTGTTTCTGCAAAGCTTTCCCTAACCTCAGAGAAGATATGTCATAGCCCTCTCAAATTATCTCTTTTGGGTTTCAGAAGCATAGAGCAAATTAACCTTGTGAACTCCTACTTGAGCAGATGCCAGAGGAACTCTATCACACTAAGCCCCCCAAAAATGCCTGACCTTGGCCTTGAATTCATTCCTCTACCTTGTTTAGCTTTCTTGAGCAATCTTTGCTAAGGATTTTTCTGTACTTCAAGTGTGGATGATGCATCATTTCTAATATTGCTGAACTGAGACCTGCCTTGGAATGTACTAGGCATTCAATAAATATTTAACCAATGTTATCTATCCTTCAGGCTTTCAGGAGGATTGAACTAATTCCAGTGCTCTAACTTTGAATACCAGGATATTACGCCTAAAGTAAAATTAACAAGAAGGTTCTCAAAATTCACGCAAATGGCAAAAATATATTCTTGCCTCACTAAGCCACAGTCCGATGTCAATGCAATTCTGTTTTAATCAAGCTGAAAAATCTCACAGAGGAAATTCAGATGGTAAATGAGATATCCAGCATCTTTGATTAAGGAACAATGGGTCCAGACACCTGGCTGTTTTTTCAGACATGTATGGAACACGAACTATGTAGTATATTGAGTTCAGCCCAATTGGCTTGCCTGAAAGCAGCAAGAGTGTTTTATCGTGTGTCTGTTATCCTTCAAGAAAATTAAAGGAAATATTAGTGCTTTTTCCCCCTCATAATCTCAAATGAATCAAGGACAGAATAAGACAGCAAAAGTATTATCTAAGGACAGAATAGATATATAAGCACTAGGCATTAACATGCACTTGAATTGTTTTAACCCAACAGTATTGCTGCTAACATTTATACTTCTAGATTTTGGTAGAGGAAGCCGTTGCTTTGTTGTTGCATTTTTATAGTTTCATTTGTTGTAAAGCAAAGAGCCCCCTCAGATGAAAATGATGGCAAATGTGCAGCCTGTTCTTAGGCTTCCAGCTCTTTATGCTGGACCTCGGCATCAACTTTTACAACATATTACTTTGCTTTCCAGACCTGCAATCCCTCTGAATGTATTCAGAATATAAAGAGTCTAATCATTAGACCTTTTTCCTATTCAGTGACTTAAAAGACCTATAAGCTGAAGTTATATCAGTAGGGAATGGTCCCACTCCACTTTCATTTCTCATAGTTTATTTTTTCTCGAAAGAGAGAACCAATTTGCCTCAATATATCACTACTTCGCCGCAAAGCCAAAACCACCCAATCAACATAACCTCTCCTGAGCAAACAAACGAGCAATGGGACTCCTGAAAAAATATGGTTGGCATTTACATCCACTGCTACACTTTTCAGAACTGGCTGACATCTATTCACTCAGCAGCATTCTTAGACACTAAGATTTTTGTATTGAGATGCTCAATACGACAATCAAATAATAGATCAAAACAGTTTTTATAATATAACAGCCTTACAGCAGGATGCATGTTTCTCTCTGTGAAGGGACTCACTGTAGTGCCAGAACAGATGGGATGGCATGGTTGCATATTTCAGATCAGAGAGCAAAAGTATGCAATAAGTGTCAGACTGTCCTTATAGTTTACTTCCTTAAAAATACCTCATATATATTACACTATATATCAAGGTTATGCAACAGAAACGTAATTCAGTCTATTTATGGAATGCTATTTTTTTCTTTTTCTTCTTGGTGGTACTGGGGATTGAACCCAGAGCCTTTGCACTAAGCAACTATTATGATTTATGTCTGGATGACCCCACCCAAGGTCTCCTGTGTTCATAGGTAGCACTTTTGAAAGATGATTGGAACATGGGGGCATGATACTTATCAGTAGATAAGTCTACTGCTGAGTTTATAGCTAAACGTGATGTTGGGAGTTGAAGCCTGGTTGGAGGAGTAGGTTACTGTGGAGTGGCCTACAGGCTATCTCCCTCCTCCTCCTTTGCTCTTTCCCTCTGGTTACCATCACTGCGCCAGAGCTGTGTCTCTCTGCCATGCCGCCCTGCTTTGAAGCTAGCTGACTGTGGACTGAAACTTCTACAAGATGAGCTGAAACAAACCCCTCTTTCCTTAAATTGTGGTTGAGTACTTAGTCCTAGCAATGAAGAATGTAACTAAGATGGCCACGTCCCCAGAGATTTTATTTTTAAATTTTGAGACAGGGTCTTGAGAATTCACTAAATTGCCTGGGCTGGGTTCAAACTTGTGATCCCTATGCCTCAGCCTCCCAGAGCACTAGAATTATAGGCAAGAGCCATCACACCTGGCTTGCAACATTAAATTTTTTAGTGACCACGTTAAAAGCAGTTAGAATTAATTTTAATAGTGTATTTTATTTAACACAATATACGCAAAATAATTTCCATATGTCATTGATATTTTAAGATTTATTAATGAATCATTTTATATTATTTTATTTGTATTAATTCACCAAAACCTGTTGCATATTTTATATTTACAGTACAGCTCAATTTGAACTAATGAACATCAGTGACATTTCAAGTGCTCAATAGCCACATGTTGTTAGTAGCTACCATATGTTTATGTGACTACAGCCAAAGTCCACATACTTTAGTTTATGTTTGGCACAATGGCATCATCTGTCACCTTCTTGGAATGTTCCCACTATCACTTAGCCTTTCACTTAGCCAGCTCTATTCACGATTAGAGCTCAGAATTCTTTATTCGGCACATATTTATCAGCTATCTATGATGCTTCAGGCAGTTCTCTATGGGCAGGGAATAAGGAGCAGACAAGGCAAAAAATCCTTATCCTCAAAGAAGAGAGTACAAAAGTCATTTATCTGGACAAGTCTATCTTGATTCCTGGATAAGATCGGTCCCTTTGTCTTCTACCTCTCCAGTGTACACTATTGCTTCCTGGAACTTTTTCTCATATCTATTTTTCTTTAATGACTGTAAGATTCGTGTCGGCAAATACTACATCTGTCCTAATCACTACAGGAGTCCCAAGGCCTGTGCAGCACACTCAGAGCTTGGCAGAGATACTTGTCGGATATAAGTGGAGGTGGGGTAAGGAAGAAGTGAGGGACAGAGGGAGGAAGGGAGGAAGAGAGGGAAGAAGAAAGGAAGAGAGAGGGAGGGCAGGAAGAAGGAGGGAGGGTGAAAGGCGCTCTGTTGTAAGGTGAGATAAACTCCCTCTAATGTCACAAATGTTCCTTAGCTAAATGGTACAGTCAACTACCAGAATTTATCACTCTGGACCTCACTCGTGTGCAGTGCTGTCTTCTCTGAACTCTTCCAGGCTCCATAGGACAGAAGCTTCCTATCTTGTATTTCATTTTCTATTTTCCTGGATTTACTCCAACAAATTTTCAATCCTAGATATGACCTAAAGATTGCTTCAAGGGGCAATATATTTTACAGCCACTCCAGTAAATTTTGAAAACTCTCCTAGCCAATTTGCATCGTATCACACACATTCAAGAACTGGCTGAGTTTCACCGCTGTTATCCTGCCAAGGACTTGCAGGTGACTATAAGCTGCCCACACTGAGGAATCATTACAGAGACATGCAGATATTGGCCTTAGAGTGACTTATTTACTCCAGCGGTTTATTTTGTGGATCATTGGAATTTCTTTTTTGTGGTCAGAATTTTTGGTTTAGTGTTGTGTTGTTTTCCTACTCTGTTTCTGATATTTTTGAACATGTATCATATATCCAAGTTAACCATTTTCAAATTTATGCTTCAGTCAAGAAATTTGAAGTGTTTTATGGCATATATTGGGATTTTGACTCTCTTCTTACTAAAGTCCATAAATTACTCGTGCTTTCATTTATAAATCTATGAATTCAGCTAAGTCTGACAGTGCTGAAAGGCATGGAAACCACCATTGCCAACCGACCAGCATTACACACATAGTATCAATTCAAATGTTATTGACAATGATCTTCATGAAGAGACATGAAAGCACCAGGCAGGTCAGAGGTTTGGCTGCCTCTTCCTGTAGGAAGGTCAGGTGTTTTCAAAGCATGGTCCTGGTACCAGCATCATGGATATCACCTGGGAGGTTGCCAGAACTACAAACTCTCAGGCCCCCTCCCCAGACACACGAAAGCAGAGAATCTGGGCTTGGGGTCAGCTGGCTGTGTTTTCTAGAATTCTCCAGGGGATTTTGATACATATTGAAGTTTGAGAACCACTACTCTTACCTGACCTCTTGCTCCAAGTCTGTGTGAAATATTATCAAAGAGACAAAAGTGAATTAGCTCACTGAGCGCTGAGGTTGAGAAGCTCAATAGAGTAGCATATTTAAAAAGCACATTCAAATCTTAGGATGATAATATATACATATATATGTTAAATATGTATATGTATATATGTATTTTACAAAGAATGACACAAGTATTTTCTTTAAGTCTCATACAGCAAAAATCCATCAAATTTCATTGTAAAAGGGAAAAAGAAGTCATGGGTACTATTTTAAAATCTACAACATTTCTGAAGTGAAATTCCAAGTTGTCTTTCAGTTTTTGTTTACAGTATTTTTAGATCTCCCTCTGCATGCTATGTTTTCTTTTAGACATTCTGCCAACTTTTGTATCTGTCATCTGGTTTGGCAAATGAGGTTTCTCATCATTTTTAAAGCATTTCACCATTTCAGTTGTCACACTAATGCTTGGTACATCTGGAAGGTTCTGTGATAGGATAGATTTAGAGTCTACATTTAAAAGCATATCAAATGATTAGCAATATTTAATTTCATGTTCCTTCAGAAAAAAATCCAGCACAGGTTCTATGGCTCTTCTTCCATGCCATCCCCTAAATTAAATTTCATATTAAAAAGATTAGATTCCAGGGTTTCTCAGGCTGCATGTTTTCAAATTTAAATTAAAAAAAATAAAACAGAAAGGAATGGCATTGTGTGAATTGAATGGCATTGAATGAAGTGATTTATCCCAAGGATTTATTTCTAAAGATAAACTGAGGCTCCCAAATGATATGGAGGGAAGAGAGCTGTTGAGTCAGACAGCACCCTTCTGTCATTTTACTATGCAATTATATATCGCTTTTGGGTTTCTATTTCAAGCAGCAGCCACTTATTTTTTCCTGCAACACAAATGTGTTCTTGATGACTGGGATACTGTTTTTATTACTTTTAATAACACTCATTTGACTTTGATAGGATTTCTCAATAAAGGGTTGAAAATAATAAGTGAATGTATCCTCCCATTCCAAAACTGCAACAGGACTTCACAAAGTCAGTTCCAATCACCTTGAGAAGAATAGGGTTGTGGAACATGCAAAGAGCATGAGGCTGGGAGTCAATTTCTTAAGTATAAATTCAACTCTCTCATATACTTGCTGGATGACCCTGAAAAGCTTCCTAAAACTCTGCATATCTGAGCTTTCGCACCTGTTGAAAGTGCACACAAATTTATTTAACCTTTGGGTTCTTATCAGAGGGGCTCAAATAAGACATGAAAAGAGTGTAGTATAGTGCCTAATACATGATGTCAAATATTCGTTGATATTATTTTATTGATAATATTTTAATGACTTATTCATTTCTAAAATTATGCCTTGTTGAGTTCTTTCATTTAGGGCCATACTAAATTATTTTAATACTTTCTAGACTGACGTTCACTGATTTGCTCTAAACTTGTCAAAATGCTAGATGAAGAGATGGTGGAACAGATAAATGATGGGTCCCAGGAGATGATAGTAGGGTGAGCTCTTGGAAACCTGGAAAGAAGCACCACATTGGCCACAATCATCTATTCTTAATCATCAATGTTTCCTTCTTCTACTTCCCTTCCATGTTCCACACCAACCAACCAACCAACCAACCAAGAACACAAAGCTGTGTTTCCATCATACAGCACCACAAGCAACAGAAGCGTTCTCATTCCTTAAGTGTCGCTGGACACCTGCAGCTTCCCCAAAGGAGAAGCACTGTTCTATCCTAGAAGACACTTGCCTCAAAATGCACAGGGAATTTTAGGACACAAGTATGCAATGAGCTAACTTGGTGGTGACATCTAATACTTTTCTTTTTAAGTATAAAGATATTTTGATATTTAGCGTCACGATACATATAAACATAACAAAGAAATACACAAGTATAGATAAACATATCTTGCTTTATATCTTAAACAGCTTGTATTACATCTATGTTTATGTGTATGTGCACACAATTAATAAAAAGGGTGAGTGATCATTGAAGAAACTATTTACATGGTGATGATTGGTTACATCCAGTCATTTTACAGATATAGTAATTCATGCACCTACTCCACTTGGTAGCCCACCACACATATATATTAGGTCTTCAATAGGTGAGAGTGATCACAGTCCCTTCTTTTACTTCTAAGTTCTAAACCCATTAAGAAGCAATAAAAAGCTACAGAGTACTAATTAGGAAACCTATGTTCCTACTCCTCTATTGCAGAAGAAAGAAAGAAATTTCCATCTCCAGGTGGGAAGAGGTGCAAGAAGGAGTTCCATCCTTCAGCCATCTGTTGATTACACATTCCCCTTAAAGGAGGAGTAACTCATTTTCTGGGTGACAAGGGGAAAAGGAACTGAATGTAGGGAGCCTGGTCCCCAACCTCTAGGGGGCAGATGAAACCATATGGGTCTACCTGTGTCTCCCTGCATGAGTTTGCTGGGGGGAGAAGTTTAAGGAGTGACAGAGTATTAGGAAGCTGCTATTTTGATCTCTTTCATTGGGCTCCCTATGCTGGTGCCTAATTCTCATTAGGAGTAGAGTGGGTTTATTCCTTGGTCCTATATTTGTCCTCTGCAAGATGCAAATTACTAATTCTATAATTTGTTGTTGCCTCTAAATATAATGAGAACATTTTCCCCTGTCATTAAATATTCTTTCTTCTATAAAATCATGTTCCATGATTATTCAGCATTTCCATTGTATGATGTTCTGTACCTTATTGAACCCATCTCCCAATGTCAGATAATCAAGTTTAGGAAAAATTGTGAAGTTAGTATAAATGACACAAACACAGCATTTTTTGTTGTTGTTGTTCTGTCCATTTCTCAGAGAGGAATTCCTAAAACACGACGGACTGGGACAACATATATAAACATTGGAATTTTTTTTTATTTATCATCCAGAAACTTTGTATCATTCTGTACTTCCCCCAGAAGCCAGTGAAAGCACCTGTTTCCTTATAACCTTCCTAGAAAGACATGAAGGAATTAAAATAATCTGTCACATTTCACTTCCTACGATTTTCCATGCCTTAGGTGGTGGGAAAGAGCCCAATGCATCTTTGTTTTGAAGGCATTGTTCCACTACAATTTGCCCAAGTGTGAAATGCCTTATTTCCTTAAGTCAAGTTACCTAATCTCTTGACATTACAAATATTAGCATTTTAAAATCTGTTTTGAAATTAAGACAAAAGCAAACATCATTGCTAATGTACATCTGAAAGAGGAGGGGGAAAGAAACCATGGAAACCAGCAGAGGAATGAAAATGGCAACTAGGAATTAAACACCAGAATAGAACCAGCCATGGGCCAGATGAGGTTTATAATTGGAATGGTTTGGAAAGGAATTATAAGGTGTACTTTTGCACCACCACCCTTTTTGGTAATTGCTTTAAGAATCCTTGATAAATCTTCCACTCTATTTTTGCTTCTCATTGAGATCTTTAAAACTACCATAGGCTGCCACAACCACACACAAACACAGTTCATGTTAGACCACAGGATGGCACTCTGGGTGCATCCAAGTGGCGAAGGACCACACTCCCCCAAGAAAAGGCTCTCTGTCTCCCGGGATGCTCTGAGAGAGAGTACTCGCAGCCTGTGGTAAAATCCCAGCACCTATCCCGCAGAGAAGACTACAGTCACTAATGCATCTGTTCCCAGTGCCTGTGACTTCACCCCGTTTTGTTTCTCTCTGAATGTCCAGTGTGCCAAGAGTCACCCTAGCCTCTTCAACTCTACCTGTCCTTCACGATTACACTTCCAGAGACCTAGAATATTCTTATTATTTCACGAGAAGCACATGAAGCAGATAGCTTGCCAGGACAAATACACTGAGACACAGTCACTTAACTGAGTCACGTAGTGTAGATAACTCTGTTCATTTGTTTGTTGTTTGTGGTACTGGAGAATTAACCCAGGACCTTCACACTGAAGCTACAGACTCAGCCCTTTATTTTCACAGCAGGTCTCACTAAGTCATTAAGCTGTCCTTGGAATCTTCCTGCCTCAGCCTCTCAGAGTGCTGGGATTACAACTGGTAAAAGCATTTTCATATTGTTGCTAGTTTCTGATTTTCTAAACTGCAGTATTGTTTGTCTTTAACTATAACTAATATTTTGCTCTGGGACAATTAGTTTAACATATGTTAAATGAAACAGTATGTAAACCTTAAACAATGCTTCTTATATGTTTAGGCATTGAGTTTGTCATTGTTGCAGTTATCACTGTTATTATGATTTACTATTATGATAAAAAAAAGGAAAGCATCTTGAAGCTTTAAATGTGGATACCTCTAATGTAATCATCATTAAACAAAGACATAAACGATGGCACAAGTCCTTGGCACAACCCTGAAATAAATCTTTAAGAAAATATAAACAATAGAAAAAGGAAGATTTAGATTAAAATCACTGCGAGGAAGGAGCTGCCAGGCTAGGGCACTAAAGGGGGAGACGGAAGAAGACAGAGAAGATAAAAATGTGAACTCCTACCAAGGAATCACTGGAAAATAATTTCATAAGCAAAGTGTGAGAAAATAATAAAAAGCCTCACAGACCCAGGTAAGGTTTGTGACTTTCCCTGACAGAGCGTGGAGCCTTGAGCAGGGACACTGTGTGATGGAGACATTGTCTAAAAAAAAAAAAATAATCAATCAGATATCAGCACAGGAAAGATTGGGTTAGGAAAAAAGAGAGGCAAGGAACACCGAAGGCGGGAGATGTGTGAGGAGGACACCGCATCTGAGTGATGTAAAAAAGGGCTCAGACTCAGGTGAACACAGAGGAAATGGAGAAAAATCTAAAGGTTAGAGAGATACTAGGAGAAATAGAGAATGTCCAGCCAAGGTGACTAAGTAGGGCAGCAAGCCAGCCTACACCATCATAGCTTCTGATATCCGACGTCTGATCACAAGCGCCCATCCTTCCGGCTCGTGAGACAGGCTTGGAGCTCATCCTGAAGGACTCATTTTTCTTTTTCTGTAGTGCCTACCACTCTTCACATCATTCCTTTTCCTACTCTACAAGAAAAAATATCTTCAGCAACCTTGCTTCTCAATTCAAAAGGTAAAATTCTGCAAAACCCAATCAGCCATCAGCTCCCAGACCCCGGTGCACTACATCCACACACATTACCGGTGCTGGGTATCATTCAACAGGAGGGAAGGGTGCGGGCATATGCTGATGTGACATGGCCACAGAATGCCCAGAAATTTCACTCCATTTCTTTAATAGGTTATATCTTGGCTCTTAGTAACGATGGCAACAACGTTCACATTCCCCTCCTTACTTTCATCTGATCATCTTGTCTCATTTGCTAAGAATCTCTAAAAGCTATGAGATCAAGATTTTCTCCCAAATCTAGAAATCCCCTATTTTCCTACTCTCATTACACTGGAGAATTTTCCTATTCTCATTACACTGGAAAAATGTCCTTGCTTCTGACAACTGTCAAACCTTTCACATGTGTGCTGAATGTAAGTACTGCTCCTTCCAAAAGATTTCTCTTTGGTATTTTTGGCCTCATATTCTATAACCAACATTTCCCATTTCCACCTGCAGTGACCTAGTAATTAATCCATTTAATCTTCAAAGATTTAATGAGTACTATGTATCAGGTGTTTTTCTATGAGTTAGGGATATATAGGTTAAAGAACAAAAATGACCAACAATAGAATAAGACAAAAATGTGCTCCCATAGAGTTCTAGATAGTGTGAGCAAGAATTCCAATTTCACTTCAAAATAAATAGACAAAAATAAACTATCCACTCCCATAAGTGTAGTTTCCTGCAATGATCCACTGATTCTCTGTTCGACTTCACCAAAAAACTTCTTCAAAGAATTGTGTACACATACTATCTCCACTTAGTCATCCTACAATCATTTTTCAGACTTATCCAGTCTTGCTTATATTTCCATCATCCTATTAGTACTGCTCCAGCTCAAGACTCAGTGACATCCGTGTTGCCAAACCAAACCATTGCTCTTCAGGTCTTATCTCTCTTGACTCCTGGCATCACTGAACCAAATCATCCATCTTTTCTCCTTGAAGCACTGTCCTGACGTGTGGAATACCACACTTCTGGTGAGCTCTTCTCAGTTCCTTGATTATTTCCTTGGACATGCCACTCCATATTTGACTCTCACTTCCTTCAGATCTTCAAGATTTACTGTAAACATCACTTTTTATTTTTTTTTATTTTTTATTTTTTAATTTTTTTTGCGGCACCGGGGATTGAACTCACAACCTCGTGCCTGCCAGGGCAGGCGCTTAAGGCACTGAGCCAAACTCCCAGTCCTACTTTTTTGAGGCAGGGTCGCACTATGTAGCTCATGCCGGCCTTGCACTCGCGTTGTAGCCCAAGCCGGCCTCGAACTCACAACGCTCCACCTACCTCAGCCTCCCGAGTGCTGGGATTAAAGGCGTGCGCCACCACGCCCGGCTAAACATCACTTTTTAAAAGAAGACTTTCTTATCAACTGCTTCACATGAACTCCATTTTTTATCTTACCTTTTTCACTGCCCTGTTCTTTGCCACCATAGCACATGTCACAATTTGTGGTACGAATGAGAAAGTTTGTTTAGTTGTAAAGAACACAAATTGTTTTTCGTATCATTTCTTATGCTAATTTTATTTTAGTAATTGGTCTGGTAATGCTTTGCATACAATTACATATGTAGCTTCCAGTAAACAGTAGAATCTTCATAAATAGTTACTGTGTGAATGAACTGGATATTTTGGGATTCTGTATTTCAACATGTCTAGGGATATTTGGAGATAACTAGGATGAAAAGTAACTATTTGTGTGATGGGGCAGGTGATAAGAAAAGTATCCCTGAAATTCAAAGTGCAGGAATATTTGGAAGTGGCCTTGCTCTAGAAGAAAAGGAGATTTTGGGACATAATGGTTTTGTGCTGTCACTAGACTATTTTAAAAAATCATGTAGCACCATGACAGGGAGAAGCTGGTAGACACTATGACTACTCTTTATCATATACTCTATCACTTTCCCTCTGTGTGAAAGTGGAATAGGAAGAATTCATACTATTTCCACATCCCTGATCAGACGTTTGTTTGTGAACTCAATTCTAAATCAACAGACCCATAGCATTCCAGCGACAATAGGATTGGCTTGGGAATAGCCATGTAATCCAACACAGAGCAAGGAAATATCTGGAGATTCTGAAGATATTTAGGGAAAGTTTCTAAGCATGAAAAAAGGAGCGGCATATTCTCTCTCCTAGTGAAAAGGAGGAGGCATAATTCTGATTGTTACTGTTGACTTTATGTGTAGACCACTCCACCTGCTGACAATGGAAAGTCACGTACAGGATGAAGCCAATGTGTGGACAGGAAATCCAAAAGATGGAAAGACTGGGGGTCCTTGAGGACATTAGAAGCATCTCCATCAGCAAACCCCAGAGCTCCCTATCTCTGGTCCTTTCTGTTCGGAGCCAATAGATCTACCAATAGGCTACTTAGATTTGTGCTGTCTGATTTGTTTTGTTTTGTTTTCATTTTTATACTGGAAAACTTCTTAGCTGATACACAGGAGAGACATATTTGGAAGAATGAATAGAAGTAAAGCCATAAAAGGTAAAGCTGACTTAACAAGTTAAGAGCATTAAAGAGAAATGAGGTATTTTAGTCAATATTCTCTCACTATAAGAAAGCACCTCGGGTAATTAGATGATAAAAGTGTTCATTTTGGCTCAGTTTTAGAGGTCCCAGTCCATGACCAGCTGGCCCCTTGCTCCGAGGCCTCTGGAGAGAATGCTGATGCAAATCTAGTACAACCATGAGGTAGGGAGAGGAGAAAGGGGTCAGGTCCAACAAGCCCTTTCCAGTACCTGCTCTCAGTGTTTTAGAGACCTCCTGCTGGACCACAGCACCCAGTTCTCAGTAGTGGCCCCTAGATCCCAGCCTTTAACATGAATTTGGGGGAACATTTGAGACTCAAACCATATTGAGGGGCAAAATCAATAATATGTTGCAAGTATTATATCTAAAGAAAGTTAATAGATAGAAATAATTGGTATAAACATGAATAATTAGGGCAAAAATGACCACTGCCAAAGTCATTAAGTTTTCTATTTCTGGTCTTTGGAGGAGTGACAGTAGCTGTACTACTCAGTCTTATCAGTACAAAGATACTTAAAGGAAGACTGAGTAACAGAACAGTTTATACAAAAGTACCTTTAGAGAAAACTTCCAAAAAATTCCAATAAAGAATAACAAGAATAATTTTAAAACAAGAATATCAAAGATAGATCTACTAATTTGCTCATGAGTTAAGTGTGATGTAATTTTCCATGTATTTCTCAACTGCCCTCTGATTTATAGAAAGATGTCCCTTATTTAGGCAGGGCTCTAATACTGGCTACAGGACATTTTTCTGCCTTCGAATTACTATTAATAGGCGAATCAGACAAATAAAAGGTACATCACAGTGTGTTTAGTTCTGGGAAAATTAGTGACCAATGCCAGCACTTTCCCAACTATCTTCCATGCTGGGCAATGGAAAGTCTTTTGGTGGAAACGGTGCCAGAACTGTATTTTAAGAGTTATTTCCTTTTTAGCACATTCTTTCCCTTTCATTATTATAGTATCTATTGTACATTTTGGATCTTATTACTCTTTCAGCCTTTTATTTCTTACTAATTTTTTATACTAGGGAGACAATACGATATTTATAAATGTGAGTTTGATTTATTTTACTTGTAAGTATGCTCTCAAGTTGCCTCCATTTACCTATAAAAGTCTCAAGATTATCCTTTTTTGGAGAAAAGGAAGAAAGGAAAAGATTATATGTATGTTAGTAAACATATATAAATGTATGTATGTGTATGTATGCAGGATAGATAACTATACTACCAATCTCTGTTAGTTCATCAAAAAGAACAGCTTGTGCTGTCATTGTTTATTTTTGTGCCTAGATCTTGTAACCTGAACAACTACTTACAAGATAACAATATGCAATATATTAACTAGTGTTAATTTCCTACTTTTTTTTTGAAATTCTGTATCATTTCTATGTTATTTTCTGTTTTGTTTTTTAAAATTAAAAAAAAAAGAGTTAGAGTAGTTGGGCAAAGGAAAAAACAAGTTATTAGCAGAAAGATCAGACCTAGAGAAATAAAGAATGTGTAACACAGCTCGGGGTCCTCCAGTGTGATTTCAGCATTATGACCTGTATCATGGCTTTTTGAAATTGGTTATTCTTTCATAGTGCTCCATTAATTTACAAAAGATTAAATCACCCTGGACCAAACTATAACCAAATGAAAAGTGTCTATAGTAAGTCCCTGATCTACAAACCAGTTCCATTCCAGGAGAACGTCAGTAGGTTGGATTCGGACAAAGTGAATCACACACCTGTGACACAGACAGAGGATGTATATTGCTTTGTGCTTCCTAGCAGCCTCCTCTCCATCACCTCTGCTTTTCCTCCTGTTTCTGGACACCCTGGGCTCTGACTGAGCACTGCACTACTGTACACTACCATGCTGTACAGCATGCACACAGCAGCACCACTGTGGCAGTGTCCAGCAGACACGTGAGCTACTCCTGCGATTTGTTCCCATCTATGAATGTTCGTAATGCCAGGTCCATTGGTACCTGTTAAAGTTCCCAACTCAAACGTTCCTAAGTCAAGGACTTACAGTATTAACCACTGAATAAAATTATGATTATGGGTAGATAAATGAACATAATAATGAATACTCTTCAAAGATGCCTTGGAGATTATTGTGCCTGGAGTGATTTTAAGAGACAAATGGGTAAGAAATGTACTGGCTTCTCATTTCTTTTCTATTTTTCTTTTTCTTTTCCTAGTTATCTTTTTCTTTCTTCTTTTCATCCTTCTTTCCTTTCTTTTTTTTTAAACAGGATCTCACTTTGTATTTCAAGCTAGCTTTAAACTCACAATCCTCCTGCCTTAACTTTCTTAAGATACTAGCTTCTCTGAGATTTATTTAATCTGTTTATATGCAGAACTATCAACCTGTCCACAGGAGGCACTAATTTGCTTATGGGCTAAGCATCCAGATGACCAGTTAAATCTTCTACGCTTCCATACAATTCACAATGGGGCTCAGAGGAAGATTCTCTCAAGGAATATCTAATCATAAGCAAGTAACTGAAACTTCTATTTTAAAATAGTGAGGTAACATTTATCTGTGCTCAGGAACCCCTCTTCCCGATCAGCAGAATGAGAATGAACGCAACTTGATTGTTTTGCATTCTTCACAGGATTCTGACAAAGTGATTAAGATAATCTGCTAAGTCTCCTTGCTCACTAGTTCATCTGCTTCCTTTCTTTTACTTAGGTATTTAGAAGGAGGAAAGGCCATATCAACTAGTCCATTCCACAGAAGAACATATACCATTAAAAGACAGAAGCTGCTCTGTACACAGAAACAGAGGGAGAAACCACCTTTCATTGGCAGAGAAAAAAAATTTCCCTTGAAAATCTCAAAGATTATAAAATGCACAGATTCCTGAAGTAGATATTTCTTATCATCTGCATATTCTGACTTCAGGGAAACTTTCCCTTAGGACAAATGCATGCCCATCTTCATGCAAGTCATTTCATTGAGTTTTAGGGAAGAAGCACAAATACTCTATGTGGCAAGATTCAAGACTTGATAATTAGTTCCTTGGCCCAGAAATATCTCTCCTATTGATTTCACTATATTTTAAAGACCTAAAATCTATTCATTATATGATGCGCCGTTATTTTATAAATGCCTAATAAAAACGTTGCTGGTCAAATTATGACCTAAGGCTTTATCACTTAATTTGCTTGAATTTATTCAAAGAGCCTGAAGGACTCCCTTAGACATAGATTCAACTGTGTAATGCTCTTGTGAAAAAATATAAACAAAAGAAATTCCTGACACTTCTTCGTGTTTGGAACATGAGTCTTCTGAATCAACATCTTGACTCAGATTCATCATTGTCTCCGTTTTCCCAAACAGGAAAACTCCCTGTGCCAGAGCTGGTGATGCAGCATTTCCTAAAATAGTGTTCCATTGCCATCTTGCTGATTTTCTTCCAAGCTGTTGATATCCATCCTGTAAATTTTGTTGCTGATGCTTCGTGATCTTATGAGAAGGTATGAATGAAAGACTATAGGACAAGTGGAACAATATTCCATCTTGATATGTCCATTAAATGAAATATCACATAGCTGCAGATAAAAGCCAACAACAATAAATCCAATGCCTCTCACCAATACTGTGCATGACTCAGTTGGTGTTGGGACACCTCTGCACATGTGTAGACAGTAAAACTTTTGAAATGCTCTCTAGTCAACAGTGACTGAATGCTGGTATCAATTCTTCCATGAATGTGCAAATGAGAATGTTATATGCAATAAAACTTATAAAACATGGCTATCTCAAAAGAGCATCATTTGTTTGCTCATTTATTCACTCATTCAGTCATTAGTAATTACACTCATTGAGAGTCTACGTTGTGGCAGGAATTCAAATAAGGAACATGAATTAATGAAGGAGATGGACTGGGTTCCCCAATCACAGACACAAAGGTTTGTGAACCTTTGAAAATTATACTGTATTACAGAATTTATGGCTTCATAGGAAATGGATTCCTAGTTTCTTACCAGATATTGGTTAATCAGGAAAAAAAAAAAAAACAGGAATTGCAAAAGAGACTTGTGCTATTCTGCCAAGATGCCATCTAATAGGAGAAAGAGTAGATAAAGAGTTTCTGGAAATAAACATAGGCATCAATCTTAGATAATATTTATTTATAGCAAGGCAGGCACAATGGCACATTCCTATAATCCCAGCACTCAGGAGGCTGAGTCATGAGGACCATAACAAGTTCAAGCTTGAGAGAGGCTGAGTCATGAGGACCATAACAAGTTTGAGCTTGAGAGAGCCTGAACTAGAGAGAGTCTGTTTCAAAAACCACTTTTTTTTTCTCTAGCAAAGGAAAAACAGAAGAGACAATCTAAGGGAACCAAGGTATTCTTACATCTGGATTAAATGAAACAGCACAGAAGTAGATGCACTCTGAGTTGCAGGTACATGACAATACCAACTAGTCAGGGGCATAGGAAAGGGTAGAAGACAAGAAGCTCCTTGAGGACTATCTTTCTTTTCCTCTGATTCCAGTGGCTTCACGTGTTGGATGTTTTATGGCTCTTGTGAGCATCCCAAATTCTAGAACATTTTGTCTGTATCTGGCATATGGACCATTTGATTAGCACCTCATCTAGGCTCCTGGATTCAGCCCTCCTGCCCGTTCCCGTGTGTCTCATGTTTCACCACAAAATCATCAATTGGAAGGATTTGAAAGATCTTAATGACAGGGAAAACTTAATTCGAACGTAGAATTTTTAGAAGTAGAGGAAAACAGACCCAGAGACAGAATGCAAATTTCCTAAGAACACTCAGCTCTGTTCCTGTGATTCATTCTCTGACACTGGAGACGGGAGACGATCAAACATCCAAGCGCTCTACGAATCTTTTTCTCAGATACTGCCCCAAATATTCCCTTTTTGTTGTCTGTCTAGATTCCTATAGTAAAATAATTTCCACATTCTCTGATCCAACGAGTTGAATAATTTAGCATGAACACACACGTGTGAGTCTCGTATACTGACATTGTGCTTACCCTTAATTTCAAAGAAAGTGATGATTCTCCTCTTGCTCTTCAAGATGCTAAGGCATGCCAAAAGTTCATTCAATAAAGAAATAGAGAACCTGATACTGCACAGATGGCGTCAGGCAAGAGAAGACGCTGAGTAGAGATTGAGAAATAATTGCGAGTTTGTGCAGTAAGAGAAAGAAGTGTTGGTGCAGTGAACATCTGTTGGTTTTGCCCATCCAGCCATACTTCCTCTTGCCTCTAATAAGAGCAAATGTGATTTCTCATGAAAGTCTAACTCTTTTATAAACTCTTGTCCCATGAGATTCACTCTAGCTCTGACTCAAAGTCTTGTATGTGTTCAAAGTCTCACTCATGAGCGCATTACTTTGATCTGGTTACAGGACTGGTTTCATGATGAATGTAAAATTTAGGGAATGCTAATGAGATTTGAATCTGGCAATTTCATTACAATACTTGTGCAGAAGGAAGTCTCCTTTTCTAACAGAGTAACTGATGTCTGGAATGTAGTATGGAGAATTAGCAGGCATTTTGCAACAGAGACAGAGACAGAGAGAGAGAGAGAGAGAGAGAGAGAGAGAGAGAGAGAGGGAGAGAGAAACTGAGAAAAGAACCATTCTGGAAGGAAACAAACTCATCAATAGAGAGTGTGATCAATGCCTGATAAAATAAGTACAGGAGGAGGATCCAGCTGTGCCTGGAAATGTGATAAATTCATCCTGAATCTACCAGTTGTTGAGTTAAGAATTTTCCTTTTTTAAATATCTTTTACTATTAAAGCCAGATTGAGTTCTTCTGCAGTCTGACTTCAAAGGACTCTGAGTGGCAGGAGTGAGTGGGCTGTTCATATGAGAAGGGCATGAATTTGGGAATCCAAAGGACACAGTGTTATGAGCTGAGTTGTACTCTCCTCAGAATGCACAGTTTGAAGTTCTAGCTCCATGGAAAATCTGAGACTATGGCTGTATTTATATATATGGTCTTTAAAGAGGGATTGAGGATAAATGAAGTCAATAGGGTGGGACCTAATACAAAGACAGGTTCCCTTACAGGGAGAGACAATAAGGACACATAATAACAGAAGAGTAGTTAAGTGAGGACACAGGGACAAGACAGCCTCTGCAAGCAAAGGAAAGAGACCCTTCGAAGAAACAAACCCTATTGTCACCTTGATCTTGGATTGTAGCCTGCAAAACTGTGAGGCAGCACAGTCAACTCTCAGTATCTGCATGGGACTATAGGCCCCCAGGGGTTATTAAAACCCATGGACGCTTCAGTCCTTTCTAGAAAATGGTGTAGTATTTGTATTTAACCTACATACATCCTCCTGTATATTTTAAATCATGTCTAGATTATTTATCAAACTTAATGTATATTGATGCTATGCAAATAATGGTTTTACTGTATTATTTTGGGAAAGATAACAATAGAAAAGTTTTTAGGTGTACAAAGTAGAGACACAATTGTTTTTGAGAATATTTTTGAACCGTGTGAGTTGACTTCATGGATGTAAAACTGACGCCTATGAGGCCAAGCATTCATTCTTATTGTTTATGCCACACAGGTTATGGAAGTTTGCCATGATAAACCCAGCAAACTAAAATAAGCAGGGGTCCACAAAGAAATAATGAGAACAAAGAAACAGGACTGTCAAAATAGGTACATTTAGAAGTGTTAATATGTTAAAGTCAAAACACTTGGAGAGAAAATATGACAAGGTACACACAAATGGATGCTAAAGTGGAAGAGATATGTATAAACTTCAGTGGAATTTCTTTTATGCTTCATTCTCTGATCCATTATATATAATCTCTTTGCCCATGATGGAAGACAAGCCAGGATACTAAGTTTTAGACACTGTCTCAAATCTTCAAATTCCTATTTGCTTTGAAATGTATCAGAGATCCACTTGTATCAAATATAATCAACCTTTCCTGACACATTTATGGAATAACCATCATTCACAAGAACCCCACAATTGTGTACAGAGTCTGATGACAGTGTGGCATTTTCAAATTAGTCATTTCAAGTAGCCTGGCTTCTAAGAAAAGGGTTATTGTTGCTTTCTACTTCAAATGGTACAAGGCTTTATTTTGTCCCTGTTTCATGGAGTCCTGAAGAAACAAAGATTAGTCCAGTATTTAAACAATGATAACAAAAAACCCTTGATTGTTGAAACTTCAAAACATCCCAGCTTCAAGAACATATTCTTGACTGTTACCATAATGAATTTGTTTGACTCTGGAAGTTGGAGAGAAGGGGAGGGAAAATGAAAGATGAGTCAAAAACCATAGGAAGAGAAAGAATGAACTTGCATTTGAGAAAGATTTTTTTTTTTAAATTGGATTTGTTTGCTCCTACTCTGGATATGATGACTCATTATAGAGTAAATTCTACCTGTTTCATCTGGAACACAAAAACAGAGCTGTAGTTGATAACTTGGAAGAACCAGTCAACTGTGTTATTTCTAAATCTACACATTAATATTAGACCAATGCTATTTTCTCTGTACTGAGGTCTACTGGAAACATTTTAAAGGGCTCTATTTGCTTCATAGAAAGTATTTGGGAATTATTTTTTTCAGGTATTTTTACTCATGTTTGTAAAAAAGCCAAAAAGTTCTATCTTCTCTTTGTTTTTTAGGCAGCATTTCACTTCCTACTATGGTTGTTTATTAACCTTTAGATCACTCTAAATTGTATCCTTCATATCAGGGTGTCACACATGCATTAAGAATTCTGAGGCCTTACAGTAAATAGACCTTTTGCATCCTTCTTATATTCACTGGGGCTAGCTTTCAATCTTGGCTGAGACATTTTCTGTTGAGTCACTATAAAAACAACTCTTTCTAAATGGTTTTTCTACTTAGGGGAAAAATGAAATCAAGTGCTTTTCTTATCATATTAAGTGAATACATTATACATTAACAAGCATTTTCTTATTTTTATAATGGAAAAATTGTTAAGCACAATTTCACTCTCCCTAATAGTAATAAAGCAGATTTGCTTTTAGGCTGAAATATAATAAACTCTCTGCTAAACAGCAATGAACCCTAGGTGGACTGAAATTTTAGTGAAAATGATGACCCCTTTCATAAACGGATGTAATTTTATAGATAGGTCAGGGCCTTTGGCCTTCACCATAATATATATTTCTAGCTGTTTTCCTGATTGATAGCTTTGGACATTGACCTGTTAATGAAGAGGGAAAAAGGAGAAAGAGCATTATTTCTTAAAACACATAGTTACACATATTACGATAAATCCTTCTATTTTAAAATTACATTTGAGTAAATATGCATGAACAGCCATCCAGCTGCAGCTATATTGACTTTTAGAAAAATATTTCTCTAATTCCTATACAAACGGCAAGGGTGAGACTTAGTGTTCTACTTCCTCATGAGGCCTCCCACCCAGAGCCAGTAGTGACGCTCTCTCTCCCTGAATCTCATGGAGTGTTTATTGTTGCTGCCACAGATTTGACACTTAGCAGATGCTACCTGGCATTGTTAATTATGCTTTTTACATACATGTCCTGTCTATCTGAGTAGCTGATTCTCCTTGACTACAAGGTTGATGACTTGGAGCGTTTCTTATCTTCAGCATGAAGCACATTGCTTTGCAAGCCAAGGTTTCAATATACGCTTCTGGATGATGATGATGTTGATATAATAAAGAAAAGCCATGACTCAATTCACCCAGGAACACAAGGTAGCTGGGAAAGTCTCCCTCCCTGAGAGCTGTGTACGCAGAAGGAACCCCACCCAAGATCAAACATCAAAATTGTTAAGGAGGCTCATGATTCAGTATTCTTCATTTCAAAACATCTATGATGATGATTCTAACATGCAGCTACGTTTGAAAGCCATTTAAAACCTTGCTCGAAGATGTTTTTCCTTTTGTTAGCAACTAGCATTATTTTTCTTTTTTGTAAATTTTTCATAGCACTTATATATTATTTAAATTATACATGAAATATGGCATGTACAGTTGAAAGGAAGTCAAATGTCTATACTTTTATGTATATTTATATGACTATCTAGATCAATTAGGTATTTTTTGGTAAAAGATTTAAAACACCTTTTAAAATCTTAAAATCAAATAAATAAATAATTGAAGGACTTGAAGCTGAAGGAAAAGAAACGTGAAAAATAAATAAAGACCAAAAGGTATGGAGGTAACCTTTACAAATAAGGGTGTACATATTCTTGTTCCAAGTTAAAGATAGATTGTGGATTTATTAAGTCCATGTTTCCTAGCAGCCAAAGCAAAGAGAGAAATACAGGTATTACATAGTGTCCATAAAATAAAAGCAATTCATTTTTTCAGACACTGATTGATCATCATAAAGAAAACTATTAGCCATCCATGGTAGACAAATTCCTCCCCTGAGTTACAATGTCACAGATAATAATGTATTTTATGACACCATTCCTTAATGTTTCCATCAGTTGTATCTGATCACATGATGACAAATCACAATTTTGAAATATCAATTCTACATGGAGCCCAAACAGTGCAATTATTCAGAGAAGAAAATTTTAGAGATGGAGTGTCTTTCTGGTAGTATTTCATGAATATTGTTTTCTACCACTGTGTTTTGGGTGACAGTTCTTTAAAAAGTTTATGATGATGTACTGAAATGGATGTGTTTGTCAATATTTTCTATTGATAATTCAAAGGCAGATACACTGGCTTGACCATCATTTTATAGACAGATAGTTGTAGTCTTTCCCTTATGAAATAAAATTCCAAATTTTTACAGGTTCTTGCAACAGTAGATCCTCATTTGTAGTGGTAATGTGGAAAAGAAAGTTTCTCTCATTTGAGTTAATTTTTTTTCTCAGAAAATAGATTTTAGTTAGCTTTAACACTAGGATAAATACCATTTATCATATAACCCAAAATACCAAAGATTTGAGCTACGCACTTAATTTTTTGTTAAATATAAAATTTCAATAAATATTTCACTATGTTCACCATCTGTACCAGCCTTTGAAATCAAAGCCCAGAAATGATGGTCAGTTTTAATTTTTCAAAAATAACCATTTGAATTATCTGTTTGTCTTTTGTAAATTACTTTTTCCCTGAGAAATTAAACCAAAAGATTTTCATACAGAAAGAAGCTGGTTCTAAAGCAGAATATTCCTGGAGAGCTGAATTTCTGCCTTCCAACACTCACTCCTATCATGTTCTTGAATAAAGCTATCTTCCTTCACTTGCAAAAATAGTGTTTTACTGTATTTCATCATGTTGCTTAGCACTGCTGCTAAAATTAAACTTGTAAATGTCACTAAACTTCGTTGGCAATGTATAAATTGTTTGCTAATCACAGGTATGTGTTTTTCCTTAGATTCCATAAGAACACTACTATAGGGATTAAAGAGGAAAATTTGAACTGTTTAACAATCAGTGGAGAGTAGCTATCTAGTGGCTCACATACATAGAAGAAAGCATCATTCCCTCTGCTTGTTTTTGAATAAGAATGCCCTGGTGGTTTGTTTTCTTAATCTCCACCTTCCTAGCTGAGCCCAGGCATAAAGTTCAAACATCCAACACTTCAGCATCCTAGCTCCAAAACATTCTGTTCTTTGCTGTTCTTTTTGTTTGCTGCAGCTATTTTTGTGGCTGTCAACTACATTCTTCCCATTCACTTGGGTCTTCAAAGCAACAACCTTCACTGGTGCCTTCCCACTCAGTGCCACAAGTAACCTTAGCCTCAGAAAGGCAGAAGCCGCATCCATACAGACCAGGGCTGCATCTGCGGATGCTTGCAAGGGTGATGTATGCAGGAGGCGCTGAGCGAAGAGCTGGGCTCAAGGCACTTGGTCCTTTGCTCAGATTCTTTTCAGATGAAGAAATCCAGGTTCCTACAGGTGGTATAATTTGTCTAAAGCAGCAAAGCTAACATGAGACAGTTCTAAGATTTGCACGCAGTCCTGTGCAGCTCTCAGGCCCCTGCTATCTATCATGTCCCATGTACTCGACACAGAAACAGCGTAAGAATATGTGGTCCTTCCTGCTGCTTCCTACATCACTCACTGACTCTTATTTACAGTGTAATCATCCAATAGGTTTATCCACCTGAACAGCAAAGTAAAACAAGCTCTGTCTTTGGTTTCGCTTATGAAATGTAATTTTACAAAAAAAAAAATTTCATATTTTTTACTGTATTTTTGGATAGTTTAGAAATATCCACAAATTTTGTGGCTGGCTTCCCGATAGGAAGATGGAAACTATTGGCTACAGGAATTACAGTGTCCATAAAGTTGCAGAAACAAAAGAAAACAGAATCCTGAATTAAAGAAACATTTATGATTATCATACCAGGACTCAGGAGTTCTACCATTTTCCCAGGAGTTTTGAGAAAGACACATTATCCAGGACCTCTTGCACAGCACTGACTTTTGAAGAAGCAAACACCAGGGTCTGTTCCGCATAGTTCAAAGGCCTCTGAAAATATCTGCCTGACCCAAAGCCTCGCACTTCAGAGGTCTTGCCCATCTAAGAGTACGGTTTTCCTCTGTATACCCTCAAATCATATCTCCTTTGTGTGGAAAAATAAGATTTCATGCACAATCAAGTTTATCTACCTCCAATCAATAAAAGCATTAAAAAAGATATAAAAGAAATACAGTTAACCAATTTAAATATTATTGAAAATCTTGTAGAACTACAGATATGCTGAATGCGAAATTTCTTAGTTGAAAGGTGTGTTGAAAGCGTTGCAGGCAACACTAGAATGCTTTCAAACGATGCGCAGCCACTTATGAAAACTATTCAGGTGCTTTCCCTAATCTGAAAGGGAGTGCTTTTTCATAGCATTAGTTTTATAATGAGCCTTTTCAGGCAAATTTCAAAGGGTGCATGGTTCACATACTTTAAACTAAATTCACTCATAATTTAGCATCTGACAAAAGCTAATGCTTAATTGTCTCTAAAGAGGCTATAGAAGGAAAACATTTTCCTTATTCACAAACATAGAGCTAAACAGTAGGGTTCCCTCCCATTAACGCCCCTCCCTCATTTTCCTAAGAACAATGACTCTGTGAAGAGCTGGCCAAGGAGAGACTGGAACACAGATGCCAGAGTGGCTCAGAAGCCTGAAACTCACTGGCTTGGCACAAGACCGCCTGCCACCCCATGTCAAAGCGACTTCAACACCAAGGCTGGGAGGGATCAAGATTTGCAATCTGTGTTCACAGGGAGTATCCCATGGTTTACTACTGGCTGAGGTTTTGAGATAAGTCTTTTCTATGGTTTTGGCCCCACCCCATTCCCTAAATCACAAAATGAGGAGGCTGTAATTTGACAGATGGTCTCAATTATCACAGTGGTTAATAGCACAGGCACACTGGAAAAAGCTGGAGGCTTGGCTTGGTAATTTCTATTCTGCTACTTCTTACATAGTTTTGGACAAATAAACTCTCTGTGCCTCAACTGCCCTCTCTGTGCAATAGGGATATTAATAGTACAGTCCTTCCAGGGCTGAAGGGAGAACTTGAGTTCAGATAGATCATGAATTTAGAACAATATGCATGTGTTACCTAAGGAAGTTTAAAGAAATATCTACTTAAACTCTGTTATGATTTTTATTATTATTACATTCTCCTCAACTGCCATATTCGCAGGTTCCTGGACAAGTAACTACTTACGTTTCTTTTTTTTTCACTTTTATTCCTTTCTTTTCTTGGGTGTATTTCAATTAATGGTACTACCTGTTAAAATATTCAGATAACCTATTTTTTATTCTACAATTTTTGTTACTTTTTAGGCAAAAGTGCCTTCAGAAATATGGGGAGTTGGGAGACGGAATTGTCTTACATAAGTATGTCATGAAAGATGGTGGCTGCGTTGGAAGGTAGCATATTAAAATACAGTACTGAGGAAGTAGTATGGGAAATAGGAAAAACTTTTTGAACCTACCTAATCCTGGAAAAACTAGATATAAGCAAACAGAAGGAAAAAAATAAAAGAAAGAAAAAAAATCCCACTCATGCGACGCTTTTAAAATCTCTATTAATTTTCATAATTGTGACACTTGGCACAGTTTGATAGTATCTTATATTGATTCTCAGATTTTAAGACAACAATCATTACATTATTATCTGCAGCCTAAGCAGTAGAGTGTAACCTCCTAATTAGGATAAAAAACAGAGCCAGGAGCAGCCCCAGCAAGTCACAACAAGTCAATATTTTTAATAAGGATTAATTTAAAAAAAACTCTACAAGGTTGTATTGGAGGCAGTTCTGGCATGTCTATTGATTAACAGTTGGCATTACATCTCATAAAGGGCTCATTATGTAAAGCATCAATCTAAGCACTATGTTTTCCCCTCTTAAATACTATTGATTTGTTTTGATGTGGTTTTTTTTAAGCACAGTTTGGGAACTGAGAGGATTGAGACCTGAACTCACAATAATATTGTCCATCACACTGAGGGACAGCCCGTGGAAATCGCATAGGGGACGAATGACTTTTCTTTCTCCTCAGGTCCAGCATCTTTCCAGCCTGGCACAGGAAACCTGCTCATCCACCCTGTGGACCAAAGCGGTTCCCACTGGGCACAACCGACTCCCAGGCCGGGCTGGCTCCGCTGGCCTCCTGCCGAGGGAGGGTAGAGGTGTTTGCCTCTCCTGCAACAGTTCTGGATACGTGTTCCTCATTCATATCTTTCATATATACACAGTCTGGTCATTGAATTGTAACCTTTAAACTATATATAATATTCAAACAAACAACAATACCGTTTGGAAACCCCCTCCACTGCCCTTTGGAGCACTGCAGAAGCAGGAGTCCACAGGAAGACGGCCCAGCACAGCCACGGTGCCTGCAGGTCATGAATATGCAGCTCTGACATTTGAAACTCTTGAGCGGACCTCACAATCCCTTTCTTCGCTGACACCAATTCACTTCCAATCACAAGGGCTTTCAAATAAACAATGTTGGTTGGAAGTTGCCACAAATACTTCCTGAAGTAATCTCAGCCCACTCATCTTAAAAGATCAGACTGATCCCCTTAATAATATTTCAAGTGCTAAAAAAGTTACTTCTTTTTTAATAAAAAACATAAAATAAAAGTAAAAAGACTGCTAGGTTGGTGCTAGGTGGCAGTACTGTGTAATTAAAACTCCAAAAGATTCTGCTAGACTATGTGACTCAGGCTGCCTACTTTTCTGTACACAGTCTTAAGGTATAATTATGAATAAAATACATTAGGAACTCTCGGTTCTTTCTTCAAAACTCATTAAGAGGTCTCCACAAAGCCTTTAACATTTGAAGCTCAGTATGTTTCAAAAAGGACCTACCATTGGATAAATCTATGTATATATGTTACGCGTTTTTAAATGAC
Organism: Dasyprocta punctata; assembly: GCA_004363535.1. Classification (NCBI taxonomy): domain Eukaryota; kingdom Metazoa; phylum Chordata; class Mammalia; order Rodentia; family Dasyproctidae; genus Dasyprocta; species Dasyprocta punctata. The sequence goes on along the minus strand of RJWM01000023.1, from coordinate 46,993 downwards.
CAAACTAATAGCAATACTTAGCTACCAAATGCATTATTTAGATAAAACCAACTGTATTTTTCAGTTTCAAAAAGGACCTACCATTGGATAAATCTATGTATATATGTTACGCATTTTTAAATGACCAAACTAATAGAAATAATTAACTATCAAATGCATTATTTAGATAAACTGTATTTTTCAGTTTTCTGTGAAATCATGCATATGCAATTTGAGGAAGCTCCCACCAATAAGCTTTTAACAGTGGTAAAAGCTAGAATACCTATTAAGTGGATGCCATACTACAGTAATGCGAGGAATCCTTCATTCGCTCATTTGTTCTACCTATCTGTGGACATCCAGTAAAAAATAAACATAATGTTAGGTACAGTGGTGTAAAAATCTCTCTCCCCTAAATGAGTTGAATGAAAAACTCTGCAATTACATTATGTCTTAAGTGAATTCCTTATCACAAGATAGATGGAAGCAACACTGAGTTTGCAATTTTTTTTTTTTTTTTTGAGATAGGGTCTCGCTATGTAGTTCAGGCTGCTCTCTAATTGACAGATTCTCCTACCTCAGTCTCCCAAGTGCTGGGATTACAGATGTGCATCACCATGCCTGCCTCGGGATGGCTTTAATTTGGAGCTAGGACAGTAAAATATGACAGATACAGTTTTCTGGCTCTACCCTTTTCCACATATGAGACCCTGAGCACTCTCGTACTCCTGTTACTAAGCAAAATAACACTGGACCTATCTTCTTCTATTTAGTGATGGTTAACTGGTAATAGGTTTTAGAGATATTAAAAATTCTTCTAAAATTAAATTATGCTGATGGTTGCAACCAGTGTATAAATACACTAAAAATCATTGAATTGTAACCTCTAAATTGTTAACATTATAGTATTCTTTTTATCAGTAAGTCTGTTTTATAAAGAGAATGAGGATTAAGTGAGCCACAGTGCATCCATACTATAGAATATTATTAAGCTACAAAAAGGAGGAAAACATTGACATGGGAGGGGGAGTGACAAATATCAAATGCTTCGGCTCAGTGCATGTATTCTAAAAACTTTAGTTCATCTTTGTGACCTTCAGTCATAGGTTAAGTGATCTTCAGAAAGTCATTTGAGACATTGAAAAAGCCTCTTGTCTACCATTTCTTTCTCTTTAATGGGAAACATTGGATTGCATCCCCTGCTAATGCTTTTGGTTTCAAGATTGTTCTAGCTCTCAGGGGATGTTTTCCAAACTCTTCTTTCAATGATTTCCTTCCCACAGAGTACAGGCTCAGTATGGTTCCCACCTGAAAGCTCACTGGCATTGCAGCTGAAAGTATGAGTTATTTTCTACCCAAAGATCTATCCTGACTCATAGATACTTTGTGGAGCTTCTGAGTAGTAGAAAACTCAGAAAGGCTATTAAGGTACCCAGTAGAAGGTTGCAACTCTGGTTGCCTGTTAGAGTCACCCAGAGCCTCTATGGAAAACATATTCACACCCAACCTACATCAATTAATTCTGATTCTTTGATAAATTCTGAAAAATGATTAATTTTCAAAATTTTCTCACATGATTTCCAAACAAAGCGAGAGTTGTAAACCACTGTTAAGTCAAAGCAGAACATTGACTTAGAATTATTAGGAAGGAGGAAGTGCTATTGAATTGTATCTTGAAATGAATGTAGAGGTATAATGAGGAAAAAAATCTAGACAAAGAAAGATCCCTCTTTTTCCCATCTTGTTCTATAAGATGAAGGATACCTAGAGGAAAATGTGGAAATAATCTATGAAAGATGAAGAAAGAAATATATTCTGAAGGGAGGGTAGGTATTCGAAATCCAGGCAAGGAGACTGAAAAGGGACTTACGACTAGAGAAGGTAACAAGAGGAAAATATACTGCTATGGTTTTATCAAAGGGCAATATGGGGAAAGACCCTGTCAAACATCTACATCTGTATGATGAGATTAACCTATTTGCCTGTGAAGTTATTCAATCAGAAGGTCCCTGAAAGTCTACTCTCTTCTGTTCCATGTGACATCATATATAATGCCAATCTCCAATCTATTCATCTAACTTCAACACTGCTAATCAAATCAGAATGTCTTTCATACTTAATTGGAAGCCCCATACATGTTTTTCTTCCACTGTTGGGGAATTAAGATAACAAGAACAAACTATTTTATCAATGATACTGACGTATACACAAGTTACAAAGCTGGTTAAGAAAAAGAATGAAGTGAATCTTAACAACAAGTGTCCCTGGATTATAAAAAAATGAGAGAGGGCTCTGAATTACAATTTTATTAGCACACAAAACAATTAATGTAACTGTGATTAAGAGTAACTGTACAAAATGATTGAGAAATAAGTGTCTATCTTTCTCATGCCTATAGATCCTTTCATTGATAGTCTGCAAATATCTACCATCAGCTACAATGCACTGATTATTAAATTTTCAAGAATTTTCAAAGTTCTATGGACACCTCAAATTAGTCAGGTAGGAGTATTAGTGCCATGAGAATAGGCAGATGCTACAAATCAGGGCTTCCCAGTTCTAGAGCCAACTGTTAAACATTTACCCGTGCACTGTGGGTTCAGAGCAACATATCTGTCCACCTCTAGTGTTTTTGTAAAAGCACTAATGCCATTCATGGAGACTGCAGTGGGAATGGCTTCCTCTGAGAACACCACACAAATTTTTCCTCCTACATTGATCGACAGTATGGTCCCACATCCCTGTACTCTGAAGTCATCCCTACTCTTCCACTGTGTTCAAATAATCCTCTCCTGAACTGCCTTTGGTGCTAAATTTGTCTAAAATTGATAACTAGCACTGTAGTGATCTTCAAACTCTAGTCCATAAGCAACTGATTTTCACACAAATTGCACTTTCTGAAGACTCAATATATTCAAATCTTACATGATTCCTGGTAAATTTTCCAATTGGAAAATAGGTAGCAATCACAAATAGCATATATTTGTTCTATTTCTTTCACTTTTCTCAATGTCATTTCTAGTCTTTTATAGAAGTTTTTCTAAGACAATAATCCAGGGTACATGAGTAGTTATTAGATATTTTTCCTAAAATTGTCCTCACTTGTAATTTTCTTCTAAAGGGCATTTTTTTTTTTTTTTTTTTTTTTTGCGAGGGGGAGTGAATCCCACTCAGGACCTTGTGCTTCAGAAAATAAAAGTTACAGCATTGCCATTCACTGTGGGCCTAATGTTCATGCCTCACCCCAAATTCATATGATGAAATTTAGTCCCCTGTGTGGCAGTGTTAGGAGGCGGAGCCTTTGGGAGGTGATCAGGTCTTATGAGCAGGACTCTCATGAATGGCACTGGTGCTTTTATAATACAGATCCCAGCGGGCTTCCTCAGCCTGTTCATCTTTTGAGAAGACAGCAAGATAACAGCTGTCTATGCACCAGACAGCTAGCATCTATCAGACACCAACCTTGAACTTCTCAGCTTCTAAAACTGTGAGAAATAAATTTCTGCTGTTTATAATTCACCCAGTCAACGATATTCCTGCTAAAAAAAGTCCAACACAAACACCATTTAGTAATTATCTTGATGACACACACACAAATACACAGAAATAGTGAATGCTACAATAACATAACAATTACCAACATTCTTTGCATGTAAAAAAAAGTGTAGTTTAATGACACAGAAAACTAGCTAAACATTTACCACCTAAACTAGCTTAGGTGTTAGTGAAGTCTATAATCCATTTGGTCTGCAAATCTCAACTGTGATGGTTTGTAACTTGCAGGAATATTACTTTAAATTTTGCAAAGAATGAACACTTTGTGTAATCCCAGCATTCTGGGAGACTGAGTCAGGAGGATCATGAGTTCAAGTCCAGCCTGCCAACTTAGTGATATAACAAAACTTCATCTCAAAATTTAAAACTTAAAAAAGGACTGTGGATGTAGCTCAAAGCAAAGGCCCTGTGTTCAATCCTCAATATCCAACAAAAGAAAATAAGATAAAAATAAAACTTTGCCTACATTTTATGATATTAAACTCATATAAAATGGAATTTACTTGTCTGAAGAGCAACCTGTGGTACTTGTTAAAGATACAGACTCATGTCTTTTTTTTTTTTTTCCTATGTACATAGGAGGTGGAGAACATTTCTGACAAGCAATCATGATGCTATGAAAAAATTCTGGTTTGGGTGGTGAATGTGGTCCCATAAAATACTGATCAAGTTCCTATACATTTTGAACCCCAAGATGAATATTTGTTGATTGAAAGTTCTTCAGCATATATAAAATGAAGCAGACTAATTTTAAACTGTTAAGTTTACCTTTGTATAAGCCAAATGCACTGCAAATATATTTCATCACCAGGAGAATGGTTCAATAAACCATGGCACATCCATGAGCTAGAGGCCAGCTACCAGTTTGCACCTTATCAGTCTTAAAAAGCTCTAAAAGGACAGTGTCGTATCTGAAAGATTCATGCCACACCTCATTTTAATCATGGACACAATAACCCCCATCTCTTCAAAGTCATTTAGCTGTGAATTTTCAAGAATACATCAAGTAGATTTTCTATGGGCCCATCTGTGCGGCACATTTATTTTCTGTGACTGTTTTGCTGAGCACAATGAAAACCTTGACTACTAATGAATGGGGATCCAAAGAATGGCAGGGCTGCTGCTGCTGCTTGATGCTGTTCTTGGTGAGAAAAGAATCCTTTTCACCTGGAGAAGCAACCACAGGTCGGTTGATCTGTGCAAGCTGTTCAAGGAAAGCCATTTACTCGAGCTGCTTCTCTTCCCTCGCATCTACTCCACTTGAGGAATAATTTCTAATATAGTCTTCCTAGCTAAGAAGCCAAAAAGCTAAAAGCATTCTCCTATTGTGTTCAAATCAACAGAAATTGGCGTTCCTATGAGACATAAATGTCTGAGGCTATCAGAAAGAAGGGCTTGGGAGTGGAAGCACTATAAATTTAGAAGTTAAGAACTTGGGCTTTGGGAACATAAATTCCATACATCTCTGGTCTTATCATCTATAAAATGGGACTAATAATAAAATTTACCTTTAAGGCGTTGTTACAGAAAATAGGATGAAGTAATGCATGTTTTTAGCAAAGTGAAGGTAAATGGTAAATGTGCAGTCTGTCAATCTGTCACATATGGCATACATTATATATATTATGGCAATACATAATCTTAGTTACCTTTACTTTGACTAAGAAGAGAACACGATCTATATCCTTTTATTCATCATGATCAGTCAGTCAATACATACAGTTGCCAATAATAAATTCTAGGGAGTTACTAAATATAGAGGAACACTCACTGCCCCTTGAGGTGGTAGTCTTTGGGATATGAGATAATTTGTAAATAAAGCACTGGTGCAAAAAATTAAAAAAATAGTGCTTGTCAGGTTATCTTATTGGTGAGAACAGGAGAAAAAGTCATTCCTGAGCAATGTACAGTTCATAGTAGCACTGCAAATGATAAATGTATTTTTACAGAAACATATTATACTATGCACTACTGTATCTGCTATGTCTCAATGTATAATAAATGATTATTCTCTGGATGTACATAGATACTTCAATGATGGGTGATAATCAAACCAACTCATAAAAATCTGATATTTTGCAGAATTCTCTAAGAGTTAGTTCAATGGAGAGTTTTACAAAATATCAAATCCATTTTTTCCCATTGAAATAGCATCACTATTTATTGTTTATAAAACCTTAGTAAATTGATGTTAGTTTCAAGTTAGACACAACAGACACTATGTTTTTCAGAAAGACCTAAGGATTTGGTTAGCAAAAACAGAATTTGGAGAAAGACACTGTTTTTTAAGAAAAAATAAATCAGATGACAAGAAAATATCAAAAAATGGATATCACTGTTCTAAGGCTCGAAAGTCCTCCTCAAGCCCTTCTTATTTCACGAAGTCATCACAGATAAGTCTTTACCCACTATGGGCCTCAGTCTACCATATTTCATTAATATTCACTTATCTTGGATTAATAAATGGAAAAGGAAAGCTAATACATTCTTGTTTGTTTTTGTTTATTGTGCCATGCACAGCTCTTTTTCATAGTACTCATTTAAACTAATGCTATAAAACTAGACTGTGAATTATATCACTCAAATTTCATAGAAAAATGTATACAGAAACAAGTATTTTAGAAAGCAGTAACAAGTGTAGAGACATTTGGCAGTTTAAGAATGAATATTAAGCTAGGTATGGTGGCGCATGCCTGTAAACCCAGCACTCAGGAGGCTGAGGCAGAAGAATTGCTGCTAGTTTGGGGCCAGCCTGGGCTATATAACAAGTTCAAGACCAGCCCGAACTGCATAGTGAAACCCTGTCTCAAAACAAACAAAGAAACAAACAAACAACAGAATGAACATTAATTTGCTAAAAGAGATATTTCTTTGTACTTTAGGTATAATAAATTTTCTAATATTTAGACTGGCTTTATTATATATGGCTGGTTTCTTATGAATGCTTTTATTCATTTATTTTACCTTTAACAAAAAACAAATTAAAACATAACATGGTGACTAGAGGAGAACTCCAGTGTCAATTCTTTTTGTTCCAGTCCTGTATCAACAATTAACAGCTATGTGATCTAAAAAAAGTTACATCTCTAAATCTCAATTTCCTAAAGTATACAGTAGGAATAACACTGACAATAAGACCTGCTTTATGAAGTTGTCATGTAGGTTCAATGAAATAAGTCACACAATATACTAGATAAATTTAGTCATGTATTGCAGGCTAAGTATCCTCAATCAGAATAAACATGAAATCCAAAATGCTCCAAAGTCTGAAAATTTTTGAGCACAGACATGACAGGACAAGTGGAAAATTCTGCAACAGACATTAATGGGGCAGGTCACACAATCAAAAACACACAAAGTTCTTAAAAATATTCTATCCAATTACCATCAGGCTATGTACACAAGATATACTGTACATGAAATATAAATGGAAAAATTTCGAGTTTAGATTTTGATTCCATCCATAAGATATCTCATTCTACATACATAAATGTTTCAAAATAAAAAAACCTTAAACACCCCAAGAATTCTGCATAAGAAATGCTTAGCCTGTGCATTTACCATCCTGTGCTATTTACTATATGAAGTTTAAGGTATTAAGACACTGGTTTCTTTGAACTCCTAGAAGTACATTATATGCCAGATAAGCAAAACACAAAGGGAAATATTAATAGTGTATGGCTAAATGCCATATTAATTTTGTGGCCACAGAGACTGAAATAGTTCAATGAGAGAAGAGAAGAAAGTATTTACCGATCCTTATTAGGTAAGCTAAGGCATTACCCAAAACATCTGACCTTGCTTTTTTTGTTGCTGTTGTTTCCTTGTAGCAAGTGAGATTTCTGCTAGACTCTGAGGATGGTGAAATTTCAAATTCTCGTACTTCAAAAGAATTGAGTGAATTATGTAAGGAAAAGAGAAGATAACAATAAAAAAAATCATTAGATGCCTTAAATTAGAAATGTTAATCATTCCATCAACATAAGTTGATGAAGAACAATATTAATTAAAGTAGCTAAAAGTTTAAGTGTCTCCTATGCACCAGGAAAGCATTGCCATTAATTTCTCATAACAGAACTATGAAGTAGACACTGGCATCATGTTAATTATACACATCGGGGAAAGAAAATGCAAAAGACTTGATCTGTTCAAGATGCCAAACAGTATGGTTGACTGCCACAAATCGAGCCAAAAGAAACACAGGACTTAAGAAAAGAGTTGAGCTGAAGGAACATGTTTGCCTGGTTCTTCCAGGTGACTCCCATAGAAAATTAGGAGCTGGATATTCAGTCTTCCCTGCTACCCACCAAGAAAAGAAATCTCTATCAAGTTATCTCAGTTGCATTCTGACCAAGACCCTGAATAGAACGAAAGGTCAAGTCAAAGTAGCTTTCAAAATATAAGTAAAATGTTTCATTAAATGTTGTTAGGATCAGATGTGCTTATGGGCATCATAACCAAAATTCACAGGAAAAGGTCTCCCTCACAACACAGATGAACCCAAACCTGGTAAAACATGAAGATTCTCATTAACCTGTATTAAACTGCACTAGTTCAGAAAGAAGATGATTGGTCAAAGAAAGCTAAACAAAATCCAAGTTACTTTATCTATTCTTAAATAAAACCCTAAAAACAGTTCCAACTCATGCCAATATGCTGAAATAAACAGATTTACAATCTAAATCCTAAGGTGATGTATTTATTCGTTGTGCCTTAAGAAAGCATTGATTATGTTCATGTGGTTCTGGTGTTCTTTGGTGCACATCTGAATTATTTATTTTATAGCACTTCTCACTGCTAAGTTGGCAGTTCAAATTTATGAGACCATTCAATTGCTTTCTCCCCAGGATGCGGTACCTCAGAGAGAGTGTTTTACACTAAGTGTCTAAAGGCTGAGCCATCTTCTGTGAGCTTAGAATGGTTAAAATAGACATTAAGCCATGTCGATTTACCTTAGATAGTCATATCTTTGCAGAGAATAAATGTTTGTCATGAATATCAAAGACAACATAAAATGCCTACAAAGGACTGAGAATTTGTGTATCAAATCATCTTTCTTTCAGGCTTTCTCTTCCTGCCTCACATCATTCACTCCCTCTGTCTCTCTTTCATGCATGTCTACACACTCATACAAACATATTTATTAGAATTGAAATTTCTTGCATACATTGATTACATATTATAAAATGACACCAATTCCTTCTTAGATACAATGAAAGGCTAAAATAAGACTATGCATCTACAACTACTTATGGAACACTTTACAGTTAAGAAAGTTCCCTCCTGTACATGCTATCTCATTTCATTATAAGGAAATTGACGGGTGAGGAAGGTGAGTGCCCAGTATTGGAGAACAGTGTCTGGCACAGAAGAAAACCTCTAAATAATTGCCAGTCCCTCTGTACCACTAACTCCTAACTCCAAGTCTGTGAACATTATTTGGCTTGCAGAGGTATATTTTATGGTCCACACAAGATTTTTAAAAACTGAACTCCTCGTCGATACTTTTAAAAGATTGTTTTATAACAACGATCTCATGTTTTAGGCTGGCCCCATGCTTTTACACGGCCTCCCACAGGTGTCTGAACTCAGGCTTTATAGGCCATGAGTAACAGGGCCAATTTTCAGGCCATGAAGAAGTTCAACCAATGGCCCAGTGAGAGAAAATGGAATGCAGACTGAAACTTAATGATGAAAATTTTAAAATTGAACAAACTTTTAAATCTTCCAAGCTCATGGTTCATAGATATTGTAGGGTTCCAGCAGAAACTTAAAAATATTTTTTTATATTTCTTCAACACTAAAATCTAATTACTAATGTACTGATGTAAATTTTTTTCCCAGAATGAAACTGTCTTGTTTAAAGCTTTATAAAAGTAGGGCACTCCATTTTATCTCCACATCTTCCTTAGAAAAATTCCTTTATTATTTATTCATTCATTTGTTTATTTTTGGTTTCATGTGGTAAGAAGCATGTCAAGTCACAGTAACATCAATTGTAGTTATTGCTAATCAAATGTTTCAAGTATGTGTGCCTTGAAGTGACACATGATTTTGAACAAAAAATATGGGGGAAATTAATCTAATGCTGAATAAATACAATTTGGTACTAAAATATTTCCAAATCTGGATCTATTAGAGTTTCAAACAAAAGATATTTACAATCACAATGAAAAGATAGGGAAACATCAAGTTATGTGAGTATCTCATTTTACAAAAGAGAAAGATAAGGTAGCTAAGAGGGCAAAACTTCAAACTAAAATTCTAAAATAGGCATTTTCTCTATGACATAGGAGCTGCCTAAGGTGTCTTCCATGGGATTTAGGGCATGCCTGGTTCTCTCCAGAGCAGATTAAAACGTCCACTTCTCTAGCATCGAACCAGAAACTACAACAGGTTCTGGGGATTCAAGCACTAATAGCATACAGTACCTCTCCACTTGAGACTTTTTCCTAGTGAAGAAGGTAGGCAGAGATAATAAGGTATCACAGGTAAGACAACAATAGAATGGGAGGGGAGAGAAGAATGAAAGGGAAAAAAGCAGAGACATTTTGAAGGTGTCAGGAATAATGAATTCAGCATGCAATCGAATAAAGGCTGAAATCAAAATCAAGATGAGACAATGGGTATCAGTCTAAGTAGCTCTGGTAGACAGAATTTTGTTACTCATTACCTTCACATTTGTCATGTTACCACATGTGTTACTTGATTAACAAACTTTTCAGATACAATTAAGATTAGTAATGTTTGTCCTTAATATAGGTCAAATAGAATTATTTTGGTAGGTCTTGTGTGAACACACAGATCCTTAGAAGCAGAATTTTCACTTGGCTGAAAACAGTAGAGAAAGTCAAATAAACATGGCAAATGAGGATGTTGAAGAGCTTGCAAGAATGAAAGGATCCAATATGCCATTTTGTCAAAGAAATGAAAACATCAGTCTTACAATCACTGGCCTCTAAATCCAAACTTCTCCAAGAATCCAAAGATCCGTATTCTTTCCCAGGGCTCCAAAATCAAATGCAACTTTGCTGATAATTTAATTTCAATTCTTAGAAGCTCTAACAGAGAATCACTCCTCACTACAATGACCCACGAACACCATGATACAGTAAATAGGCATGATCTCAGTCACAAATTGTGACAATTTATTAACAGCAATAGAAAGCTACTATGCATCCTAGATAAGAGGTAAGGGAGGATGATGATCAAATTTCTCCTTACTCTTTCTAAGACTTTGCAGTTCACTTTCTCAAAAAAGGTAGGAGAGGTACATGCACAAATAAGTGTGTTGTGTCAGTTGAAGGTCAACATTTACATTTAATCTAGAGGTAAAAGCTAGAACAAGGAAGAATTATCATAAGAAAAAAAAAAGAAACATCATCAAAGGAAAGACTCCCCACATACCATGTTCATTATTGACAGGAGCATGAGGGCCATTGAGAACTGCATTTATGTGTCTGGGACAAAAATCAGAACAAAAATTCTAGAACATTGAAGCAAGTCTTTGGCAAATAGAACTCTAATCTGTAAGTGACTCAGTTCTCTTGAGATCTCTGTTCCATTCCCTTTGATGTTATGGTTTCAAGCACCAAAACTAATTTTTCCTGGTCCTGGCATCACAATACATTCCACTGTTGAAGCACAAGGTCCATGACACTGGAAATGTGGCCCCTTTGAATTCTAGAATTAAGATTGGCAACCCAAATTTAAATGGAGTTCTTCGGAGCAGGTCTCTCCATTTCTAATTTGTGTGGTGGAGGGCAAGAATCTCCCTGCACCTGCTCAGGAACTCTGTGCCACAGTTTCATCTGGAGAGCCTAACATACTTTCTCACCTCTGACCCACACTGCTCCAATGTGGTTTCTCCTCATTAATCTTCTCACTGATTTACTACTTTCCACTGCGAACAGCTTGGATGCCATTGTTTCAAAGTACTTTTTTGTAGGGGAGTATTGGGAATCAAATCCTGAGCCTTAACACAACAACAACAACTAAGGAAGCTATGGTTTAGAAACACTCACCAGTCAAAAGGGTCTAGGTACACAGGGTACCAGAAGAGCTGTTGTGAGAATCGAGAGCAGGAAGTTACGTTTGCTGTTGATTGTGAGGGTCTTGAATGGTCAGGTGAGGTATATAGGGAAATTTGAGCCCTTTGTGACTTTAAACAGGAATATAACACAATCCAGAACTCCTTAGAGAATCATTCAAGGAATTCTGGGATCACCATGGCATGGTGCAAGGAATGTTTGGAGTTAAAGTGGTACAGATTCAAATTTCATTTTCTACCTTCATAACATGTATGTGGCAAGTGGCAAATTAGCTATCATCACTATACTTCAGGTATCTTCATCTATAAAATAGGGATGATAAGATTTGACTAAGTTTCATCCTAGTTCATGGTCCTTGGAGGCAGAGCCTGATAGGAGGGCTCCTGTGTGATGTATACATCAAGCAAGCAGTCATGGCAGAGACCTGGAGGAGACAGTGAAAGTACCTTCTGAGACAAGACCTACACTGAACAGTGTCAACTTGATTCCCCCAAGGGACGCTGGAGTGTGAGTTATAGTTCAAAGGTAACTTGATATGAAGCAAGGAAACTAGAGTCCCTATACCTCTAGAAGTCTTGTGTGCTAGACAGAGGAAATCATGAATTGCTATCTAGATTATATTTATTAATAGGGAAGAGTTTTATGATTCAAGGAGAAAACTAGGAAATGAAGTAGAGTCACCAGTTCTACCATAGGATACTCAAACACAAATACAAGGTTAATTTTAGTCGGTTGAGAAATGTAAGAAATGATTATTAGTTATTTTAATCTGTTACTTCCCTCTGTGGAAAAGAATAAATCCTGGGAGAAGCAAGTTCTTTGCTGAGCAAGGTGGAGGAGGGGTGAGGACGAAAACTGGTTATGTCCAGCAAGGGTAGTAGGTTGATAAGAGAGAGTGTAGGGATAGGAGATCTGAGGGTAGATGCAAGGAAGAGATACTAAGAGATCCTGGACAGAGACACAGAGGCAAAACCAGAAAGGACTCCAGGAAATCAAAGGAAGTCTGAGTGCTACACAGACAGAGGAAACCTGGGAGTGATCTGTCAACAGAAATTGTTCAGGGAGTTCTGCTATGTGACATTTCTTCCCATGAAGAGTCAGGAAAACTTAAATCTTTAACTACTGTCTAGTGGAGTGGTGCTGTATGTTACAGGGAATTGGTTCCACGTGAGGGCAGGAGTCACTGCCCTGTGCTCCCAACAACCTGGATTGAAGTTGATGATTTTTGGGCTGTGCAAGAAACCATTTTAGGGAGAGAAAATGCAAAGCAGTGGCTCTGAAAGTAGTCTCCGGGCAGGAGGAAATAACCCAGAGTGAAGTAGGAGTGAAAACAGTGGAGGCAGAGAAGATAGTGCATCTGAGCTCAATTATATCAGTCAGCCAATCAGTTCTCGGAGGCACTGTGTATTATTCATAGTAAATGTTAAGACAAAAAAGAAAATGGAGACTAATCATAAAAAAGCTTAATCATGAAAAGAGAGCACATGCGTCTCTAAACAAAGAGCCCTTGGAGCCAATCACAAGCTCAAAATGAGAGATATACAGTACAGTTGTAAACTGGCTGCAGCATCAGGAAAAAATCCTGAGTTAATCAGTAGGCATTCTTTCTATACAGTAAGCTGGTACCCATTACAATCCATGGTGCTAATGACCATTACTCAAAATGACAACATCATAACTAAAATCACCATTTGTTCAAGTTAATTTCTTAAAGATCTGTGATTTTCCTCCATTACATTTAATATTTATGAATCCTAACTCACTGGAACTTCTCTATTTTCGGGTTATTACCATTCATTTTCAGGATGTAAAATGAAGGTCATTAGAGTTGGACTTTTCCTTTTCTTTTTCATTTACCTAGCATTACATCTTTAAAAGGCAATATAATTCCAATCAAATGCTTGGCATACAATAACAGTTTTACCTTTACTTGAATATTATGTTACTGGGAAAGAAATTCAGGTTCCATTAACTTTATATGCTACATAGAAGTATTTCTCACTAAGCCATTGGTACTTGCTAAAGAATCTGGCTAGAAAGCGAGTACTTTTCATAGGAAAATCCTGATTTCACTGACTGCTATTATATAAGACGAAAAAACACTCAAAGGAAATTGAAAACCACTGGCAAAGAAGAGACGAAGTTGGCAGGCAGGTTAATAGCACGCTGGCTACAATGTTGTGTTCTCCTTCCTCATTCTTTCTTCTTTCCCTGGAATTTCTCATTTGTTTCAGGATTCTTTGGGGGATATGATAGTCATGGTTCTTGGAAACCCATGCTTCTCGATTTTTCCTCGGTACTTTCACTTCAAAAGTGATACTGGTCTGCCTTGCCAATGGGTTCTATGGTCGAAGAACTGTGGTATTCTTTACATATACAAAGCTTTGGGTGTTGAAAAGGAAATACATATCAAATGTGACAAAGTATGAAAAATAAAATTTGGCTACTACACTTAGTCTAGGCATCACCTCCTTCTCGTACTCTTTTCTCTCATTGTTTGGCACTAATTGTGATACTGATGGTCAACTAAATGTATTTAACAATAAATATGATTTAAATCTCTTCCAAAGCATGTTATGCATTGGTGGAAGACATGTGCTTAGGCTCTTGTTCTATATAATGCTTCCCCCCTCCTACTCCTTTTCTAGATTTGGAGAACATTATTTTGGAAAGAACATTCTGGAAACGCTTCTCTATCACTGCCCTCAGTCTCCTCTATATATGGATGGAGAGAAGGATGTGAGGGGTGAAAGGCAAAGGGTGAAAGAGGCAGCAAGCAAAACAAAAAAATGACAAAATAATGTGATGAAATGATGACAAAAATAAGGGCTAGCTGAAAACTGAACGGATTTGCTCAGACTGCACTAATATGAAATGGTTTCACATGCAGGGTATATTGGGTGATACTATGTACACCCAAGTCCTCATATACTTTTGATGGGGCTGAGTCTGGTGCTTGTGATTAGTTTGTTGTCTAGCACTGGGATTGGTGGTGTGAGTGCTGTACCTGTCCAGTGGTGGAGCTGATATACAGTTTAAAGGAGATGGATCTTCCTCTTGCTCTCTCTCTCTTTCTCTCTCTGTCTCTCACCGGTGTGCCTTGAAGTTGCAGTGGCCATGAACGGCAGCCCTGCCATGCCATGCTGCCTTGGAGCCAACTAAGTATGGACTGAAACTCCTGAGAAACTAAGAAATAAACCTTTCCTTCCCTAATTTTGGGCATCAGGTATTCTGTCCCAGCAATGAGTGAAAAGTAACTAAGACACAAGGAAAATGAGTTGAAAAGACTCCCAACATCACCGTAAAAAAAAAATAGGAAAGACAAAACTGAACCACATTTAATGCCAGTTTCACTTTCAGATTAAATGCGTTGCCATTGCAGAAGTTATACAAAACATAAAATTAAAGAAGATAGGCATTTCTGCTGTTCTCTTTTTGAATTAGTGAAAAGATTCAACCTTTGTCTTCAGTTGGCTCTTTATCATCTGAGATAGTAGGCAGTAGGGAAAGTGGAAGTCAATGTAAAATAGTCTTGCAAAGCAGTACCCTAAAGTACTAGCCCCTACTAGGCTGGTAGTATATACCTTCTTCCTACTCAAGGTTGGCACAAAAGAAATTTATATTTTAATACAAGTATATTTTATACATCACACACAAAGTAAGGATGGTGGTTGTTTCTAGGGCTAAGAACAAACAAACAAACAAAAAGCATTCCATCAGATTTTAAAGCACCAAAAGAAAAAAAAAATACTATAATACCTTCTTTCTAGAAACTCAAATTAAGACTTTGTAAAGACTTATTCATTGGAAAATATATCAAAAGGAAGCAAGAATTCCCTTACTACCCCCGCCCCACAAACACAGTGTGCTTGCGTGGATTCAGCCTAAGTATAACAGTCACCATCTTAAGTTTTAACCATCATAGTTGCTCCAAAATAATCCTAGCTCTTTTTTCCTGAATAGTATCTGTCTTAGTTATTTTCTCATTGCTGAGACAAAGTATGCAACACCCAAAGTTAGGGGAGGAAAGTGTTATTTTTACCTTATAATTTGTAGAGGTTTCAGTTCAGTCAGCTGGCTCTATAGGATAGCAACATGACAGAGGTCACATTCCAGAGGAGAACAATCCATTGCAGAGCCCCAGAGTAGGGCTTCCCATTACCCAGGCCCAGAACAATGCTAACCCATCAGTAGACTAATCCAATTATCACACGCCCTCAAAATATATTCATACACCCTAGATCTAACCACCACCAAAATGTCCCACTATGAGCATATGAAGTTTTGGGGACATCCAGATACAAGCCCTAACAGTATCCTGGCAAACTGTAAATAGCCAAAGCCATTAGTGTGGTACTCAAATTGCAAGGATCCAGTTTGTCTTGCTGACACCTTGAATCATCCTTCTGTCAGTAGGTCCCCCAATATATTGCGCTTTATGTAACTCCAGATCTGTCTTTCTTCAGTCTCATGGTACCTTGGGGCTAGTTTGCAAATACTGTCATTGGGGTGTTACCTAATAAAGCTTATGCCCAGAAAGGGAGAAAATGCTAATAAAGGAAATGACATTGCTCAGAAAATTCAGACAGGACAGTAGAAACAATAGCAAATGCAGAGAAATATTTCACAGAGAAGGCCAGTCTTCAGGGCAACTGCATTACTAAAAATGTAAGAAAGAATCACACAGATGGAGGACAGATTTGGTGAATGAGAAGAGACTAAGAACCATGGAGAGAAAAAGCTTGTGAAGGTATCAGGAAACTCAGAGGATCACAAGAACAACAAGAGAGGCCGCCAAACAGTTGACGGCGAGTTTGACCTTTGCTTCCACAGAGAAGACGAGAATGCCAGCCACAAGATGGAATAAACTGAACCACGAGATATCAGGCCGATTAGAGCAGAAACATATTACTCTTGGTGCCACTGAAAGTATTCACACATCTTTATGTTCACAGTCCTTTAAACACAGAGCAACTCGATAAATTCTTATTTATACTATGACATCCACAGGAGCAGAGCCAGGATGGTTTTCCTCTTTTATTTATAGGCAAAAGGGGACAGAACGCACATGATTTTTTTTTCTTTCATATCACCTCGTGACTGCCCTCCAAGTTGCAGTGTTAAGATGGAGTTGAAGGGTTTTGACAGCTTTACTATACATCTTTTTATTCACAAAGACTTCTAATCTTGAAACAGGTTCTTTGTTTTAAATCAGGCATCTATTGATTAACCGTGAGACGGAGCGCGGCTCACCAGGGGCTGAGGTGGGGTATACACTATGGAATTAGGACAGTTAAACACTGAAATCGATCCTCCTTTTCTCCTGCTGCTGTTGCTGTTGCAAGCAGTTTCTCTAAGCTATTAATTTTATTATTAGCACACCTGGAGGCATTGCTTCCCTCAGGGAAAAGCAATTCAACTGTGTGTGCTACAAGACTAGTGACAGATGATCAATGACGCAGCTGGGGCAGGACAGAGAGCTGCGTCCCATCCTCACCTATTTGAAATTTGGGGATGATAATTCTTGCCAAATGAGGGACTGAATAACATGTTTGAGATCTGTACCCTGCACACATCAAGAGAACTTTGATTACCAAGAACTTGGTTTTTATGACTGAAAGTTTTTAAAGGAAATAAGAAGGTCAGGTTCTAGCTATGACTTGGCCTCATCTTCCCTTTATGGGTTCATGTTGGCCTCAGACTATTTCTTTCCTAAACGTAGAAAAAAAGAGGAAAGGTCACACCTACAACAGAAGCTGTAAACTGACTGCTCTAGGGTTAACTGTCCTTTCAATCTGGTTTCTTATCTAGAATAATGCAGGACTTACAAGTTGCACAGACATTTATGCTTTTTGTATTTTTTATTTTTTGGAAAATGTAAATCAGTGGCCATGTTTCAGAAGGTAGGATATTTCCTTCATGGTTTCGTGTTTAACAGTCAGATGAACCGGACCTCCATGACTACCATGCAAGGGACAGGACCTGAGGAGAGACTGTTCCCTTTAGAGAACGTCCGTGCTCTATTGCTTTCTAAATCTTCACTTGGCTCCCATTGCCTGATAACAGTTCAAGCTCTATCTCCGTGTATTACGGTACGGTCTCTGCAGGACATGGTCTTCATAGTTTCAAATATCTGGGAATATTTCTGTGTATGTAAACTTCTCAGACTCTTTTTAATCTCTGTATTTCCTATTCTTTACTTTTCCCCTCTTACTTTCCCCTGTGGTCTTTCTGATAGATACTCAGATAGATATCTATATGTGTGTACTTTATCCTGTAAGAAGAAACAAGTGGTTTTCAAAAACACATTTTATAACAAAGAACATGGAAAGAGACTGAGGACATATCCTAATTAAAGTTACTGTTTTAAAATTGTCCAGATGATGGAGTTGATGCTGCTTGATTTATGTTCATACAGCAAAATATCTGTCTCATATCATGCCTGGTACTCAACTAGGTTCCAGACAAAACCCAGAACACAATGTGGTACATAATCTGATGATCTCTTCTAGCTCAGATGTAGGGTATATGTAAGTGTGCTCACAAATAAATCAATAGCTGAGTTCTGGCAGCTCTGGGAAAAAGGATGAAGACTGCCCCAGGCCCTTATAATCCAATTTCTGTATCCTCCGAAGAATGACCTACAGTCTTTTAACAAATGTTGAATGAAGAAGCACTACCAGGTAGGCTCTGTTCCAGGAACAAGTGACACAGATTAGCTGAATTGCCTCACCTGGCCTACAACCATCAGAAACTCACGGGGACACATCTGTCATTTCTAACAAGCCCATGCTGGAAAAAAGATCACATGCTTTGGAATGAGACATCTGAATTTCAGAGCTGGTCATTTACTTTGTGCCTCTGTCAAGTTTCTTAATCTAAGTTTACATACTCGGGTTCTTCTAAATACCTCCAATACAAAAGGTCCCAGTGAAATCCATCTCCAGTAAAACACTACAATAAAAAGGCAACTGTTCCATTTTTCAGTGAGTCTAGGTTAGGATCTTGCTGGATCCATCACTGGTCTCAGAATTCGGGATCTCAGAATCAATGTCACCTCATGACACATACGGCAAGACATACTACATGCATACAAGTTTCTTGAATTACACACATACACAGAAACACACATACACACATTAGTCAGTATTTCACAGCTGGGATTTATATATTCATGGGTGTATAAATCTTACATTAGAAATTGAGAACAAATAATTGGGAATAAGCTATAGGGAGTGAGTAGTGATACAGAAGATAATGTAGCAAGTTAATAGTTATTGAATTTGGCTGATAATTATACGAGGCTTATTATACTACTTTATTTAATTAGAATATACTTAAAACAGATTTAAAATCAAACTTTCAAATGATAAAAAAATTGATATCCAAATACGAGTATGGTGGTAAGTCCATGAATAGTTAAGGAAAAGGAAATACAAAAAGTTCTTTATGCAGTTAAACTTATGCAGTTTAAAGGAACTTCGTTGTCTTAGAAAATCTTATTGCTTAGTATTAAATGACCCATTCATCTATACAACAATAATCACATTAATAATATAAGGTATCATTCATCAAAAACAGACCTGCACCCTGATTATGTAACTAAAATATTATTGGAACACACTATTCATTTGTATATTGTACACAGCTGCTTTCACACTACACACTCAAGAGGAACAGTTCTGATGGAAACTTGACTCCTCACACAGCTGAAGATAACTGATCTTTCATGTGAAAAAAAAAAAAAAACCTGATGATTGCTGCCCTGCCCTTACTCCTGACTCATAGTACTTGCTCAGTAAAAACTTCTACTGTCTAAAAGACCAGCTCCCTCAGGTCTCTTGTAGGTGGCTGAGTACTAATTGAGCACATTAATTTAAACTATTAATAGCTGATAATGCCTTAATATGTCACTACTCTCCGATAAGACACTAAAATCCCCCCTTAAAGTGTAAATGTTAACATAAGGACATGGCTAATAAATCAAGCTTGGGAACTGAAATCACAGGGTGCTTTTGTGGCTGGGGGACTTTTTCGCTACTGAAATTTTCTACTGCCTTCCACCACTCATCCCACTAGCTGTCCTTCATGCTTATCCTATTTTTATAATAAAATAGATTAGCACATATAGATCACAAACTCATAAGGACTAGCTGGTGCTCTCTACAACAGGCAACCTCTTTAGGAAAGAAGCGCTAGGCATAGCATAGCAGTTGCATGTAGTATTTAGCAACTAATTGACCTCACTCCTTGTTTTGAGAATAAACAACTGCAAAATTTAGAATCAAAGAATTAAGCTCACTGGTCCCATCCTTAAAATGGAGATGGTGATAGCATCCATCTCTTAGGAGTTTTGTGAAGATTAATCAGAAATTGCAAAGGGAATGCTTACCACAGCTAACATTTATGGAGCCCTTACTATTTTTACATCTTATGTTGCAAATGTCACTAACTCCTAGGGATAATGATGCTTGCTAATTTGAGTTTGTCCAAGGACCAAAAGTTAGAGTGTGTGACCTTCAAGACCTGTACTTTGTCCCAACCCCCTGTTCCTTCCCACCTTTGTTAATCCCTGACTCAAAACCCAATTTCAGAAGAAGGGGAACAGTTTTCATAAAATCACAGGTACCTCACATGGAAATCTCTTCCAAATGTATAATTCTGTAACTCTGCATGCTACCTTAATAGTCTACAGTTGCAGTAATAAAGATAGGTTAATTTTGCATTAGATGAGCTTTAATGCACATTCAGGAATCAGAAACTAGCTTATGTGTTCATTAGTGGAAATCTTGCCTAAAGTGGGTCATGTTAGAACTAGAGAAACTTTAGACTTGGGAAAAAGAGAAGGCGTTTTGTTTCATGTGTCATCTTCCATTAGTTAGGATAGGTTGAATGACTATGCAGCTAATGAGTGGGATGTTTTCTAATGCATCACTGGTACATAATAGCTAGTGAGAGCGCCAGGCAAGTGGCGTTTCCTATGATACCAGACTTGGGCACCAAATGGTGGGAGGCTCGTGAGGCCTCATTACTAGTGAAGGCAACACTTGGAGCAGTCTTGCCATTGGCCATGAAAGTTGTAAGGGGTCCTTCAAAATGATATAGTCTTAAGTGGAGATGTCACACAAAAGACATCAGCTTCCAATCTGACAAGCTTATGGTGGGCTCTTGGCTTTGCCAATAATTTTAGGCAAAGCATTTCATACTTGAGACTCTCACTTTCCTCATCCAAAAGAATAAAAGTAATGATTGCTGGGACAAAGAATGGTGATTGTACAGCACAGTGCACAGTGTCTGTCACATAAGCACTAAATACTCATTATCTGTGAAGCTTCTTGAAGAGCATTTTGAACATAGTAAGAACTCAGTCCATGGTAATTGTTACTGTCACCATCTTCATAGTCATCAAATGCTGACTAGAATGATCCAAGATTATTCTTTTAGACTTCGTATTCTATGATGTCTCAAGTGGAAACAGTAACAGGTTGAAGTGACTGTTTGGACAAATTTAAGCCTATATCACTGATAGCTATACAAACCTTGGTTTGTAGGATGGGAATGTGAAAATAAAGAAGCTACTCCTATATGTTGGGAAGAATACCCCCATTTCCCTTTGACACAAATCATGTGGTGGAGAGATTCTCCAGGCTGTGTACAAAGGAAAGAATTCATAGACCCCACTAAAAGTGAGCTGAAGTGTTTAAGAAAACAAAGATACCCTTTTCCTAAGTTCCCTGGTGTACTCAGGGAATCAGATTCACACTTCAATTTAACAGTCACAGGGATTGCATGCCGACAGTGATTTCCCAGGAGCACAATGGTGAAAATGTACCCCAAGGTGTCAAGAACAAACGTGTATAATGATGTCTGTCTTTCCTATCTACAGCTGCAATGTGCAAGTTTTAATGGATTTAAAAGAAATAGGAACTGACACTAAAACAACGCTTTTTGTGAACAAGGTATATTAGATGTTTCTAATATACCCTCTTCCCAATTCCTCTTGCTCCCCATAAGCAGAATTTTCTCTTTGGAGAGAAAAGTGTTCATTCTGTGTTTCTATGCTGTGATAGCAGCGCATGTATTTTCAACTACTGTTCTCAAACTCTTGCCTAGAAGGCTAAACAGACCCCTTATGTGCTATAACACCTCCTTACTGCTTCCCTCCTCACATCTATTGTAGGTACAGTATTTATGTCCTATCATATTTTTTTCCTTCTTTTTCCTCAACTGCCCACAATGTCAGACAAGTACAAAGAATATCATCTATCTTCACGTTCATGAATAAGTTCCTATGTTACATAACCCCCCAAAATCAGAAGTCATTTTTCTCTATTGCACAGGTTAGAGATTTCCAAGCCACAGTGGGCATAGTCAAAATCGACAGACATGAACTGGGTTCTGTCCTCATTATCCTGTTTCAGTGATAAGAAGAAAGAACTAAGTCCTGTCATGAGTTTGGCTGTTCAAGTACATATGGGCCACATGGGCCATCTGAATAACTGTTTTCTTCTTCTTGGTGTGTGTCTTGTAGACTGTAAGCATTTAAACAATTGCCTTATCCTGTCTAGACCTTACTTTATTCACACCTAAAGTTACAAACAAAAACAAACAAACAAACAAAAAGAAAAACCCCAAAAAACTGTTTCTGCCTTACCAACACCAGACCAGTGGTAGCAGGGTTAGAGCTTACTGGGTTGAACAGACTCATGCTACAATCTAGACTCAACAGGAAAGCCATCATGAGTGTATGGGTGCTACTGCAGTTAGAGGAAAGGAAATTGCAGTGTAGTGAAAACTTGCTTTTACTCTGGGTAGTCCTACATGAGAGTTGCATAAAAATTATTATCTAATATTAACACTGAGGATTTCTAAAGAAATTTCCTTCGGAATAAAATTATCCCTTTCATTACACCAAACCTATGTAGGAAAGTTGGTGACATATCTGGCGACATGTCAATGTGCAAGCATTATCACCTTTCCTGTCTTTGCTACAGTATCATGCTACTTCTCTGGGAAAGAATAAGGATTCACTGATTAAGAGATAAGAGAATTTTTCACTAGTTTTGGGCACCACCTACATCTTCAACATGTTATAAGCACATCTAATCAAATTGCTTATCTGATCCCATGGAAAGAACATTTTCAAGTCTGTACTGGGTGATACTATGTCCCCCCAAATCCTCATATACTTTTGATGGGGCTGAGTCTGGCGTTTGTGATTGATTTGTTGTCTAGCACTGGGACTGGTGATGTGAGTGCTGCACCCGCCCAGGGGTGGAGCTGATATACAGTGTAAAGGAGGCAGGTCTTTCTCTTGCTCTCTCTCTCTCTCTCTCTCTCTCTCTCTCTCTCTCTCCAGCATGCCTTGCTATTGCAGTGGCCACAAAGGGCAGCCCCGCCACACCACGCTGCCTTGGAGCCAACTGAGAATTGACTGAAACTCCCAAGAAACTGTAAGAAATAAACCTTTCCTTCCCTAATTTTGGGTATCAGGTATTTTGTCTCAGCAATGAGTGAAAAGTAACTAAGACAAAGTCCTTGAAATAAATAGATGACCTATCTTGTTCTTTGCCTCCTTGGTATACCCGTATACACCTTAAGTATTATCTCTTTCCCAATTGCAAAATAATCATTTGTCCTGCTACTAATATGCCTGCTTTTCTCTTACAATGAAAGATGAAAATGAAATGAATATAATGATGCTCATGAGAATTTAAAGGGAGAGGAGTATATAGGCCATGTACACAAAGCAGTGGGAATCTTGATGGCTACACAAAAATTTGGATAGTCTAAGTAAATATCGAAGCACATTATTGGTCATGCACATGAAAGAAATGGGATACTAAACAAAGTATTCTGAGAATTATCAGAGTTGTTAAGAAACTACACAATCCATCCCGTTCACAGAATAGCATATAACTGCGTGCTAGTTTGTGAATAATACATATACAATATGTACATTTAAGATTATTACAAATAATACTAACCTACCAAATTCTTTCTCTTAATAATCAGAAAATAATTTTGAATTGAAAACCAGAATTGAAATTTATTTTGTTCCCAGATACCATGGTTTAAATTTTTTTCATTAATTTTTAAGCTTCCTAGAAGTCTTTTCCTGAAGGTTGCATATATCTAAGTTGCTTTTTTCCAAAAGATAAAGCAGTTTTCCCAGCACTTCTTTTCTACTAATATGTCTGAATGAAACAAAAAGAAAAACTAATCAGGAAAATATTTACCAGTTCACAGCAAAAGGTGAAACTAATACAAGCACAAGTTTTAAAAACATGATGACATGTATTTCACAAGTGGTAAATTCGCGATAAGTATTAAAGCTTATAATAATAATGAAAAGAAAGTGGAGTTGTTCACTTCCTTAATTAACAATATTCAAACAATGAATGTGCCCAGGTTGGCGCAAGTTAGTGAAATGACACTCAAATGTCATTGCCAAGAGATTAAAGTATGGAAAAGAGAAAGGAAGTGTATCGTACAAATATTTCTAGCTTTTGACTGATGAATTGTTTCATGGGTTCCTGGTTCCCTCTTTGCTGGATACCTTAGAAACTGGGGTAAAGTTATAAAGAGAAAAGAAAAATTACTAGATTGAATCGTCAGAGATTCTATTGAGCACCTGGCTTATAAACCACCATTAGCATCATGTAAGATACCATTCCAGCTTTAAAAAGATTTAGAAAGCTCTAAACATCAAGAACTCTAAAATCCACCCCCCCACAAACACACACCAATCTCATTTCTCTATTGTAAAACTTTTGCAATCAGCCATGTTTAGTGAGCCACCAGCAGGGAGATTAAGGGGTTTTGAAAAGAGCCAGAAAAAAATTTAACCTTAGTAGATAGAAAGTATAACTTTTATGTGCAACTATGACCCTATTCTGAAATGTATTTTCTCATTTTTGATATCCCCATCCTGTACCTCAAAAATCCTAAGTATGGATTTTTTCATTATAACGAAGGAATCATTATCATTATCTCCCACTTATATTCTTGTCCAAGGAGGGTTGTGACATTCCAAGTAGCTTTCCAAGGCTGTAACCTTTCAACTGTAGGAAATGGAACATCACCGTTTATCAGAAATATTCAATTAGCCCAAATAAAATAACATGAAGGTAGGTCTTTATGCAAATATAAAGAATTCAGAGCCATCATACTTTGAAGACTCTGAATAGAATTTTGGTTAAGTGTGCCAAATTATAAGTTTTCTGAGACCACTTTAAATAATTTTCTTATGATTTAGTTTTTAGCCAGAAAATTATGTCAAATTCTAACACAAATAATTTGTGATAATCTAATAACCTGTAGATTTAAAAGAAAAGTTATGTACCAGGGCTGATGCTTAAGACCAATTTTGACTAGATTAGCTTGGGAGCCACCCAGGAGATTAGTAAAGCACATTTCTAGGGGTGTCCAGGTAAGGCAGGAATGTGTGACCTCGGTCCTCTATCTGGTCTCTAGCCTTTTCTTCTCCAGCACTCTTTCTCTGCCTTCCCTTCCAGCACCCACAAACTAAGCATCTTTGTTCTACTTTGGTCTTATTCTGTGAAGCTGCTTCCTTGGAACAGGCTAATCCTGAACTCAATTCCCAGAAACAGTAAACCAAATTAAATGTCCCCTCTTTCAAACTGTGAGTGGTGGGTATTATATTCCTGAAAACACAAAACAAAACAAAACAAAAACACAGAGGACTGGTTATTAAAACCTTGGCATTTTCATGTGATGTAATAATATGTAATTATTTGTCATAACAGTAAGGTGGCTGTGATTTGGTAGCATGTGAATTGTAATGCTAAATTTTAAAAATTGCCATAAATGCTAAAATAATAAATTTTCCTAATTGTATTTGGGAAACTAAGCTCACAAGCATTATAGCCACAGATACAATATTTTATAAAGTAGATTTCTGGTCTAAACCATAAGTTTACATACTTGCTTTTTGAACTGTTCGATGGTACCGTTGTTTCTATCTTGAACTATATCAAGCACCTTTTATTTTATAGGAATTTTCCTGGGATAGGAAACAATGATTCAAACAAAGTTTTTACAAGTGTGAATCTCTGTAAGATTTCCTGTTAGGACGAGCACTAGATAAACAAAAAATCATTTAACTTAAACAGGAAATAAATAAATCTCAGCAGAACCAAAATATTATAGACCTTTGGGTCATTCGCAATGTATTCTCTAAAAATGTACCCCAAGATTGCACAAAATGTGCATAAGCCTAGGAGAAAACATGTCAAATAGTTTCTCACTGCACAATCAGACATCCCGATGGTTTTTAACCCTGTGTCTCTACCTTCCCAATTTCTAATCATATGTGATTTCTACAATTTGAAACAACAAATACACAGGAGAAACGCCATCTACAACCTATTATTGTAACTGTCCTACTAACCTGTTTTGAGAATGTTTCATTGTTATTTGTATCTTTTATCTCTTTAAAATAAAAAAACACTATCTAAAGTGACTATAAATTCAGCCTTTGCTACCACCTATGATGTCTTGTGGCTGTGCTGAATTATTTTCATCAGAAACAATTGTTTCACGACACACAGAATTGGTCACATTGCTTGTCAAAAATTAAAAAACTCGTCAAACTCTTTCCTTTGTGGCATTATAAACAGTTCGTTGTCAAAAGTGAGCTGTTTGCAAAAGCAGCTCAAAGCAGCAAAATAAATGGTCTCTTTCTCTTTTATACGAAGTGAAGGGTTTCCTATAATTTTAGCAGTCATTACGACTTACTAATGAAGACTTGAGATAGAGTCTAAAAAAGGAAATATAAAGTTAAGTGGCTCATTTCGTGTTTTAAGAGGTAAAATATTAAGGGCAAAAGAAGTGCTGCTCGTCAGTCACAAGCCACGGGAAACTGGAAAAAGAATACAGCCCTTTTCACACAGCAACCTCACTGAAGACCTCTGCGGAAGACCCCACCTGCCTAGTGAGACTACCTTCTAATAGGTGAGAGGCGATTTCAATCTCCATACCCATTTAATCACAGGGCTGTTTGAGCTCTGACTGCCAATTATTCTGAATTATGTGTCATATAGTAGGTTTGTGATCGGGGCTATAGTGCATTAGGGACCCAGCAGAGACCACCATGTTGATTTGACAAGGTTCTTAGAGCTGGGATGAATAAATTAACGCAACAGAGTGATTCTGATGAAGGAAAGATTGGAGCCAAACTCCCAGAGATGGAAGATTAGTGACTAATCAGCTCTAACACCTGGTTTCCATAACACTCTAATAACAACTCCTCATGCTGCTGTAACAAAACACAACAGCCTCTGCCAGGGAAGAAATGTGAAACAGTCTCCAAAGTTATGGCTCAGGGTGTTTGATTCACGACAGGAAGTATTTCACCTGCTCTTAGAAAATGAGAGCAGTGCCAGCCCCTACCCCCACTTTATAATGGAACGACGGACAGGTGACAGTGGCAGATTCAGAATAACCAGGGTCCCGGGAGCACGCATGCGAGAGAAATCCGCTGCTGCTAACTTTTCAATTCAGCTTCAGTGGAAAATAGGAGGAGGTGGTAAAGCAGGGGAGAAGGAGAGGGAGAAAGAGAGGAGGAGGCCAGAACAGCTAAAGCAGATTGGCCTCTCGAGTCTCTGTTATATGGTAGAATGTGACCCCAGTAACCATCAGCTCTGGTCTCTTACCTTTAGGCTCAGATCAAACAAAGGCAAATGTTTCTCAGACTTCACACCTCATGGTTATGGTTAATCTAGAGAAATGCTTGGGGCTCTAACATCTGATACAGGAAGCCAAGATGCAAGACAGTCAAATGTCTCATAAACACAGAAGCAAATGTCTTATGATATACATGGAACTGCTGCCCCTAGCCAGAGGTGCAAGAGCATGTTACCTTGGCCAGTGCCCTTCACAGCAGAGGAGGTAGCCCACTGGGGACTTGCACTGGTCACTGTCCTCTTCCCTTGGGCTATAATTTCTTGGACCACACGTCACTTAGTCTGACCAGTTTTATTAAGTCAGAAAGTTTTATTTACTCAGAACAGTTGTGCCTCCTAGATCATCTTGGTTGCATGCTGGGATCATAGATTGTTATCTATCAGAAATGAGATATCAAAGCCTGAGAAAGATTCTCTTAGGAGTGCTGTAGAGCAACAACTAAAAGGTGTGGCAGTGTCTCTGTGCCAAGCTCGCCCACTTAGAAAACCCATTCTAATGACAACTAAGCATTTGAAGAGCCGGCTGATGGGAGCAGTGGTTATTCACATCACAACAGTGAGAACAAGAAGAAAGGACTTGCTTGGCAGCAGGCACAGGGCAAATTTTCAGGGAATTGTGCAGTCATAATGTGATGTACCAGAATGATCCTTTGTCACATAGGTTGGCCTGCCTTTGTGACTTGTATTTAACAACTGCAATTTCTTTTCCCTAAACTGGACTTTCTAGTCACAATCTGTTTAATGCTATAACTCAGTCACTAGCCAGGGGTTGAATTATCAATTTGGATTTCATGTTCCTTTTTCTTTCCAATTATTTGCCCGCACAGGACGCATTGCTCTGCCCCACATTTGCCTCATCAGCCTGTGAACATCCATGCTTTTTGCGGTGACTGACAGAGAAGCCAACTACATATTGTCCCAAGGGTTGTTTCCAAATTTGGGCTCCCAGAGGGAAACTTGCTAAACTCCTCTAGGCGTGCTTTAATACCGACCCATTTTCCCAGCTTCATTTGTTCTTACACCTGCCTCTTTGTTTGCCTCGTGAGCCTCACCCAAAGGGAGAAGGGAGAAGAGAGAGCAGCCATGGTTTTATCTGCATTACACAGGACACTATTTCCTTCCCCTCCTTGCCACCTTTTCACCCCAAACTCCAATTTAAGCCCAAATTTCAAAGGTCAGAAGTACCTATTCCCAATGCAGTGCATGCCAGGCAGCTGTCTATATGACTTCAGGGCTAATAGCCTCTTTGTTTTGTTTTGTTTTGTTTTCTTACTTGGTTGAAATGTTTTAGGGAGTATTGTTAAACCAGGGAGAGAGCCCTCTTCAAATAGACTTTCAAAGTGAAATTCAGGGGTTAAAAAAAGTAAATCTTTAAAAGGCTTGATTGAACCTGTAATCATAAAAGCCACACTCTGGGCCATTTGTTGAATTTCACTCTGTTCAGGGTTTTATCTTCTTACCCCAAATTATAAATGCCCTAAACCATAAAGTAGAAAAAGGCCAGGCATCATCAATGTTCTGCTGAAAAGTTCTCCCTGCCACCACCAAAGGGACCTGCAGATATTCAGAGGAGGCGGGGCGGTCGTGGTGGGAGCAGCGGGCAGCAGTTTTGTGTGTACAAAGCTTCGGGGAGAACATAGGTGTTCGGATAACAAAACCCTCAAATCTGCAGTGAGAGAGGCTTTGTCTCCCGCCCCCTCAAAGACACGCAGAAGGTTACAGAGGGCCATGAAAGGAGAGCGGAGGTTCATGGTTACTCTGAAAACATACCATTTTTTCTAAGAAACTGTAGCCAACAAATGATCTTCCAGAGATGGAATGATATTCTAGTTTACCTTGGGCCTTTGTATAGTTCTACATCACGGTTTATACAAGACAGAATAGATAGAAAGCTCATGGAATAATTTGTAGTCTAAGACAGTGACCCCCGTGGGTCATAGATGCTTTTGAAAATCTTGCAAGTATAACATTCTCACTTCAGAAAAATGCAAGTATGTATGCTTGTATAAAGATGTGCATATTATTTCAGGCATTTTGTTGAAGGATAAGAGCCACTGGAATGAATAGATAGATAGATAATTTGTGTTGGTCATTTATAATGTTATACCAACACATTAAAACCCTTAAATCAAATAGTTTTATAGCTTCAACATATAGAATGATAATCATGGGTTAGATAGAGTATAGGGAACTAAAATAGGAACCCTCATTAGTACCCCTTTGTCTTCAAAGCTCCAATCATGTAGCATTGAAAAGACTATTAAAATTCTCTAGAAATACAGAACCATTAGGACATATAGATAGCCAGATATATAGATGGGAATAAGAGGGGATTTACTATGGCGATTGGCTCACACGGTTATGGTGGCCCATTGTCTGCTGCCTATACCCTGGAAACTCAGGAGAGCTGGTGATAGAATTCAGTGTAACTCAGTCCTAGTACAAAGACCTCAACACTAGGTGGGGATGAGGAGGAAGTTGTTGGTGTGACTCTCAGTCCAAATATCTAAAGACTCTATACAGTGCTGAAGAAGCTCTGATGTCTAAGCACAGGACAGGATGAAAGCCAAAGCCAGAAAAGGAAAGACTAGCTTCATCTTTCACCCTACTTCTGCCTTCCTGTTCCATTCTAGCCCTCAAGAGACTGGATGATAACTACATCATATCAGGAGGGTGGATTTTCTTTACTCTGGCTGCTGATTTAAATACTAATCTCTTTCTGAAATACCCTCATAAATACAACCAGAAATAATATTTTACAGCTATCTGGGTACTCCTTAGCCCACACAAACTGTAATTAACCACCACAGAGGGGGAAAGGCAAGTAGTGAAGGGAAAATACACTGCCCTACTCAATTTGCTGCATGATAAGGAAATCGCAAATATAATTTCTGTGTATAATTCTTATATGTGAATGTTTCAACTATCATGGGAAGTAAGTCTACTATGGGCACTAGAACCAGCAGTATTTAATATAGAAGCTTCATTTGCTTGCTTATGAAATGTGTACATCGCTTACAGCCAATATGGGAGAATTAAATATGCTAAAGTATGTAAAGAGATACTCAAACTGGTATCAATGTCAGTTATTATATTTTACAGAGGGTGCAGAATTCTAATAATAATCAGTTTGGATACAAAATCAGAAGGCTCTGGAATCCCCTTTGCTTGCTCCTACATTAACCTCATAACCCACTAGAAGAAGGTGTGCTTTGAACTCTATAGAGTGCTAAGGAAGTGCAAAGACAGTTACAGTATTTATCTCAAGAGACTTGGCAAAGCAGCTGAAGTCTTGAATATAGCCATCTTATACTAGTAATGACTACATCAATGATATGTGGCATTTTGTAAATTATTTAAAGAAATGATCACCACTGTAGGTTGCTTGACTGAGGGTGTGAGAAGGAGAAAATCCACTGGAGTGAAAGAAAATACAAGTTTTACTACTTATTATTATTGTTAAATTTCATTTTTGAGAAAAATAAACATTCTTATTTACCAGTATGCATAATGCATTAGTATAGTTATACATGTATTTGATTTATTTATATGTGTGTATATGTGAGAATGTGTTTAAATGTTTTACCACTTTACGTGTATGCTAAAACCTTTTAAAGTATAGAAGTCCTTTTACATATACAAAATTATTTGATCCTGTATTAGCTCCTTATTCCCATGAAAAAGCTAAGAAAAGCAAGGCTGGGAAAGATTAAAAGTCTTCTGCTGCATATTATCTGATAGGATGAGAATAAAATTTCATGATTGGACTCCAAGCCCTACATACTACTCTTTCACAATCCACAAGGTCTTCTGAATCGAGATTTTGGCAAAAGTCACCAATGAACTATAAAGTAGAAGACTATAAAGTAGACTAAAATTACATTAGAGATTTCAGATAAAGTGAAGATCTAAGGAGAAAATTACTGATTTTCTTGGATAGGTCAGTTGAAGAAAGCTCATGTAATATGCAGAGGTGGGGTATGTTCAAGAGGAGTCACTAAGATATATATGTACCTGTGGCAACCTGCACTGATTTTGAACCACTGCAAACTGGCCATAATGATAAAGGTGGCCTTTCAGATTTTCAACACAGTAGAAATAGGTACTTGCCCCTTCCCAACCAAAAAAGAAAAATAAAACTTATTATTGTCTTTAAGTTTACATATTATTTATAACTGGCACTTTTACTTGCTGCATAAAGCCATACAAATGCTAAATATTAGCCAAGAGTGGTAGCCTATGCTTATAATCTGTGTATTCTGGAAACTGAGACAGATCACAAGTTTGAACCTAACCTGGACAACTTAGTGACTTAGTGTAACTGTATCTCAAAATTAAAAATCAAAAAGGGCCAGAATGTAGTTCAATGCAAAGGCCCTGGTTCAGTCTCTAGAACTAGATAGACAGACAGATAGGAAGATGATAGATAGATAGATGGATAGATAGATAGACAAGCAGACACATAGAGAGACAGATGGACAGACAGATGTAAACTGTTGTTTTTAATTAGCTTCTATCAGAGGAAAAAATGTATACCTTTATTTCTGCAATAAGGATACAAAAAGATTGAAAGGAAACTGCTGTAGGTTATAACAATATAAACTCTATTTCCCCATCGCACACTCTCCCCTTCGCTTTCTGATTCAAAAACATGTCCCAAGCTATAGACTCATTTTTTGCATAACTTTGAAAATTTTATTTCAGCAACAAGCATTAGTATAAATCTTGAAATAATCTATTCTTTTGAGCGAGTTTTGTATAAAAAGGTTGAGTGGCTAAAATTGGTCTAAAAATAACTTATTCTGTTTAATATAAGAGTTTCAAATGGATGTGTGCTTCTCTATGAAAAACACGTTAGAAAGTATTACCCTTTTCATAAGTCAAGAAGAAAATTGGAAAATTACCACTAATGTATAAAGCTAGGTGTGTACTTGACAATTAATTTACTATACTAGTTGTAGTAAATTAATTATATTAGTGCATTTTCATTTCTGAAATCCATATCTGAAATGTGTCTCAAAATTCAGTTAAGTGGCCATTTTTACTTTATGGTTCAGGTGGTTTGCGTTGCTGATTTTGCAAGTTAGTGAGCTTGGAAGGGAACCACTTACATATAAAATGCATGTCACTGAATCAGGGAGCCTGAGGGCTGGCAAAAACATCTTTCAAATAATTGTGCTGATCCTTTATTTTTCAGAACAGGAAAGAATGTCCACAAAAGAAAAAAACAGACAGCTGCATTCATAAAGATATTGAAACGTAATGTACTTTTCCACTAATATTTACTGATTACTAGCCTGATGTTGAGTACATAGGCCTATGCAAAATCACACTATGGACACGTATAATTGAAATAGTGTATATATCATTGAGCTGACACAGAAGATGTTAAACAAAGTGGAACTAGGTCTTTACTATGTAAGTAAATACATTATGTTGCTAAGAGGGTAACTTTAAGGTAAACATCTGTTTTACTAACAAGTACTTTGCCTCTCAGATTTGCACACCCAGGAAAGTAAGGGGAAATAATTTTCTAAAAGCTATGTATTGAGTAAGTGGTAAAATCAGGACTAGTATAAATATCAGCTATACGAAGTTGAATACATCACCAAAACAGCATCATTTTCATGCTTGACCTTCCATATCAGCACTTCTAATAATGTGCATGAATGCGTGGTATAGAATGAGGGATGATTCACAGAAAATTACAGCAAGAAATAACATAATGGGCCTTTAAATGTAACCTTGCCCAAATTGTATAAATAATGTTAGTTTTTTTGCTTGAATTTGTGGGAAAGAGGCAGAAGGACAAAAATGAAGACCTAGGGGAAATAAGCTGTGTGTAGAAAGAGGAACACTTTATTGTCAGCCCCTCAAGTTTGAGTATGATGTTAATATTTTAAAATGATTTGTAAATATTTTAAAAGTATGTTCATATTAATAGAAAATGCACACATTTCTTAAAATCTCATAATGATTTTGAGTTATGAAGCTATTATCATTATTTTTAACTTTGGAAACATTTCCTCATAAAAATAACAGGGGAGAAGTGAATTAAAGACTACCAGACATTTGAAATGCAATAAACCTAGGAAATTGGTACCAAGGCATGGAAATTCTTTTCATTCCCATGGCTCTCCTCAAAAACAAGTTATTTTTCTGAGAAATTACTTAACATTATAGTCAAAGGGGCATAGACTATATTTTAATTTAGAAATTTTCTAGAAAATTTCTTTCTTTTGGGGGAAGACTTGTTTCTACCTGGTTTCAAATAGGAGACCTTTTGGGTGTGAGGTGTAGGTGATAACCACTATACTATGGAATCTGATAATTCAGAGATTTTTTTAAGGCTGTAAAGACAATAAGGAACATAAAAAATAGAAAGTAGTTTAGAAGAATTGCTGAAGGTGTTTAAAAATTTTTAGTTGGACACTAGGGCATGACTGTAATCCCTGCTAATCAGGAGTCCAGAGCAGGAGGGTCACAAGTTCCAGAACAGCCTGGCCACTTTAATACGATGCTGTTTCAAAACAAAAAATAAGAAAGCCTGGGGTTGTATCTTGGTGACAGAACATTCCTGGGTTCAATCCCCAGGGCCACACATACACGCGCACACACACACCTGCACACACAGAGTAAATGTAATGCTTCTTAGTCATAAAATAATATAGTACATAGAAAATAGGTCATGATGAAGCTCCCACAACCAAAGCATCAAAATATACTTTTAAAAAGCTACAAGTCTCCCTAAACAATTAGAAACATTTGTGTAATGTTTAATAGATACACTGAACTGCTATAGCAATTTTTTGAACAATAATTTCATATTCATTCAGTTGAATTTAGAAAAAAATTATAGATATTAACACAATTTCCCCCACAAATATTTCTTAGTTGAAATAAGGATCATTAATGATATGGTTTGCCCTTTTAAATATCCAAATTGTGAATAACAAAGCAATTTTACTGGAAATGTTTTACTACTGTCTTAAAATTTAGAGATGAAAACAAATGACCCTTAGGTCATGAATTTATAGGACTTTTAGCTATCAGAAATTTTAAAATCTTCCTTAACATAATTTGCATCATGGATGGAAACTCATATATGATTTGTTACTTTCAAATGACTTTGCCTCTTTTGTAGAAATAAACAAGAGCTATCATACAGAGTACCTGAACAAAAAGGATAAAGATTAGTCTTTTATTCTAAATCTTTTCTAAAGAAATCTAAAAATCCAAGAAGTATCTACTATGCAGATTTCTCACATCTCCTAGCAAAGCAAAACTGAAAGAGAGGTACATTGTTATATGTGCCATTTTAAAATGGAAAATTACTTGAACATGTTTGTCTATTACTCCACTGAAACTAACATACTTCACAATTTTTATTACATACATAATTGATAAGATAGAATTTTAATATTTCCATTAATCTATTTATATGAAAAAGTAGGAACTCATTTAGTAATTTCCTGTTATATACAACAGTGTTTCTTTCATTCACACAGATACAAAGGTATATTTAGATATCTGTGCTTTGCACAACAGTATACCTGTTATCCATGTTGACCTAACAGTAGGAAATGTGAACAGTAACACCCTCTCCATTGTAGAAAATCAGAAACCCTAAGGAAAGAAGAGTTTTTCAAATGCAAACATAAAAGAGAGGGTTTTCAGTGATTTTACTACAAAGACAGGATGAATATTCAAAGTGATGGGTATGCTAAGCACCCTGATTTGACCAGACATGTACTGAAACATTTCACTGCATCCTATAAACATGAACAATTGTTACAAGTCAATAGAATTTTTAAAAAGAAAAAAATTCAAACAAGTATTGATTTACAAAAAAAAAAAAAAAAAAAAAAAAAAAAAAAAAAAAAAAAAAAAAAAAAAAAAAAAAAAAAAAAAAAAAAAAAAAAAAAAAAAAAAAAAAAAAAAAAAAAAGAAAGAAATGGAAAAAACAAGAAGGAAGCAAGGTTCAAAAAAGAAAGAAAAATGAATAAACAAAAGACAGTACAAGGGATTGCTGCTAAATTTGTTTGTACAACAACATTAATCTCGCTTCAAGGCAACTGAGACAAAAACAGGCAAACATTTTTCCTTTTATAGGTTCTAAAATACCGTGGATGCTGTACCCAAAAGTCCCACAAAATAAATTAGGAGACCATTGTTCCTGGATAAGCCGTGGTGATTTCTGGCTAATCCACTAGTAGATTCTGTTCAAGTGACAAACAGACCCAAGGCAGAGCCCTCAAAATGCTTTGGACAGCAAGGCCCGACCAGCCTACAGGTAACTGGGAAGGTCAGGCTGGGGCATTATTTTTCTCCAGAGCGGGTGAAGAAAAGTCAGAAGTGGAGGGAGACAGAGGATAGCATTAAATCAGAAAAGAGTTGGGGAAGATGAGAAATAATAAAGACAGAGGGAAAGTAGCGGGCAGCAGGCCACTGATAGGACTCAGCACGTCCTTCTGGCCAACTTCTTTCCAGCTTGCCCTGGTCCTGTTCACCTGTGAACACCTTTCAAATCTGGTCAGTATCTCCTTTTCTCATTGCTCTCCCAACTGGCAAGAAAGCTGATCCATTGTATTTTATTTATCTTATTATTTTTTTCCCATACTGAAAATTGAACCCAGGGCCTTCACACTGAGCTATATCCTAAGTCTTTCTTTTTTTTCCTTCCTTCCTTCCTTCCTTCCTCCCATCTTTCTTTCTTTCTTTCTTTCTTTCTTTCTTTCTTTCTTTCTTTCTTTCTTTCTTTCTTTCTTGCAGTTTTATTTTGAAATAGAGTCTTACTAAGTTGCTAAATTGTCCCAAATGGGTTGGAACTTGCAATCCTCCTGCCTCAGCCTCTCAGAGTTTTGGGATTACAGGGGTATGGCACCGTGCCTGACTTGATCTTTATTATGCTAAAACTTTCCAGCCAAAGCTGTTCTTTGGGCATTCCAGCTCTAAGACTGAGTCCCACTGCAGGGTGAGCCAGGCTTCTTGTTTTGCTGGGGACCGAGGAGCTTCCTGACACTTGAAAGTCCATGCTGAAATGGAAACAGTGGCGCACGTGTCAGTACAGGTTGGAGACTATACCACACCCTGAATTTTTTCTCTTGTCCTAGGTCCTTACCAGGCACACAGATAATCTTAACAAAGTCGCAGCAAGAAGCATACTAAAAATGAAAAGTTGTAAATAGAAATCCAGAGGCTCACGGGGTGTTAGGAGGCCTGTGCCATCAATAAGCCTTATTTACTAAAGGGGAAAAAAAAAGCCCACAGTATATAAATCCCATAGTCACTGTTAATCCTCTCTTAAAAAAAAAAAATGCAGCTGATAAATTACTTACTGAAAATGTCATGCTCAAAGCAGTAACCACAATGCAATAATTATTGGACTTCATTAAACATAAAAATAAATCTGTCTTTTACTTCTTTCTCATCCCATTAGTACATACAATGAAAGGAAAAACCTTTTTAAAAGGTACCTCACGGCCATTCCCCCCACACTTAATTCTGCATTGTAACAAACAAAGGTAAAATCAAAAATCACGCAAGCAGAGAAGTATAAGCTTTTCCCATTATCCTTAGAAAGATGAAGACAGTGCCAATTAAAAATATGTTCCCAGGAAGCTCTGAGCAAATGCTGTTTTACTTTTTAACTCCTTGATAATGGAATGCCTTATTAAGAGGAAAATGTGATTTTCTTATACATCATCAATACATTATCAATATTTCTGAATAAGTGCTTTATCCATATTTCTGGATAAATCTATCAATTTGGTTTAATTGAAATGCACAGAATCTCTCCCAACCTCACCGACATAAATAATGCTCTGTGTTCATAAAATCTGAGAACAAAAAACCAACATCTTTTCTCTAACAATATATGCTAACAACATTGTTACCATTCTTAGAGTAATGAGAGAAAGTTGGAGCACGCAATAAAACACGGTCAAATTAGGATATTTCTGCTTTAAGTGGAAGAATGCGGCCACATCGGATATGCATGCTCAAGGTTCAATGTGACTTCTTTTTTTTTTTCCTATTGAGATATTTGACTTTGATTTTATTTTCACCATTTAGGCTGCAAAATGCCAACACCATGCCATTCCTATAAAACATGCTTTTATGCTTTTTTCTCTTCAAGTTCATGTTCAAGTTAGAAAGTAAGTCATATCTCCAGATCTTGTTTTGTAAAGGTTGTACTCGCCACAGGCTTAACACAACAGTGGGAGACAGTGTGGAAGGGATCGATAAAGTAGTATTACCCTTTGTGATGGCGAAGCTCTGCGGGACGTTCCGGCTTAACTCTGCTGTCTGGCTAACACTCCGCCCTTACCCACTGGGAAAGTGCACTGATGCACAGTTACAGACCGAGAGCCCCGACCACCATGAGGAACTCCTTTTTTCATCTTGTTCGGTAGCTGCTGTAACAAAGCCAGAGACAATGTGAATGTCTTAAGACAGAATTTCCAATTTGCAAGACAAATGTATAAACAGCCCGGCCTCTGAAGGCCTTGTCTTGACATTCAGACAGGTATACGCACTGTCTAGGACATTGCCCTTTGATAAGAGGCCTAGAAATGTAGCATTTCTTCAACTAGGTCTTGTCACTCCCAATTTTAAAAAGCTAGCAACTGTGGTTGCAGAGATGCATGGCTGCAAAGTAATGAGCTTATATTAATTGCCTCCTTCACTTGCCAAGTGGACTTAGGGAATAATATGTTAAATTTCCCTCTAAATTAAATGTTTTTAATTTCTCATTTGTTGCTGTAAGAGTAAAAATTACAACTCTGTGGTTATAAATGTCCTAAGGTCTGAGGATATGATTGCACCATTACCATTCATGTTAATAGGGAGGGACTGCCCTTCAGGCCAAGGACCCAGGCTTCCCAGGCTTTATATTAGGGACAATATGGATCTGCAAGCGTTCTTTTCTTTTTATTTTTTGTAACAAGAGTACTGAGACCTTTATTTCATTAAATAGACCTCATTTTGCTATTCAGGCAAAATTAATACGTAATACACACTCTTTTATGGGGCCTTCTGACACTACAACTCATTTAAGTCCTTTTCGGCTTCCCTATTATCTTTCAGGCCACATTTCAGCTCATGACACAAATACAGGGAGCCACCTGCCCTGCTCCTTTCCCCCAGCAAATGCTCTTCTGTCAGACTTGGGTTTCAGCCCTTGACACTCTTCCTGTACCCTAGGATCAGACCAAGCCACTTTGGATTAATCTAACGCACCTTGTACTATCTGACCCAAGTTTTGTCATTATTTGACAAACACTGACAGAGAACCTCCCATGGAATACATGCGAAGAAATAAGGCAAGATTTGCAAAGTACTATGCTTTCTGCCTGTTTAAGCACCTTAACTAAAAAGGTTTAAAAAAAATCCTGGGAATGACAGTTTGGGATTCAAACAATAAGATAAATCTTTCCTTTCAGCCTTTGCCATTTTCAAGAAAGATCCTTTGAGATGTGGGTTTCAATATTAGTATAATTCCCTGTTTTCTTTACTGGTGATTTCTCTGTATTCTAATATGTCAGTACTCTAGGGGCACATATCTCAAATGATGCTATAGCAAGGACAGATGCCATCCATTTGCTCTTTTAGGATGTCATGTGAAAACTAGAGGAAATAAAATCTCTTCCATTTTTTCTCATAGAAAAAAAATTAAACTTATTTCCCCTTTGTCTCCACTTCTCCTGACTGGACTATACCTGGCTCTTATTTTTAAACTAGGAGCATCATTAATATGATTAACAAGCCAGATAACATAGGTCAACACCCTCGGCAATACTAAGGACTTGGAAAAGCTTTGACAGTGCAGTTTTTCTTTGCCATGTCCCAGATAAAATTCTTAGGTCAAGATACCTATGACCTCACAAAATGGAGAAGGAACAGTATTAAAAATGTATGTCCAGTCTGGGTTGTCCCATCTAGATCTAACCACAGGGAACATGGAGAGGCTTTTTTTTTCCTATCCTGATAGATTTATTGTTTATTAAACAGATATCACTTTATAATTTTCAGAAAGAATGAAATGCATATAAGGCACTTTACATGGAAAATATCCTTGAGAGAATTTTATTCTCATGGGACATAAAATTTGCCTGGTGAGAGAAGTCATTTGTATCTGTGCTACTTGGAAGCATAGGGTTAACTATATTCCCTGAGCTACACTCGTACCTACCTTCTAAAGCTGACAGAGAAATGAATGAGAAATCACAATTGTAAACACTCTAGACAATCTCCCAAATAACATACCTTTAATACCTATGTATCTGTTTCATTAATTAAAATTATAATGGACAGTCCAGGAAAGTATAATGGTAAAAATGGCATAGAGGGCTGAGTGAGTTTGGAGAATGGGCAGAGGGGAGCCCTACACGGCTGGTGGTTCAAAGGACATGTCACAGAAAAGTAGAAACCTGTGTTTAGTCACAAAGCTTGGCTTTGGTGAGGAGAATGACCCAATCTCAAAATAAAAATGAAGACACACTGGGTTAGATTACCCTGTCAAGTCACCACAGAGAATATTCTAGAGGATCAGCATGGAAAACCAGGAAAGAATTCATTGAAAGAATATCACCAGGGAAGTTTTTACTAATTTGAAATGTAATGAGTATCTCTGAACGTTTTGAAATTGATTACATCTTTACAACCTTCCAACTGCCTGTAATTGTTTTGAATTTGGAAAGATCACACGGAGGTAGAAACACTGTGATAGTTTGGTTTAGAAGAAATGAGGGCCTTCCATCAGCAGGATGATAGTCAGAATGAAAAAGAAAAGACAGCAGAGGAAAAAGAAAACTTTGAAAATACAGGACTCGAAAATCAATTCCCAGACCTGAGACTTGAAATGTGGTCTCTCTATCACTTCTCCTTCCTCTCTGTGTGATGTTTGAGAATGCGACAAAAAGTTACACACAAAGGAGTAATCTGTGTTAGAGATCACGTTAGCGTTGAGACCTCAAATGCTAATTTGGTTCTTGTTAGATTTATTACATCACAGTAAAACTTAGAAATCAACTTATCTTGCCCCCAGCTATCTGAAGATAAAGTTAGTGATGATATGGTTCCAAGTAAGCATAACATCTGTGACATTAACATACTTCAGGACACAGTTAGGGGTAGGACTCTATATCTCAAGCAACTAACAATTTTTTAAAAATTTGAAATGGACAAAAACCATATCCTATCTTAAATCAGTCCCTTGTAACAATATCTGAGTTCTCATGTATTCATCACAGCATTTTTATAATATCCAAAATACTGAAACAACTTAAGTATCCAAAGACAAATGAATGGCCATAAAAAATGGAACATATATAAAAACAGAATATTAACTTTAAAAAATGGAAATACTGCCATTTTGACAACATGCATGAATGTAGAGGATATACTAACCAAAATCAGCCAGACAAAGAAAACAAACATATTGTATGATCTCATTTATATATGGAACCAAATAAAACTATAGTTCAGCAGATAGAAGTAAGAGAAAAGAATGATTATCAGATGTGAGGAAAGGGAGAAATTGGGAAAACTATGCCCAAGTATGTAAACTTACAATTAGGTATTATAATTATGTATTATAAACTAAATAAAACTAGAAATCCAGTCTGCAGCACGATGACTATAGTTTGTAAAATTTGCTGAAAGAGTAGATTTTTGGTTCTTTTATCATAAGAATGGTAGCTGTGGAGACTGTTGAAAGTATCAATTTGTTTGACTACTGGAATCCTCACATGTATATCAAAACATCATATTGTGCACCTTAAATGTACACAATAAATACTTTTTGACACACAACAAATCATCTATATTTATACAGGGTAAAACTATAATTTGGTCACATGCTAATTCTATTTACCAACTACTGTTCTACAGTAGATCACAAAAGTATTTAACAGGGCTAATAATGTGTCAAAACAGCAATATATGAAGTAAGCAGACTAAGGAGAGCCCCAAAACAAATCCACCAGATTGGAGGAAATATTGACTTCATGAGACAGGGTAAATTAAATCTTCATGCTCACATAAGTGCATGAGAATAAGCCCAAATGGGAGGTGCATTAATCTCAATCGCTGTTTATTTGTGGGTGTTTAGACATATTACATGCAGGGTATGTTTCTGTTATTATTGTTTTGAATGAAACACGCAGTACTTCATTGTGAGAAAACCAAGGAAAGCATTTTCTCAGTTGCAGAATCAGAGAAACAAAGAAAAAACCTACAGAACTCAGTTTGCCTTACAACCATGCAAATTTCATCCTGTCTTTATTTCACCCGAATGGAAAAGGAACTAAAACAGCAAACTGTTTCCTCCAATGTTATGAATAATCAGATATCTCTATGTCATTACATAGTTTGTGTTAAAAATCACATAAGGGTCATTAAAAATATTAAGATATGCCTACAAAGAATTTCAGCAAAAAAAGTGGTTAGCATTCATCACAGCCTTTCAAAACAAAATTGGATTCTACTTTATCTGAAAACTTTCCAATGCAATATTACTTTTTCTTACATATACTGCCTACAACATACCTAAGGTATTATTTATCATCTGGACAACTTAAGTGCAACGCACACGCACACAAACACACATAAACACACACACAAATCACCTTGAGACAAACGAGAAATTCTCTCTTGGGAAACTCAAAA
This sequence comes from Dasyprocta punctata, assembly GCA_004363535.1. Lineage (NCBI taxonomy): Eukaryota > Metazoa > Chordata > Mammalia > Rodentia > Dasyproctidae > Dasyprocta > Dasyprocta punctata. Next base: position 5,031 of record RJWM01000023.1, on the reverse strand, counting down.
CTACATTAAAATGATAAGTAGCAAGTCTTCACTCTTCCTTCATTAAGTTAAACTGACAAGTGTGATGTACACACAGCAGAAAAAAATTCAAAGTTCCAACATACTCCTGGTCATAATAATCATCTTTGCTTCCTCCACTCTACAAAGTTCATTCTTTTTTACAATGACATTATAAGCATGATAGAAAAAGCAGTACCCAAAGGAGTCTTCCAATTATCCACACAGGTAGCTTAGCCCATCTGGAACCCCCAACAGGTATGGGTTATGATTTAAGGAGTCAAAATAATTATTGCAAAGGAAAGACTTGAATGAATAATTTTTCTCTGATAGTCTACCCATCACCTGGAATAGAACAGAAAAAGGAAACAGAAAATAATGTTTAAATGGTATTATGAAGCTCAGTTTTGTCCATTGTTTTGTGTAGGTGATACACAGTTTCTAAAAAAGAGTTTCTAGCAGTCACATCTTATGGTTACCTATGATGAAACATTTATTCGCGCCTCTGCCTGGCATAAATACCATTCACATTTTAGAATTCTCAACTTCACATCAAAGTCAATAAAGCAGAAGGAAATCCATTTAGACAGTTAACCTGTATATTTAAGGTGCTTTTTGTACACATAGATTGGGGCAAGTGATGTGGTCAGGAAGCGAAATACATACACAGTACTGTAGATTTTAGTCAAATTCAGGAATCAATCCAAATTAAGTTTTGGAGAGAGAAATCGTGTAAGAAATAAAAATAAAATTTTCCTATAAATTTCTCTTAAAACTCTAATATCAAAAATGAAAATGTGAAATATACCTATTTCCTGCTTGGAAGTCTCCATTAGCCCACTTCTCAGGCAGCCCTGATGTTAAGACCAATTAAAAGCCAGGTCTTCAGAGTCAAAGACTCTGGGTACAGACCTATGCCTCACCACTAGATGAGTGCTCCCAGGCAAAATTACACTCCATTGTGAGCCTCAAAATCCAAATCCCTGAATGGAGAAACTGATAAGACGTGTTGTTCAGGGTTTTAGAGGTTTAAATGACATACCTTCTCCATACAATTTGGCACATTGCCTATGTTATATATTGCATAAATATGTAAATATGAGGCACAATTTTTCCAAATGTCTTCAGAAAGGAAAAGATCTTTCTTTTCAAACATCCACATGACAAGTACTCTGTATCGAGCACAGTACTGTACATCTCAGCATGAATGGTTGTTCCCAAGTGTTGGATTACTGCTCTGATTACAACCACTGTCACACTGGTTGTTCAATATTTTGAATATTCCTCCTGCTGTCTGGAGAAGTCACATTGGCTAGTGATGACTACAGTCAGTGTCAGTCTGGATGCCACAGAGCTTAACCTCTCAAAAAGGAGGCAACAGCATTAATGCTAATTTGTCAAGGTTCCTGAGGGTTTAACTTATATTTTCAAATGTGGGTTTACAAGAAGACATTTTAAAGGTCCTCAGCAGGCATGTCATTGTTCACTCTGCTACATCCACTTTTCTTAGCTCTGTTCTGAGTATAAGGAAGCCGAACTCTAAACTAGGCTTCACTTTTCCTGTGGAATCCAACAGGATTTGATTAATAGGAGGCTACAAGAGGAGTTTGGAGACAAAGAGAATAGAAAGTCCAATGGATCACCCCCTTCCTGATGGCCTCCCTTGACGTGACTGAGCTCCCCCTCACTCACATTTCTATTGTGTAGTCCCCTGTGATGGTTGATTGATTGTGTCAACTTGCATAAGAGAACTTCAACTAAACTGGCTCAGTGATTCCATGCTCTAGAGTGTGGAAGACCCACCTCAGGCAGCTTGTTAAGTGAATGGTATAAAGAGGAAATGAAGAAGGATGAATCGACTTCTGTTTCTTTGGAAGAGCTCTAGTCTTCGCCATCATTATCTCCTAGCTTTCAGCACAGACCTGTCGGCCTCCTGATATGGACTCACACGGAATACTGCAGTAAGCCCCAGACCTCTGACTGAATTTCCTGTGTGCAGACAGACCTTCTGCACTCTTCCAAATCCAACTCTGTGGGTGGTCATTCTAAGCAAATCTTGCAGGTTCTTGTATATTTGTGCATCTTGTGTTACAGTGGTTCTCTGGTAAATACTCACTGATACGGCCCTTTTCACAGCTTCCATTTGCAAGCAGCTCAGTAACACAGGTGCTTTACTTGTCACTACAGTCCTGGGGACTGAATGACTGTCACACAGCTGCTCTTCCTTGGATGACTCATCATTCCTTCCTCACTGCCTTCACCCTGCTTTCTCTCATACACAGTTTCTGTGGAAACCTCTCTTCACTAAAACCCTTTAGAGTGTGCCATTTGTCTCTTGTTCTGCCTCTGCTGATACAAAGACTTTACCTAAAGCATTACAGGGAGGGATTGTGCTGTGGAGATCATACACATAAGCAGGTTAGTGAAGGTTTCACTGATAAAAAGACAAGGCCTACAGGAAGTGACAGAAGAAATCATGTAGCTATCATGGGAAAGTGTTTCATGCTAATAGTGAATAGTAAAGGCAAAGGTTGGAGTCCATTTGGAATTCTCAAGGCAAAACAAGAGGTTAGTATGACTGAGTCAAAGGAGCATTAGTTCTCAACATTTAGATGGTGTTAAAGACTTAGGCCAGGAAGGGATCACCCAGGATGCTAAAGAGAGCAAATAGGAAGCCCCAGGAAAGCACTGAGTTGGGAAAAAGATGAACCACAAACAAGGAAAAGGAACAGGGAAGAAGAAAGTAGGAAAGTAAGAGAGTGAGACAGATGGTGTCCAAGAAGTCAAATGAAGAGTTCCTAGGATGAACAACGAACTGTCAAATACTGGTTCAGCACAATCAAAATCAGGACCATGTCTAGGCCAGTGGATTTAGCCATATGGTTCTATGCTGACCCTGACAAAAGCCACTTGGATAAAGTGATCATGAAAAAAAGTCCAAGTGGAAAACCAAGGTGAGACCAGGTCTCAAATGAAAATAACAAGCAATCAAACAAACAGCCTCATCTAATAATATGCCCATAGATTTTTATGTTGTGACATGAATTTCCCATGAGCATGTAACAAAAACTTAAACATTCAGTGTGTCAACCCATGAGATATGCTGTGTGGAACAGCTAGATAAATTTTAAAAAAGTGATTGTCTTAGTTACTTTTTGCTCGTTGCCGAGACGAAATACCTGACACCCAAAGTTAGGGAAGGAAAGGTTTATTCTTACAGTTTCTCGGGAGTTTCAATCTATACTTAAGTTGGCTCTAAGATAGTGTGGCATGGCGGGCCTGCTGTTCATGGCGGCTGCAAGCTGCAAGCCACAAGCCGCGCTGGCGAGAGAGAGAGAGAGAGAGAGAGAGAGAGAGAGAGAGAGAGAGGAAAGGGAAGACCCACCTTTCCTTACGCTGTATGTCAGCTCCACCCCTGGGCGGGCACAGCGCTCACATTGTCAATCAACAAACCAATAACAAACCAATAACTCAGCCCCATCAAAATTATATGAGGACTTGGGGGTACACTGCATACCCAGTACAGTGATTTTGGTCAATATGCTGAATACTAGGAGGCACATCTTTATATCAGAAAATATATACATTCAATTTGACCAAAACAAGTTCATTTTATAAAAGATTTACACACTCACATATAAACATGCACACACCACACTGAACTGGCGTTTATGTAGGAGGTCACTACACTGTGTTTGAGATTCAAACCAAATCCTATTTTGAGAGTGACCTGCAAACCAATGAGCCTTGACTATGTTGGAATCGTTTTAACAACTTGATTGTACTCTTTTCCCCTGAGAGAGAATTGAAAAGAATCATATGTGTTAATCCTCCTACAAAAACTTCTATGGTATCTTTATCCTTTCTTAAAAACAGCATAGCCTATTCCCTAGGAAGGAGAAATCAGATTTCATTTAAACACTGCAGGTGATACATATACTTTTTGTGATGTGAGCAGGAGTGTCACACGGGCCCTTTAATGAGTCAGTGGCATGGACTCTGGGATTGGGTGAGGACAGGCTACACCTCAGGACCGCGGGACAGTGGCGTCCTGATGCCAGTCTACATGCTTTCCGTGATACAATGAGCAATGTCCTTATCTGCCCAGGGCTGTGTTGAACATCACATAAATCACTTAGACAAGTTTCCTCCCACCAAGAGCCCCGCTGCATAGAAGCATCACTACACAAAACACAGAGCAACACGCACTTTCTTCTTATTTCATGGTATCAACAGGAAGGGCCAAAAAGAGAAAGGCAGCATCTTGGGATTTATCTTCCGGAAAAACAACTTTTGTATCATGACCAAGGGTAATATTTCCTCCATGGAGGTGTCAGTATGAGCAAGTAAACTTTTTAATTAGCTTTGTGAACAGTAGCAGCTAATATTTATGGAGGGTTTAAAATGGTCTATGCACTGCACTGGGGTTCAGCAGGTAGAGTCTCATCTATTCTTCAGAATGACACTGTAGAAGTGGAATTCTCCTGCTGTCTGTACACAGAGGGAAACAGGGGCTCAGGGTGTTAAGCTGACTTCCTTGGGGTAAAAGGCCAGGCGAAAGTGACAGAGATAGAATGAGAACACAGGAAGTCAGACTCTAGGACCTAAAATATATATCATCACTACAATGCTAGCTTACAATTAGTAGATACCCCCGACAAAGCATAATCTTTACATGCATCTTATGTTTATGTTTTCCCTTCTGTAACTACCACAAGCATTCTTTCTACTGATGAGAAAAAAAGCATAAAGAGTTGAAAAAGATCACCCTGCTAAACTACTGCCAGCCAGCGAGAGCAGCGAGTCAATTCCTCTGATTCTAGGAATGTAAACCCAATTCGTTACTCAGGAAGAAGCACTATAATTCACAGTACAGACACTTCCATCCCTAAGTTTAATTTAATGTCATTACTAAACACAGTCATCATGTTCAAATATCAACAGATGTTTATTACACACTGACTACCACCAAGCCCTTGCGCTAGCAAATACAACGTAACACAAAGAAGTGAAGTTGCTTTCATCCGTAACTGT
>RJWM01000022.1:244193-407989 GCA_004363535.1 Dasyprocta punctata | reverse complement strand
CTTCCCACTGAGCCAGAAACCTAAGGGCCAGGAGTGGGAGTCATAATGTGTTTCCTGACCTAATCTTAGAACCCAGAGACTCTTATTTCCACAATATTCTAACCATTACACCAGTCATTCCTGTTTGGTGGAGGAGGAGACTGTTAGGTGTATGAATATCAAGAAAGATGGTCCAGCCGGGCATGGTAGTGCCATGTAATCCTAACACTCTGAGAAGCTGAGGCAGGAGGATCACAAGTTCAAGTCTAGACTGGGAAATCCAGTGAGACACTGTTTCAAAATAAAATTGAAAGAAAGAAAGAAAGAAAGAAAGAAAGAAAGAAAGAAAGAAAGAAAAAAGAAAGAAAGAAAAGAAGGAAGGAGAGAAAAAGAGAAAGAGAGACTGAGGGTGTAGCTCAGTGTGAAAGCCCTGGGTTCTGGGTTCATCCTCAGGACCACAGAGACAGTCAGACAGATGGACACACACACACACACCCACACACACAGAAAATGAGAGAATGAGGTTCAACTATCAGGAATCAGCTTTGAGGCTGTCCAATCTTCACCACCTTCTCTTCCATAGTTTGTGACCGGGCTCTGATCTCATGCAACTGCGGGAATGTGTTAAAGAGTCTGTCCGGCTGCTATCTCTACATCTGCTGCTGGAGCTCCAGATCCACGGGGTGAGGCACAGAAAGGGAATCGAAAGCGAAGTGGAAGAGCAGGAAAAGGAAAACACATACATTTGTGCCTCTCTCACCATAAATGAAAACACTCCCAGAATGGAATCCTGGGAAACATCCCAGCCTCGCTGAGTTGAGGCCTTCCACTCGCCGCCGTAGTGGTTTCACCAAGGTGCTGGGAATGCCCTGCTTGTTTTATCTAGATATTTCTATAGCCTTTTTATTTTATAAAAAATCAGAAAGGTGAATATTTCAGAATCGGGACATGTTCTGTGTGTATGCCGTATTTCAATAGAATATTTACTTTTAAAATATTGGCATATTTTATTCAGAAGACTTAAGAAACCAAAGAAAAAAAGTAATCTCAGCATCCAAAAGTAAATACTGTTACTTTAACTCCTTTCTAATGTACAGATACCTGCACATACCTCTTCTCATACCTGTTACTCCCTACCCCATACATGCTGTTTTAGAAATGGTTTTCTCCCTTGCCAACATATCATGGAATTTTCCACGTTGATCAATATTCTTTCACAGCAGAATTTTAATGACTACCTAGAAGTCTGACACATGAATCCCCCTTTTCTAATCTCCTGTTAGTCTTTAGCTGTTAGAAGTAATTCTTGTGCTATCTTCTCCTAAACTACCAACAATAGATTCAGCCAAGAGGCCGCGTTTGCTCTTGTATTCAACTCAAGGCAAGTACTGGGTTTCTGAACAACAGTCTTAGCTATCCACTCTGTATTTCCCCAGGCAGAAATACTTTAGAAGAAGCGGCAGGTCTGGTGAATGTGGAGCTTTCAGAGAACTCAGCCTGTCTCCTGGACATGCTGTCCCCACATGGGAACAGCTGGGCTTGGGAGCATTTCCTGTCTGCTTTCCACTTGAAGGAACCCTTTAGCAAAAAGCAGCACTCCATACAAATTGCATGGCCCCTCTGAGGATTGGGAAAAAGCAGAAGCTTAAAAAGACTCCAGAGATGAAAACTAGACACTCATAAAACCCTGGCTGCTTCCCTGTTTACCAGACATTCGGAATGGATGTGCTAGGTGGTTTCCTGAAAGGAAAGGAAAGTTGATTCATATTCTAAAGCACTGAAAACTTTCATCTCTGAGAGAAAAGGCAGTGTTTTTCAGATGCCAATGCAACTCCTCTTTGAGCCCAAATCTTCCTCTTTAGACTACAGGACCCTCCATACATCTTAGAGAAGATGCGAAGTTGAAATCTGTCTCTTAATGCTTTTTGTCCTGGTGGGAAAATTGGCACAACACTTGTAAATACAGTTACGTGTGCTGATTCCTTTGGCAGTGTTATGAGATTGGATCATGGTTAAGAGTCACAACCCCAGCCTATCGACCCTTCTCCTTCATTGCCCACCAAGGGACAATAGTGAACAGATGCAGGGACCTACTTTGCTAGTACAGAGCCCTAAACTCCAGTGCATCATTCTGGGGCAGAGTTACATCTCAGGAACTTACCACTGTCAGCCCACATTTGCATGTTGCCCCCGTATTTGCATAATACAGATTATAGAGAGACAAGAAGGAATACTCACAGGAAAAGGTTAAAGAATCAGCCAACCCTTCACAAGAAGAAGTAAGTGGCTTGGCGTGGCCTAAGTTACAGAGTGAGATGTTGAGACCCTCTCCCCTGTCCCGTTGCATGTAATTGGCAATGGCAATATCCAATGAGAATCTTTAAGATTTTTTCATTCCCTGTGGCCCAATAATATTAATTAGAAATTCTTCAGGCTTCTTACAGGCTAGACATCATTCTAAGTAAATGCTACATGAGCATTATTTTTCTGAAGTAGCACAATAATCCTCCCTATATTGCAAGTACTGCAATTATCACCTACTTTATAGACAGGGAAATCGAAGTGTGAAAGGCTGCACACACTGTTCATGGTCTAACAGCTGGTGGCAGAGACTGGATTTGATCCCAAACAGTCCTGGCCCCAGTCTGTGTTGTCATGCCTCAGACCACTCTGTCTTTCTGTAAATCTATTTCCAGAGCCTCGTTTCCTGAGAATATAACCATACTACAGGAGAAAAGGTATTTGACACACAAAGGTGTTCACCTGATCATTATAATAAAGAGAAAGGAAGTTGGTTAAATAATTGGGGGCTTAGTAATTTCAGCCACATGAAACATTATATATCTACTAACATGATGGATAATAACTTGGAATTTTGGCAGGCCCATAATGTAAATGCAGACTTGGTGAAGATATATGTATCCAACCATCAGCTAGCAGCCTATTGTCCTATAACAGTAGAACAACCCAATAGAAGGATCATTAGCATCACCCTGATAGGTTAAAAACTTCAAACTGAGATGAAAGCCCCCATCTATTTAATAAATACCATTAGCACTTCCTATGGGACAGACACTATTCTAAGCATTTTCTCTGTATTCATTAACTTAATCTCTAATGAGGAGTTAATTGCTGTCATGACCCTCTCTGGCTATAAGGACAGAAGGCATGGCAAAAGCACAAGTTGAGTTGTGCTAAATCCAGGATTCAAACCAAAGTAGTCTGGTTCCAATGTTTGCAGTTTAACCACTACCCCACACATGGAGCTTGTGGTGGAAGCCACCTTCTCCCCACCTTCCAGTGGGCATAGACGTGTGTGGCCCTGTGGCCTGCACACTCCTGGCATTAAGGGTGACATATGCACAAGATTCTAAGTCTAGAGCTGGGTTTGTATAGGGAATGGGGTAGCTGCAGGGCTTGCAGCTGGAGATTGTTGAAGGAACTATTCCACACAGCACATATATTGCCCCCTACTCCCAATGCCCAAGACTTTGGAAAGACTTTTACCCATAGAAATAATATAGTACTCATATGTGCTTTACACAGATGATCCAATAGGCACTATTTTATTCTTGAATACATTGTTTTAATTCTACAGTATGTCTTAAAGTTCTATCCATCTTGGAATGTTTAAATCATCTCACAAGTTTGAGATAACTTCAGAGTTTTTATAGTCTGAATATACCGAAGTATGTGGAGCCATTATCCATTGATGAGTGATTAAGTTGTTTCCAGATGTTTCATATTTGAATGTTACAAGTTCTTTATACATGCCTTCCTGCAGATGAGCAAGACCCAGTATTTCTCCATCACAGACAACTAGGTATAAATAATATAGGATAAGAATAAACGTTTTTAGGTTTTTTTTGTTAGACTTCAAAGTAGCTGAACCAATCTGAGTCCTCTCCCAACAAAAGGTGAAGAAATTTGTTTTCTTACATCTTCCTCAGTAGTCTAAAAAACCACATGCACTGCAACCATTACATAATGAATTCCTAAAAACATTATACGACTAGTGTTCTAATACACATTCTCCATATATGAGTAAGATCTTACTGTAGTTCTTTTTTTTATTTTAAGGAGAAAAAAGGCACAGAAAAATTCGAAAGCAATCAAGCAAACAAAGAAACAAAAAACAACAATAGCCAAACAATAATAACAACAACAACAACAAAATAGTGATACAGGATTTTGAAATAAGATTATAGGAATTTAACAATGGTTGTTACATTACACATTGTTATCTTCAAAATAGTTGCTCAGGTTACCAGATACAGGCACGCAAAATTGATCAAACAATATGATTTCCCTTTGAGCAGTTTCTTTCCATTTCACTATATCTGTTGTAACATTTAGATCTTACTTACTTTCAGTTTCTTACACTAGCAAGACAATACAGTGCTTACACATGTGAGTCCAATTTATTTCATCTATTTTTGGGTTGGGTCTTTGAATTTCAGGGACCTGATTTTTTTTTCAGCTCTCTATTTGTTCTAGATATAAGTCCTTGTCAGAGTAACAGTTGGCGAAAATCTTTTCCCAATCTGTGAGTTTTCTCTTCACTCTGTTGGTGATTTCTTTCAATGTGCAAAAACTTTTTAATAAGATGAGATCCCAGTAGTTGATTCTTTAAAGTACTTCCCATGCAGTTTGGTTTTTGTTCATGAAATCTCTGCCTACTCCTATGTCCTTGAGATTTCTCCCTATTTTGTCTTCCAGTAGATTTAGTGTCTCTGTCTTAATATTTAGATCTTTGATCCATTTTGACTTTAATGCATAGTGATAGGCATGGGTCTAGTTGAAGTCTTCGGCATGTAGAAAGCCAATTTTTTAAGCACCACTTATTAAAGAGGCTTTCTTCCAGTAAACATGTTTGGCCCCTTTGTCAAAGATAAGGTGACTGAGTGTGTTTGTAGTTGTGTCTATATCTTTTATTCTGTTCCATTGATCCTCAGGTCTGTTTATTTGTAAGTACCATGCTAATTTTATTATAGCAGCTTTGAAGTATAATTTCAGGTCAGGGATTGCAATGCTACCTGCCTTATCTTTGTTGCCCAGAATTGCCTTTGCTAATCTAGTTTTCTTCTGATTCCAGATGAATTTTAGGAATGTTTTTTCTAGATCTGTGAGATATGCTAGTGGTACTTTGATCAGGATTGCACTAAGTCTGTTTAACAGCCTTGGGAGTAAGGCCCTTTTCACTAAGTTGGTTCTTTCATTCCATGAGCCAGGGATATCTTTCCATTCTCTAAATTCCTCTTCAATTTATTTTTTCAGAGTATTGTAATTTTCAGTGTATAAATCTTTTACTTCCTTTGTTGATTGATTCCTAAGTATTTCATTTTTTTGGATGCTATTGTGAAGGGCGTAGTTTCCCTAATTTCTCTCTCAGTGAGTTTGTTTGTGTACGGGAGCACTACTGACTTTTAAGTGTTGATCTTGTACCTGCCTACACTGCTAAATTTGCTTATTAAGTCTAGAAGTCTGTTGGTGGAATTTTTGGGGTCTTTCATGTAGAGTATCATGTCATCTGCAAATAATGATAATTTAACTTTTCCCTTTTCTATCCTTATTACATTTATTTCTCTTTCATCTAATTGTTCTGGCTAATGTTTTGAAAACTGTATTTAACAGGAAGGGTGATCATGGAACTCCTTTTTCTGTTCGTGATTTTAGAGTGAAAGCTTTCAGTTTTTGTTCATTTAGTATGATGTTGGCTATTGGTTTGTCATAAATGGTTTTATCAGATTGACTTAAAGATCATCTGTTCCAATTTTCTCCAGAGTTTTTACCATAAATGTGTGTTGCATTTTATCGAAGCTTTTTTGGCATCTATTGAGATAATCATGTGATTCCTGTCATTGACTCTGTTTTTGTGGTGTATTATGTTTACTGATTTGCGTATGTTGAACCATCACTGCATTCCTGGAATGAATCCTGCTTGGTCATGGTGTGCAATTTTCTTGATGATTTGCTGCATTCTGTTTGCTAGTATTTTATTGAGGATTTTTGCATTTATGTTCATGAGGGAGATTGGCCTATAGTTCTCTTTTTTGATTGGGTCTTTCTCTGATTTTGGTATCAGGGTAAAACTTGCCTCCAGGAATGAGTTGGAGAAAACTGCTTCCTTTTTAATTTCATTGAAGAGCTCAAAGAGTGTTGGCATTAAGTCTTCTCTAAATTTCTGGTAGAATTCAACTGTGAATCCATCAGGACCTGGGCTTTTTTATTTGTTAGTAAGTTTTTAATTACATTTTCAATTTCATTAACTCTGACTGGGTTATTCAGGATTTTTGTATCTTCTTGGTCCAGTTTTGATAATTCATATGTTTCCAGGAATCTATCCATTTCTTCTGTGTTTTCTATCCTATGAGAGTATAGGTTTTCAAAATAGGTATTGATGACCTTCTGAATTTCCACAGGATCTGTAGAGATTTCACCCTTTTTATTTCTTGTTGCATGGATTTGAGTTTTTTCTTTCCTCTTTTTGACAAGGTTGTCTAACGGTTTATCAGTTTTATTTATTCCTTCGAAGAGCCAATCCTTCGATTCATTGATTCTTTGTATTGTTTTTAGTCTCAAGTGCATTAATTCCTGTTCTAATCTTTATAATTTCCTCCCTTGTTTGGGCTTTGGGCTTGACTTGCTCTTCTTTTTCCAGAAGTTTGAGGTGCAGCATTAGGTTGTTTATTTTTATTTATTCCATTTTCCTGATGTGATAATTCACTGCTATAAATGTCTCTCTGAGGACTGCTTTCATTGTGTCCCACAGGTTCTGGTAAGTTGTATTTGCATTTTCATTCAATTGCAGACATCGTAAAATTTCTTCTTTAATTTCTTCTGTAACCCATTGGTTGTTTAGGAGAATGTTATTTAATTTCCATGTGCTTATGGAGTTTTTGTGGCTTTTTTCACTAATTTCCAATTTTGTTGTGCTGTGGTCTGATAATATGCATGGAATAATTTCAATTCCTTTGCATTTACTTAAGACTGTCCTATGATCTATTTTAGAGAACAACCCATGTGCAGTTGAGAAGAATGCATATTCTGATGGTGTTGGGTGGAACACTCTGTACACATCCACTAAGTCCATTTGTTCACAAGTTTGGTTCAGTTCTGTTATTTCTTTGTTGACTTTTTTCATCTAGTTGAGCTATCTCTTTTTGGAAATGGAGTCTTGAGGGCTCCCTTTATAATTGTGTTATTGCTTAGTCAATTTTTCATGCCTGATACAGTTGGGTGCTCCTGTATTTGGTGCGTAGATATTTATGATTGTTATGTTTTCCTCTTGAAGTTTCCCCATGACAAGCATGTAGTGACCATCTTTATCTCTTTTGATCATTCTTAGCTTGAAGTTCACATTATCTGCAAATAGAATAGCTGCCCCTGCTTTTTTCTGGGTTCCTGTTTCATGGAGTATTGTTTCCATCCTTTGACTTTCAGTCTATAAATTTCCTTTTCAGTTAAATGTGTTTCTTGTATACAGCATATTGTTGGATTTTGTTTGTTAATCCACTCTGCCAGTCTGTTTCTTTTGATTGGTGATTGAGATCATTTACATTGATGGCTATTACTGATATGTATTGACTTATCTTTGTCATGTTTTCTTCCTGTTGTTGGTTCTCTTCTTTTTCACTTTGTTTAAGTGCTTGCCCTGCTTGGTGGTTTCTTTCTGTTGTTGTTCTTGGAATTATGGTCATCTTTCTCTCTCTCTGGGGTATCTTTCAGTACTCTTCGTAGTGTTGATTTGGTGGTCATAAATGTCTTCACTTGTTCTTTGTCATGGTAGTATCTTATTTCTCCATCAATTTTGAAAAATAATTTTTCATCAGTCTGGGTTGGAAGTTGTTTTCTTTCAGGACTTGAAATACTTCACTCCAAGCTCTTGACTTACAGGTTTGTGTTGAGAAGTCTGCCCTGATTCTGATAGGTTTTCCTTCATAGGTGATCTGTTTCTTTTCTCTGACAATTTTAGTATTTTGTTCTTGTGCTGTATTTCTGATATTCTAATTATTATATGTCTGGGTGAAGATTTACTTTGATTATAGTTAACTGGGGTTCCATATGCCTCACTTGTCTGTATATCCAATTCTTTTCCTGTGGCAGGAAAATTTTCTGCTATTTTTTGTGCAAATAGTCTTCTTATGTCACGTGTTGATTCCTGCCTTTTCATTAATACTTATCAGTCTTATATTGTTGTTCTTTGCATCATCTTGCAGCTGTTGAATTGCTGTTTCCTGGCTCCTTGTTATTTTTAAGAGATCTTTTCTTTCATTAGCTTCCATCCTGTCTTTAAAGTCTGAGAGTCTATCTTCAGCTTTGTTCAAATGATTTTTCCAGCTTTCAATGGAATTTTTAATTTCTTGAATATCTCTTTGAATCTGTTTCATGCATTCTAATTCTTTCCTATATTGTTCATTCAAGGTTTCCATCATTTCCTTATGTTCCTTTATTTCTTTATCTATGTCTTCTTTAGATATGCTCAAAATTTCTTTTATTATGTTTGTCTTTTCTTTTTTTACTTGAGAGATTATTTCTGATCTAATTTGCTCAATAGCCTCATGGAGTTGTTTTCTTACTTCAGTTGCTATCATTTCAGAAATTTTAGTTGTGCAATTTCTAGTACCTTCTATGTTAATGTCTCCTGGACTTGTTCTCAGTGGGCTGGAGGTCTGAGACTGCATTTTCCCTTTTTGTTTTGTCATTTTCCTAGGTTCCTCCAGATGAACTGGTTAAGTTCAAGAAACTTCCCATGCTGACTGACTCTCTCATGGTGTAAAGGGGTGGGCCAGGCACCTGGGTTCCTCTCAGCCAAGGTTCCTGGGGTGATGGGAAAATGACAGGTGGGGCTTCTACCATCCCTCAGTTCACCAGGGCTCCTCCCAGATGGCAGAGGGCCTCTGGGCAGGTCTCTTCCAGACCTTACTTCTCTCTGGGGTGTTCCATGGATGGCACCTGGGTGCTATGCTGGGTGAGGCTTGGTTCTTCCAAGTTCTATGAGGTTCACTGGGGCGTTCCCCCAATGAATGGCACCTGACTGGGTAGGACTCAGCTCCTCTGGGACCTGTGCAGCTAGATGAGGCATACTCCCAAAGTATAGTGGTGGGGCCTTGAGCTGGGTTAGGTGCAACTCGGCTCCTTTGGGACCTATGTGGCTAGCTGGGGTGCAACCCCAAAGTATGGCATCAGAGACTTGCACTGGGCTGGGCCACTATAGTACTTTTTAATCCACATTTTTCTTCCATGCAATGCCTGTTCATATCTTTGCCTATTTTTCTTTTTTGTGAATCATGTTCTGATAATCTTATTGGAGTTCTTTGTGTATTCTGAGTGATAATCCTTTTATATTACTCACATTGCCAATATTTTCTCCCAGTTTTTAAAACTTGTGTTAACTTTGCTTATGGAAATGTAATCATTTTGTTCCAGATATAGTCAAGTTCATTGATTTTCCCTTTATGATTTTTTCTATTAATGATTTGTTTCAGAAAGCTTTCTCTACTCCAAGGTCATGCAAATTTTCTCCTATATCATAATTTTATAACTTTTAAAATTAAATCTCTAACCTCTACTTAATATTTTCCTCACTAACCTGGCTTCCACATTTAATACATTAAAAAAATTTCTTGGAATCATTTTCTAATTCCCAAAACCATGGTTTATTTTAGTTTCTTTTCTGTTTTACTTATTTGACGTATTTGCCAGTTCTGTCTCTCCTTGAAAACCTTCATTCTAGCTTCAAAAATGCTTCTTGAATCAATAAAGCAAAAAGTAGCTTTTCTCTAGCTTTGTTGGCCACAAAATTTCTTTCCTTTGTTCCTAACTCACTAGGTCTCTGAAGCTTTGTATCTGAGGCTCATTTCTCAACATATGTGTCCTGGCTTAATGGTCATTATCAGTGTCTCACTATTAATACATTACTGATTCTCTTTCAATACCTTATCAATTCCTTAATGCAATTCCCTTTTCCTATCAGTCTCAAGTGCCCAATCCTTATTTCTAATCATGAGCTCAACAAACCCAGCCAAGTATCCAATGTAAACTTCAGAATTAACTTGTGTGATCCCAAACTTGTCTCCATTCTTCCATCCCCTCACCTTCTGTGTCACCTCTGATTCAGAAAAGCAATACAGGATGCTTTGTATGAATGAATCATCTAACTCTTGAGTTCCATTTCCTGTTCTTTATGAGAAACAGGGATCACAGATGCACTTGCTTCGGTTTACCCTTGAGGGAAATTTCTTCCACTTCCCTATTCAGGTTTGCAACTGAATAGGATAACTTGCTTGAAAAATGAACCCCTTTATATTCCACTTAAACAAAAAGCAAAACAGTCTTCCTTTTTTCTGAACTAGCTCATCAGGATAATAAGCCTGTAGTTTCATCACTGAATTTCCACCCATAAAAATGGTTGGAAAATTAGTTAATACCCAGAAAGACAAACTTGTCTAAAGGTTCATTCTAGTCTCTTGCTCCCAAACACAAGCATAGTCAGCAAGCTCCTGAATTCCAAGGAAAAACAGGGGCCTTGTTGTTCCCATTACCTGAAGATTGAAAACTGTTTTCAGTAAGTCCAACCTTGGGAGACTCACAGAGAAGAATTGTAAAGGTCTTTGTACTGTGGGCTGCCCTTGCTCTTGGTGGAAGAGAGTT
Organism: Dasyprocta punctata; assembly: GCA_004363535.1. Taxonomy (NCBI): domain Eukaryota; kingdom Metazoa; phylum Chordata; class Mammalia; order Rodentia; family Dasyproctidae; genus Dasyprocta; species Dasyprocta punctata. The sequence goes on along the minus strand of RJWM01000022.1, from coordinate 397,357 downwards.
GAATACTGACTTATTTGTGTCCTAGGACTACCTTGGCAACTGGGCCAGGCAAAACTCACAATAAATTTGAAACATCAGTACACCTAGAAAAAACAAATCAATAAAATGCTTACCTTCCCTAAAAAATGAACTTTTTGCTAGAGCTTGTATTTGGAGGATGTGCAGAGAGAGTGACTAGTTGGGGACAGGTTAAAGGGGTGGAAAAAAGTAGACTTCAGAGTGAAGTTGTGAAGAACTTGAATTTGATGATGATTAAATTATAATAGTAAGTCCCCATATTAAATATCTCTGAGTATCAGTCACAGTTCTGATTGTTTTCAGAGCACCTTTTTAGTTTTCCCAACAGTGCTGCTAAATGGTTATTATGATCCCCAGTTTGTAGAAATGTGAGGACCAGAGAAGTAACTTAGTTTGCCCAAATCACAGAGCAGGCAAATGAGACACGATTTGACTCCAGGTTTGTGTGATGTCACTTGAATGTTTTTCACTACTGCATGTTGATGTGGGGAGTAGGAATTAAGTGAGGTGTCTGACTGTCCCCAGCAAAGGTGGCCTCAGCACCATGTCTGAGAGGTTCCCCAAGCAGGAAGGTAAGGAAGGAGCCAGAAGGACACTTAGTCTTAAAAAGGAGAGGGTGCCAGTTCAAGATGAGATCACATCTTAGGAACCAGCCCAGAGAAACAACTGCCACAGGCCTAATGCAGAACCAGGGGTAACTCACTAGAGAGAGTACCAAGAACTTGGCATGATGATGGCTACAAATACTATAAAATACTGTGACCTTTGTGAAGTAAACTGGGGGCTGTGATCTTTCCTTAAAGGCTGCCAAGACAGAGGACCAGTCATAATAAGTTAGAAAAGGAGGCAGTGGAGGTGGGGGAGGAGGAGGAGGAGTATCTTCTGTGTAAGGCAGAACTTTCTAGAAATAGAACTGAATGGCTTGCTGAGCAGCAGATCCTCTATCATGAGAACAGGTAGAGCAGAGACTTGCAGGGGTTCTACATTAGTGTTAGGTGGAACTTGATGACTACCTGTTTCTCCTAGACCTGAGACTCTGTTGTTCTCATCCCGCTGCCCTACCTTTATCAGAAACTCTTGCACTTCACCCCCAGGTGGCCTTCACTCCTTAGCTGAGCACTGGTGCGAGAGGTCCAAGTTTGACCAACACTTACGAGTTGAGAAATGCAAGAAAAGACACTTCCCTAGTTCATGTATCACAGCTTTATAAAAGCCCTCTAAACATTAACCATTTTGCCAGGCACCAGCAATATGCTAGCCAATACAGTCACATGTGACTGTTGAACATTTGTATTAGGCAGTTCTAGTTTAAAAAAAATCACAAGAAAATAAGACAAATCCATGGCCAAAATTAAATATGGGGCAGGAATGGGTGAGAGATGTAAGATAATCAGATAGTTTATGACTCAAATCTCAAATGCTTCCCATATTCTAAGGGATTGGTAGTTTGGAAGGTAGTTGGATCATTAGGTCTCTAACTTCATCAGCAGATTCAACCACTGATAGATTCATAACTTGATAGCATTATTAGGAGCTAATGGAAACTTAGGAGATAGGGCCTAGTTGAGGGGAATGGATCATAGAAGCATGAACTTCAGGACTACATCTTGTCCTTGATCTTTTCCTCTCTGGGTCTGTCACTCTCTCTTCTTCCCATCTGCTATTAGGTAAGCATCTTTCATCCTTTCCTGCTCAGATGCTTCTGCTTCATTCAAGGCCTACAGGTCAACTGACTATGGAATGAAATCTCTGAAATCAAGAATGAAAATAACCCATTTCTCTTCTCTTGGGTATTTTTTTTTTATTTTAAAAAGAATAAAAACCAAGGAAAATAAAAGAGAATAAAACAAATCAAAATAAACCAGTATAAGTGATACAGGACTTCAAGAACTTATAAAACCAACAATAGTTACCATAATGCCTTTTGTTGTCTTCAGAATAGCTGCAGATACCTTTGGACATAGTAAAAATCAAACAGAACAGAATGCAATAGAAACCATAAAAACAAAACAATGTAATAAAGGACTTCAAAACAAGCCAATAGTAAATCCAAAATGGCTGCCATTATATGTCTTGCTATCTTTCAAATAGCTGCTCATGACATCAGATTTAACGTAACAAAACAAAAGAGAATAAAACCCAACCCAACAAAACAATGAAAATGATACGGTTTCCCTGCCGGGATCACTTCCTGGTGAGATCTGGTTCTCTCCCTCCACAGTCTGCAAAAGGCACTGACTCACAGAGAGAGACTTGGTTGTGGCTGTCCCCACTCTGGCAGCAGTCCACACATGGCGCTGGTTTCCAGGCAGAGATCACCTCCCAATGAGGGTGAGGCCTAGTTCTCTCTCTCCGCACTCCACGAATCCTGTTAAGTATTTCATGACAGCAACAGAAAGCTAACACAGCATGTTTTAACAGTTCTATGATAGACATTCAGTGTAGATGCAAAAAGAACCAAGCTGGTGAGGTTGGGGGTAGGTATAAAATGTCATACATCAGTAGGACAGCAGTGAAGGGAAGCCCAGACACCTACTGCAACAACACGTGGTCTTGCATGTTTTATACATGTGATAGTTAACTGATTGTGTCAACTAGAGTATGACACACCCAACTAAATTGGATCTCCATAATTCTGGGTGTGGCTGAAGGAATTTACTGCAGACAGAAGATCCACCCTGAGTAGGCTTGTTGCCTGAACTGAATAAAAGGAAAGGAAGAAGGAAGGTTGTTTCTGTTTCTTCAGCGGTGCTCCAGTCTTCACCTTCAGTGACATCAACTCCTGCCCTCCACTGCAGACCCTTCAGCCTCCTGATATGAACTTGCATGGGACACTACTGCGAGTTCCAGGCCTTTGATCTTTCCCCGAATCCTTCGAATTTCCAACATGAAGACAGCCCTTTTGCACTTTTCCTCCCCTGAGCAGCACTTGTAAGCCTACTTTGTAAATCCTTATATATTTATATACCTTATATTAAATCTGTTTCTGTAGTGAGCACTGACTGATACAATACACATGCCCTGGTTTTCTCAACCACTCTACAAAAGAAATGAGAGCACCACATTTCCAAGAGATGTCAACCTGACCACTGTCACACAACCGGCAAGTGACATCAGAAATTTTTATCTCAAATTATCTGAGTTCTTGCCCTTTGTCCTGCCCCAGTAAGCCTCTTTGCTAAAACCTGTCACCAGCTCTCTCTTCAAATTCTGTGACATTTTCAGCAGTCACAGCCATGAGTAATAGCCACAGTTGAAATAAGGCAACTTTTCACATGTCATGTAACAACTCTTTCCTCCATGCATTTCAGCTTGCTTGTGCCATATCCAAGTTCAGTCCTACAACCTCCCCTACACACTGCCCTTGAACCTCTGAATGCAGCTTTCAAACATGTTCAGGCTTGAGTATTAATAGACAAGCAGCAATGGGGGCGGATGGATTTGTTGGTTAGAATTTGAGACTCTGGAAAACAGCTTAGAGCAACTTTAAAATAGCAACCAGTGGAATAAACACACTAATTACACAGAGTGGCCAAGGGATGTATTGCAAACAGACATTTATTAAAGAAAATGAAACCCTGGTGACAGTTTTAAAATCCTCATCAAAATACTTTTTGTCTAAAGGCAATATTTTTATAGTCCCTATTCCCTGACTCTAAATGTGTACTTCTTTTTAAATAGTCTTTTTCAGAAGCCCAGGTCCTGTTCAGGTCCATCAGACAAACTACTAACATCATCATGATCCACAAAAAAGAAATTGTTCAGCCTCTAAGCAGATAGAGGCCGCCTTCCCCCAGGACAAGGTGGGGAAGGGACCAGCATCCTGGTTATCTTTGACATAATTTTTTTTCAGAGCATTGCCATCCCATGAGCTTTTCCTGTTGAAGTTTTAGGAGGAAGAACTCACATTAAGGGACAAGCCACATCTGATGTCATTCAGCATCTGTGACAGAGACCCAGATTCCTTAACTGAGAAGGTACTCAGATCCAACTCATCATTCATACCCCCACCCTGCTTCCTCTTCTCCTAGCCAATCATGTCAGTCATTTAGTATATTTAGTTTCCTCTGCTTTTTCTCTGAAGGGCCATAAGCTGGATTTGGAATCCTTGCAAGAGGAAGAAAAGCTAAAGGAAAGTTTCCTTCTCTCTGGCCTCAGAGCCAAGTACCTACAAGACATCGAGAGTTTCCCCAGAGCTGAGGGAGGCAGTTTCTCAGCATGACCCAACTGCAAGCACACCAGTGAGGCTTGGTCTCATTGCTCTTCCATGGCTGGAGTAGCTCTGTACCTTGATGGTCTGTTGTTAGAGCCTTAGAGAAGAAGTAAGATAGGAAGGGAGCAACACAAAGCTGTTCTGCCACACATCCATACATCCTGCTTAAGAAGATACCATGTGACAAGTATTATAACACAGATGTAGTTCAACTAATCCCACAAATGCCTCACCTTCGAGGAGCTTACAGCCCAATACCAAGCAAGTAAGGCAATCTTCAAAGACTACCAAAATGTGATATGAGTTATCGAGAAAGCAGGGCAGCTTGATGGTAAATGACAGAGAAGGACTAGCTTAGATTAGAGAAAGCATGTCAGAGCAAGTGGTGCCAAGTTCAGACCTAGAGGACAAGAAGTGGTCAGCAATAGTCTGCGGACACATAACATGAGTTCAAATTTGGGGGATAAGCAGGTTAGCAGGACAGAGAAAAAGCATGTGGAAATATCAAGTGGGGCTAGGGAACAGACTTAGATATGATTGCAAAATGGCACAAGGTGTCTGTGGCTGGAAAATGTCACCAGGAAGAACAAGGTAAGGCCTCACCAGGCAGGAGGGGCTCCCATACCATGATAAGAAATCAGGTTTCATTGTAGGCACAATGGAAAGATTCGAGGGATTTTAAAAAGGAGAGTGACAATCACGACAATGACACATCAAACATTCATTCAAATTGGGCAAGAGCTGAGATAAGATGGGGTAGAAGAGCTCTTGGCGACATAGATGGGAAGAGGACAGAAGAGAACAAGTTACCAATCAATGTCTGGGTGAAGAAACGACAGCATATGCTGCTGACAAGGTTGTGGAGAGGGTGTTTGACAACAAGGACAAGGACAGAAAGATGACCCTTATTGTGGTTTATGTCTGGATGGCCCCCAAAACATCATGCAGTCAGAGTTTTTTGGAGGTGGCTGAATCTAGAGTGTGTGATTGATTCCTTGTACAATGCTGAGATTAAGGGTTTTGGGATTAAAGGTGGGCGATCACTGGATCAGTCCACTGATTGGATTGGTACCACCCTAATCCTAGTAGACTGGATACAGTGCAAGGAACAAAAAGAGCTCTCTCTCTGTTATGGATTAAAAACTGGTGGTCAACTTAACACCAGTTGAATTACATCAGCATGGTGTTGCGTACAGATGGTCCAACTGAGGAAAGTTACCAGCATAAATAGACACATGGAGAAGAAGAGCAAGGCATTGTGGGTTCTTTCAAGAGTTGCTGTTTTGAGCTATTGGTCTTCCTGGAGGAGCTTGTCATGCTGGCTTCCTCAATATGGATTTGGCCATTATCATCGGAGGAGCTCAGGACCTCATCAATGAAAGTGGCTGTGGTTCACCTTGGGAGAGCTCTGCTCCTCACATTGTGCATTGCTTCCTGGCTCCAGAGGGGAGGATGTGTGCAGGAGAAGCTTGTCACACTGGGCTTCCTGACCTGTACTCGACTGTTCTCGTTGGAGGAGTGTGGGACCTTGTCGCCACTGAGGATGGCTGTAGTGCTCTTCAGGGCAGCCCCACTCCTTATTTTGAGCATGACTTCTCAGCTCCAGTGTAGAACCCTCAGCCTACTGCACAGCTTCTTCACGCTGCTGGCATAGACTTCCTAGTTTCCACCGCTGACCTTTGGCCTTCCCAGCACAGAACCATAAAATAGACTTGCATGAGTCCTTATCTTGGGCTCTTAGATTTCCAGCTGGATTTGTGGGAGGCATTGTCATGCATTTTGGGTCTCTAGCTGGACTCATGCAGGACATTGCCATGGGATCCAAGCCCTTGGCTGAATATCCTGGGTCTTAGTGTTGTGGACAGATTTTCCTGCACTTTCTCGTGTTTAATTCTGGGTGACCATCATAAAACAGTATTATAAATTCTGTGTCCTGTAAGCAGTTGTTCTCCTTATAACCCCTGACTACAACACTCTCTCTTTCTCTCTGTCTCTGTCTCTGTCTCTGTCTCTGTCTCTGTCTCTCTCTCTCTCTCTCTCTCTCTTTGTGTCTCCCTCTCTCTCTATTGCTTTTGGTATCTTCTGTCTTGGAGTCAACCAATTATGGACTGAAACCTCTACAAACTATGAACTAAATAAATCTTTCCCCCTTTAACTTTGGGTGTCAGGTATTTTGTCTCAGCAACCAGAAAAGTAACTAAGACATAATTCATTACTAGATAAATGGGGTCATTGCTGTGACTATTCCTGAGTGTGTGGTTCAGGAGACTTTGGTAATGGCTTTTGGGAAAAGTTTGGAAAGGTTTGGCAAGGTTGGCTGAAAAAGTAGAGCTGGAATACCTTAGGCTGTTCTGTATGGGAGATTCTGGTCAGAGTTCAGAAGACCAAAAATTCAGTAAAGACTAGGCTTGAGAGGTTCATGAAGGGAAGAAAAACTGTGTTGATTGTTGGATTCCAGATGATGTATATTTATGACTTGGTAGATTTGTTTGCATTTTGCTTGTATCAAGAGACTTTGTCTGAGACTGAGATTAAGAGTGAAGGGCTAATTAATCTTGCAGAAGAAATTTCAAGGCAGTTGAATGTTGAGGCAGTGGCATGGCTATTGTTGGGGGATTGTAGTCAGATTTATTTTGAGAATCAAGAGCAAAGAGCACAGCAGAATGATTTAAAACATTGTGAGTTTGGCCAGAAAGGAAGCTCAAGCAAAGCTGTGGACTGCAAAGATAGAGCAGAGGAAATCTTGATTGCTAAGGTGGTACAGAAGAATAGAAGAGATGGCCTGAGAGCATCTCAAGAAGCAGCAGGACTCCACTGTTTGTAGCCTCAAAATTACAAAAGTGAAAGACTTTGTCTTGAGAAGAAAGTTGCAGGCACCATGTTCCATAATGTTGGCAGCATAGAGAATTTGTCCCTCAGAATTGGATTCAGAGTTATCCAGGCACTCAGTCCTTATGGCCAAGAGAGAGGGAAGCCTGGCTACCACTCCAGTTGGCAGCAAGTTTTGGCAGCATCCACGTGGTGCTGGTTTTACATGCATGCAGAATGCAAGAGTTGTGGACTCAGGAAGATCCCACCCAGATTTTAGAAGGTTTGGGGGGCCAGGAAGTGTATCCCTGAGAGGATAGTATATGAAGCTGTGAGTGTGAAACCAAAGATATACTGGAGACCCTTGAATTTTGGAGAAGCTTGGAATGTGGATTGTTTGAGGAAAACTGCAAGGAGAGAATAAAGCATGCCTAAGAGAGAGGTCATTGGAGCTACAACCATCCAAAGTGCCCCTGGAATGGAGTTACCCAAGCCCTTTGGAGTTCACATCTTGCCACTGATTGCCTCAGATGCTGCACATGGAACTACAGGACTTAATATTTGCCCTGCTTGATTTTGGACTTGCTTTGGTCCCACTGCTTTGTATTCCCCCATTTATAACTTTGGAATGAAAATGTCTATCTCATGCCATTGAATGTTGGAAGTGTTTAACTTTCTTTTCATTTGTACAGAGACTCACAGCTAAGAGTTTATGTTAAATCTCAGAGGAGACTTTTGACTTAAAATTTTCAGCAATGCTGAAACTGTTAGGACTTTGGCAACTCTTGAAGGTGGACTAAATGCCTTTTGCATAAAGTGGTCTGCATGAGTCTTTGTGGGGCCAGGGACAGAATACCATGGATTGTGCCTAGATGTCCCTCTAAAACATCATGCAGAGTTCTTTGGAAGGCGGCTGAATCTAGAGTGTGTGATTGATTCACAGTGCAATGCTGTGATTAAGGGTGAGTGATTGCTGGATTGGTTCACTTATTGGATTGACACCACGAGAGTCCCAGTAGACTGGATACAATACAAGGGGCAAAAAGAGAGCTCTCTGTGTCTCTGTCTCTCTTTCTCCCTCTCTCACTGTTTTCAGTGCCTGCTGCACCATGAATGGTTGCCCCTCTACCACATGCCACCCTGCCTTGGAGCCAGCCAATTATGGACTGAAACCTCTACAAACTGTGAGCTGAATAAATCTTTCCCCCTTTAATTTTGGGAGTTGGTATTTTGTCTCAGCAATGAGCAAAGTAACTAAGACAACCTCCAAGATTCTGAAATGACCAGCTGAGTGGATGATGGAGACATTAGCTGTGATGGGAAAGACTTGGGGAAAATAGGACTTTTTAAAATTCATGGCATATTGGGGGAAAGAATCCAGAATTTAATTCTTAACTATCATGGGTCTGACGTGTCTCCACCTAGGAGAGTCAAATGAGAAACTGGAAATGTGGGTATAATGGGAGGAGATCTATCTGGGGGGGCATCGCAGATAGAGAATCTGAAGCCCAAATAAGTAATAAGATCATGTATTGAGAGAGAGTATGTGAATGAAGCAGGCAGCAGAGACTCTTGAGGACTCATCCCTGAGAAGAGATGAAGAAAAGATCATTTCTCAAATGTTTTATTAGAACCAGAAGTATGAGCTTCAGTGAAACCATTCTGAAGGATACTGTAGCGGTCAATATGGGACACTATACACTTGTCCAAACTCACCAAACATACCCTGTTAACAGCGAATCCTACTATGCATCATGAACTTTAGTTAACACTAACATATAAATGGGTGGTCATCAGTTTACAAATATACCATTATGACCCAAGATTTTAATGGTATGGTGAACTCTGGGATACAGATGTGGGAAGAGGGAGAACTTTATGTACTTCCTGCTCAGCGAGTCTATAACTCTAAAACTGCTCTAAAAATAAACTCTACTAATTTATTTTAAAAAGAAGAAAGCATGGGCTTTAGAACTGGGCACAAAGAAAATAAATCAAAAGGTGTCAGAGGTCTTACCAGAAAGAAAAAGGAGTCTTAAAACAATTAAAATATATACTATTGAAGCAAAAACACATCTTGTCCTTATTAATCTAGTTTGAGCACAGCACAGATCAAAGATGTAAAAAAAAAATCCTTAGCTTTCTACAATGGTTTTGTAACTTGCAATTTTTTCTTATAGTAAAGGATTTAGGAAGATGACAAACAGCATTTTTGATCGATCATCAAAGATCAATGTTTTTCTGTATTAAAATCAAATAGCGCATGCTTTCTGGAGTCAGTCATAACTAGTCAGTAACTTCGACTCAGGCTCTTGGGATCTTAGTGATATTGGACAAAACCACTCAGGTTGTTCAGACTCACTTTCAATTGTTCATAAAGTGGGAGGAATATTTACCTCTTCAGCTTGCTGTGCAAACTACAATGAGTTAGCATTCCATAAAGTGAACACATTATGATGAATGGTGAGGGTCTTATTAGGTACTGGACACTATGCTCCTGTCTTAAGTAATCCTTATCATGGCCCTGCAAAGTAAGCAGTCATAGTTCAGATGAGAAAAGACTCACAAATGTGACTTGCCCAAGATCACACAGCTGATAAGCTCTCGGCACTAGGACATGAAGCTCTGTCTATTTCACAATGCCCTTAAGTACCTTTGTATTGTGTTATAGTTTTGATCTGGAATATTACCCTAAGGTGCACATGCTGAAAGCCCAGTCCCACTTGATGATGCCATTGGAAGGTCATGGCAACTCCAGAAGCTGGAGCCTAGTTGGGACAATGGCTTTGAAGGGTACATAGCAACTCAACCTTTCTCCCCCTGCCCAACCCTGCTTTCTGGCCATGAGACGAACACCTTTGCTCCACCATGATATACTATCTTGCCATGGACCCAAAGCAATGGATCCAGCTGACCATGCACAATACCCCTGAAACCAGAAGCCAAAATAGAAAAGGAAAGGAAAAGAAAGGAATAAAATGAACTTAGACCTTCAGACTTTTCAAATCTGCAACCACTGCCTTCCACCTGTGCCTGGCCATCCAGATCCCCAAGTGGAATGTCTAGAAGCATTCATCTGGGTCTAACTCACTCTGTCTTGACTGTACCTGCAGGAGAATGTATTGTTTATGATGAAAGAGATCCAGTCCCAGCACTTGTTGGTAAAGCTGTTCATTAAGCTAAGAATAATTACATGGAACCTTTTATTATAATACTGTTATTTATATAATTCACTTGGGAAATGTGACTTCATATGTTTGGAGCAGCTTCAGGGAAAAAAACCAGATGGTGGGGACTTGAAAAATGTCTATTGTTGACATATTACATTGATTTGTGTGGAAGTAATTCATGTTTTTAATTTTCTTTCCACTGTAAGGTATTTTCCAAGAATGCAATTCTTGTTGCATTCACAAAGCCCTAATAGAGGGAGGCCTTATAGTTTAACAAGTATACCCTTTGGCTATCTCCATGAATCCCACTGTGCAAGCCATTCCTAAACTCCGCTTGAGCTGAGCAGACACAGGAGAATGTAGACACTCGGTTTAAATGCCTGGTGCTGTGGCATCTCACACACTTGCATGTGAGTGTGTACATTCAGTAACTTTCCTAGTGTTCCTTGGGTTTTGGAGGCAGTGCTCGGAAAACTAAATTTGAATCCATTTTCCAGACCATTTAATAAACTTCAGAGCTCCAAATCAAACACTCAAGTATTAGATCTTCACAGAGATCCCACACTTCCCAGACTTAGAAGGAGCAGGCAAAACTCTTAGTTAACTCTGATACATTCCAAAACAGCAAATGGACTAAGAAGTGCAGGAGAAACACAAACGACAGGAAAAGCCAACATGAGGCACAGGAATAAGGAGCCACCTCATTCCAGGGTTTCGTCAGTGGGATCCCAGCCAGCCTTCCAGCTCGCTTTTATAAAGCTGACCCTGGGCAGCCCGTGTGGCCCTGCAGTCTGCTTATTCCACAGCTGCTTCTGAGGGGCTGGCCAAGTGGCCCTGCTGGCTCGCCCACCCGACAGCCATGGCAAAGAATGGACTTGTAATTTGCATCCTGGTCATCTCTTTACTCCTGGACCAGACCACCAGCCTCCCATCCAAATTAAAAGCCAGGAAGCACAGCAAACGCCGTGTGAAAGGTAAGGGGACTTCAGTGCAGCGCAGCTCCAGGGTTCCTCAGTGTGGGTGTGCAGTGGGCAAGGTGAACTCCTGTCCTCCTGAGTGACAGCACCAGGCCATCGTGTGCATATAGCTTTCAGGGGGGTGGAGTGACCTTTTGACTCTTTGAGCCTCGTATTTAAAGGAATGATGTGGTGGACTTTGTTAGTGAAAATAAAAACAAAACAAAACAATTTAGTACCATAAAAAGTTTCTGTATTGTGTTATCTATGGTCAGATTGGGTTTAGATAGATGGAAGCTCACCCCATGACCTCATTTAGATGTATGACTATCAGGTTTTATGAATGACAGGTCAAGGGGAACATACTGACTAACGAAGTACGCTCATTCATAGGTATTGAGTGAATTCATTCAAACATATAGTAAGATAACCTTATTATAACCTTATCATGTAGCAGAAGACAGAGCCACTGATAATGGTGACTTCTTTTGTTTCACTGGTTATCATTTGGGTGTGTTTTCATATCCCCGGCAGTATTATACCATATATTTATACTCTATACCATATATTTAAATTGTTCATGTGATACAGAATTGAATCGAACCTCTTTTTAAGAATATATGACTATGCAAAGGCCAGTTAGTTATTTAGACATTTTGAAATGGAATTAACTCTCTAAGCAATTACAAATTTGGGATGGTTTGAAATGGGCTAAGTAGTTTTATTTTTTTAAGTTTCAAAGAATTGAGGTGAGGGTAATGTGTTTGCAGTAGGCTGAAGCCAAAGTACTAAGACTCAGCGTGGTATTTTATTTCATCCTCTGAGTTTTTTTCCTATGAAAATATTTCAAGGTAAACATCACAGCACTGGTTCCTCATCAATTTCACTCCAGTAGAAACAAAATACACCAAGAATACCAGCAAGATTACAGCCCAGGTTTGACACGTCACCGACAGCTGGTGGGCTCAAAGGGAGTTTGTTTTGTGTTTTCTGGTGATTATAATTCAGAGGCACTGAATTATAAAATTTGGGTCTGATACAAGGCTTCCTAAGTGGAGTCTTTTCCTTATAAAATACTTGACTTCCTATTCCCTTTCTCAATGAAAGATGAAAATATTTCTGATGAGTAGATAAAGTATATTGCTGAAAAGGAAGACAGAAGAAGAAGGAAGAGAGAAAATACTGGGTGATGTGGCATATTTTTCTTGCCAGCATTTCACTGCCAGGAGGGAGTGGCAAACGGGTGATCACTCAGCAGGGATGTGGGAGAGGAGGGGAGTGTGGAAATGTGCTCTCTCCCTGTCCCTCCTCTCGCTCTCTGTCTCTCTCTCATCAACCCCTGCTGCTACAGCCCACATGCTTTTTTAAAAACCCATTGGATATACATCCTAAATATCACCTCTCCAAAACTATCTCTGCCATTAAATCCAAGAAAGTAGACTCCGTAAGAGGTCAAGTAATGCCTATATTTTCTACAGTTTTTTTCCAATTTACACGCTTTTATAATATTTAAATACCTTGAAATAATACCGAAGTATATGAAATAAAAAATGCACACCATCTTTCCTCTCCCAGTCCTTGTCACAGTATTATTTACTATTAACTGTTAGGTGATAAGAGTTCCAGACTGGCTATGTACAATGTTTAACAGGCAAATGAATTTATTTCATCTATTGAATCTTGGACAGCTATCAATGTAAGACATACTCCATTTCTTTTGATAGTTGGATGCTATTCCACTGTTTGGGCAGGTTGTGACTTAATCTGTTCTCTGTTGGTAATTTTGTGTGTGTGTGCTTTCCAGCGTATCTCTGCTGCAATATCTACAAGGAATTGCTTTCTACACATATATTGATGCCCATGATAAGATATTATAATACACTTTTAGAAGTACAATTGTGAATTAATTGGACTTTTCAATTATTTTTCAAATAATAACACCTATCCAGGTCCCATGTCCAGTATAAGAGTGACCATTCCCACTCACATAGCAACCCAACATCATATCATGGCTCTAGTGGTCATTTCTTCTAGCAAATTCATTTGCATTCCTATAGTGTATCTAATTCTGGATAACAACAATCATAAAGTAAAAGGGAGCCTTTTAAGAGATTCAAAATAGCAATTGAGTTAGTTCCACAAACAAAATTTCCCTGGTACTTCACTTCATAGGTCTCCACAAATTATGTACTACATTAATGAATAAAATATAACTTCCACAGTGAAACAGTCGTTCAATGTATTCCCTTTGTTCATCCATATCAACAACAAAGGGCGGAAGCTGGAAGCCTAGTCACCTGGATAATGGCTTCCGTAATGATCTCCCAGGAGCCTAATAGTAATTCATGTGTCTTCATGCTAATTCCAGTGTTTACAGTCTCCCACTGGAGGCTGCTTATTTAAATAGATTGGAGCAAAAGGCCGAGCTGGATGGGGGATGATATTTGTCCAACTGATACTTAAAAATTTGGAAGTAAGTCTTCAGCAGCTTTTGCAAGCCTGGTCCCAACAGCTGATGGTTCTGCATTCTAAATACACCCTTTTATTTATTCCTGTTCAAATAGTCCTGTCAAGAAAATCTTCTAGTTATTGTATTTTTGAGCAGAGCCACTGATTGCTTTAAGAACTGATGCATAGCATTGACTGAAACAGAGGTGGAACCACCCTGGGTACCTCAGAAGGCAGGTTCCTAAATGTAAATGTAAAAATGCCCTGTTTGTGAAGCATGTGTTCTACAGGGACAAAGAATTAGCACATTCAGATTTGAGATTCCTGAAAAATGCTGGGCAAAAACCAGATTTTCTAGATGGTATTACCACAAACAGACAGCTGGGGATTGTTCACGTCAAGCTGTAAGCCACTACTCTGTCTAAGCCATGTGCTGGGACCAAGGAAATAGAACCAATCACTGTGCAGAAACTGAGGAGGTGAACAGGAAGAGAAGAGCCCCAGGAAATTCACATCCGGCTCTTTCTAACTGGGTAGCCTTGGGCAGGCTAGTTCAATTCTGGGTGCCTTTATTTCTACTTCTGTAAAGTAGAGCTAAGAATAGTATCTGTCTCATGGGAACACTGAAAGAATTAACCTCCTGGCAGAAAGTATAGGATGGCTTTTACTATTCCTTATTTTTACTATTTATTATGATTTTTTTAATTCCCACTTTCAAAGAGCTCATCAGATGCCAATCTGTTGAGAGTTCTCATCAGCTCTGGAAATTTGATTAGGGCAAGGTTGCTCATTTTCTGACAGTCCATGAGCCTGTGGACAGGATGGGACTGGGGAGAGAGACAGGGGCTCCACCTCACAGAAGGACCTCCCAGTGCTGAGATCCCTATAAAGTCCTTGTGAACCTTCTTACCCGAGTTATTCCATCCATTATTTTCCATGTACACTTGGCTTGGTTTCATCAAAATCACTCTAGCCTTGGATGCTACAACTCAGCCTTTTTACTTTTAAACTTAGTTTTATTTTAATCATTTGCTTTCCATCCCACCTACCCCACTCCACCCTTAATCCCCAGAGAAAGACGGAGATCTGAAGTCTCAAGTTGAAAAGCTCTGGAGAGAAGTCAACGCGCTGAAGGAGATGCAAGCCCTGCAGACAGGTGAGGAACCTCCCCTGCACCCTGCCCCGCACTCATCAATGCCTTCTCCTGGAGGACGCTGAAAGGGAACTGGACACTACCAATGATTTAAATGAACCTAGTCTACATGTTGAGTTGTGGATGGTATCTTTTTAAGAGAAATATCTTTTTTTTTTTGGTCCTGAAAATTGAACTCAGGACCTTTCGCTTGACAGGCAGGTGCTTATGCTGCTAAGCTGTATCTCTGGCCCTAAGAGAAATATTAACAAACCAGAAATGCGTTCACGTGAAAGGACCCAAAAACTGAGAGATTATAATTTGTTAGGAAATCAGCTTCCCTTGCCGTCCCATTCTCCTTTACATGGGTGGTGTAGAAATAAAAAGAGGCACTTCGAGAATGCATTTTTGAAATCAGTGGATAACTGTTTCCTAATAAGTACAGAAACAGAGTAAAAGACATATATTAAAGGCTAAAAGGGAGTATTTATTGGATATTAACTAAGTGCCATTTAGAGATCTACTGAGATTCAACTGATACAGGTTCACAGGATTCTCCCAGGCCATCTTGACTGGCTCAAATCAAACAGAAGGACATGGGTTAGTATTGCCTGCAAATAGGGTTGCATCCAGTGTTCTTTGCTTTGGGAAAAGGATGCCCCCCAGCCCTTGTAGCTGGGAACACTACTGTCCATGAGTATTATCCAAGGGTTAAAAAAATGAGAGTACACCAGGAAAATTCCAAAACCATCCTAACCCCAGGAAATAACATCCCTCATCAAAACCCCAAAAGCAGAGTCTATGGGTCCCCACAAGCTACCCACCCTGATACAAGTTAATACCTTTAAAAAAGAGTGAAGTTACAGCTTCCCATCAGGTGTTTATAACTCACATGCATTTACCAACCCAGGGTCACTTTTACCATATGCATTGCCACCTAGTAACTTGGGTGATATATTTTCTTCATCAGGTTTCCAGGGGTACAGAACTAGAAAGTTAAAGCAAGGTCAAATATTCACGCCAAAAGGGAAAGAATTTTATTAACCTTTCTCCATGTTTTGACACTATAAATACTTCATGAACATTAATCCTCCAACAACTAATATTGACACCTCCAATAATTTATGCTATTATGATTATCCTCATTTCACAGATGAGATAAGATGTACAAGGTTTACACAACAAATAAATGTCAGAGAGGAGACTCAAACCCAGGTATGATTGTGATGGAGCCTGACTTTCCAGAGCTTTGCCCTAAAACTATCTTTATGTTTGTTTTATTCTGTATAACTTAAACGTTATTACCAGGTCTCAGCTATCTGCTAAAGAAAGCCATAGCCTCTACGTACAAACTCAAGACTTTTGCTTTCCTGTTGTTTTTTAAAATAATTATGAAATTCCATCCAAATCCAAAATTCCCAAGGAAATTCAGCACATAATAGGGCTATCCAAAACTAGGATACATGTGTGTATCAAAACAGCCCATGGGATTTAAGATCATGGTTCAAGGGTGGGACAGACTTGAGTCTATGTAAATGTGATGTTACATGCTATGTAGGTTATGGTTTCGACATGCCAAGTAACTCTTTCTCTAAGCCTCAATGTCCTGATAAATGGTGATAAAAAGTATCACCACATGATGTTATCATGATTATTATATGTTCACTTACATAAAATGCTTAGCACAGTATCTGGTACATACAAAATAATTAACAAATGTTAACTGATTATTATCATCACACATCATTCATCCCACAAATATTTATCATTATTGTCCAGGTCTAGTAATAGGCATATTACACTCAAAGGACATCTTAATATATCCAATTTCACACCTCCACAGTCTGTCTCCGAGGTACAAAATTTCACAAGAAATGCTACCTTGCTTCAGAAGACCTGAAGCATTTCCATGAAGCCAATGAAGACTGTATTTCCAAAGGAGGGATCCTCGTTGTCCCCAGGAACTCTGATGAAATCGATGCCCTCCGAGACTACGGTAAGAGGAGCCTGCCAGGTGTCAATGACTTTTGGCTGGGCATCAATGATATGGCCACTGAAGGCAAGTTTCTTGATGTCAATGGAATGGCTGTCACCTTCCTCAACTGGGACCGTGCACAGCCCAATGGTGGCAAGAAGGAAAACTGTGTCCTGTTCTCCCAATCAGCTCAGGGGAAGTGGAGCGATGAAGTCTGTCGCAGCAGCAAGAGGTTCATATGTGAGTTCACCATCCCCTAACGGGCCCTTCTCCGATGTGTCTTCCAAGCAGTCAGTCATGATTTACAGGCTGGTGATCACCAAGGATAAGTCAAAATTGTTACTATTAATTGTGAAATCATGACACAAATGTCATTGCCCATAGCCATAAAATAGAGCTGGACAATTTGTTCCAATGTTCCACTGTGATTTTGCCCTTTGGGCACAACAGATCAGAAAATAATAATTTCGCCACCAGCCATGTGTACACTGTTAAAGGGACTTCTGCAAACTGCATTATCAAATCATTTTTTCTCTTTCCTTGTCCTGCTCACTGGTATAGACCCAGTCGGTATTAAAAAATACAATACACTATACTTTTCTTCAATCAAGAAAAGCAACTTTAGGCTTCCTGGAAGATTTTTTCTCTTGAAAGTTTAAGGCAGTCAGTGACAACAATAGAGTCTGAGAAATGTGTCATTAAGGAATTTCATTGTTGTGTTGTTAGTCGGTTTTCTTGCTCTATAAACATTCTTGCGTATACTTTCAAACCTAGCTGGTCTAGGTAAATCACTTGATGTGGACTCTTGATGCAGTCAAGAGACACAGTCAACATAAGATGTGTAAGGCGTCTGCTGGTGTGACATGGCAGACTGCATGACAATGTATTTTTATAAATAGGAGCATATTCTTAAAACAGCAATACAAAGTATACTATAGTGTGCTAGTCAGCTTTCTGTCACTAAAAATAAAATACCAAACACAGGCTACATATAGAGAGAGGTTGATTTAGCTCACAGTTTTGGTGGCTTAAAGATCAAGATTGGAGGCCAAGGATTTAGCTCAGTGGTATACGCACCTGCCTGGCAAGTGCAAGGTTGTGAGTTCAATCCCTGGTACCAAAAAAACAAACAAACAAAAAAAAAAAAACTCAAGATTGGGGAGCCCCATTGGATGATCCCCTGATGAGAGTGACAGATGGTGGGACATCATGATTACAGCAAATTTCCAACCAGAGTGGAGCTAAGGAGAGAAAGAGAAAGAGAAAAGGAGAGAGAGAAAGGGAGACAGAGAAAGAGAGAGAGAGAGACAGAGAGACAGACAGACAGAAAGAAACAGGATCCCACAATTCTCTTCAACAGCAGGGACACCAATGATCTAAGGACCTCCTATATGACTTTACTTCTTAGAGGTTCAAAGCACCTCCTAAAACCCAAACCTACTACCCTGGGGATATTTGGAGGACATAATTAAATCGCCTCAAACCATAGCATAATCGTAAATACACAAGCCAGCAATGTAATCATTTATCATTATCAAGCATACTGTACTGTACTGCATTGTTTTACATTTTATACAACTGACAGGAGAGTAGGTTTGTTACACCAGTGTCACCAAGAATACCTGAGTAGTGAGGTTACACTCATGTGCTATGAGGTGAGGGCCACTCCACACTAGGCCATAGAAATGTTTCAGTTCCATTATAATTTTATGGGCCCACCATCACATATACAGCCCGATTAAAAGGTGGCCATGCAGTGCATGACCGTATACATACTGGACTGATGAGAATTTCCTCAATCAGAGATTCTAGGTGCTATATCATCCAAAAACTTTGCAGCCTGATACTCCATCTATGCTATCTTTGTGGTCTACCTTACTGGCCCAACCACCTTGAGTTGTTGCCTCCTCTAGCGGGGCTTGTATCTTGTCTACCACATCAAGACAAGGGTGTCTGAAGGGGTTCTGCTTTACTTCTGCTTTGTTCAAATTCCCCCAGTCCAGCTTTCTCTGGAAGCTATGAAAGGATCCAAAAAGACACAGCGAGGAAACATATCTGACCAATCTGAACTCTGAACATTTTATTACAACTTTCAATTTAAATGAACAACTCTAAGGCAGAGAGAGTACAGATTATGTGGTGAAATGGGGGGAGGGGTAAAAGTCTACTTTTCCTTTGCTTTTTCATCCTTACCTTCTTCCGTTACATGTGGTAGTTTTTTGTTTTACTTTCTTTATATTCATATGTGTATTTCAACTATGATCATATATTTATAAGTCTATTAAATAGGGACAACCTACCTTTGAAGTGGAATGCTGGATTTAAATAATACTATTTTAGAGCCCCACGTCTTTGCCATGTGTTGTTCTGCCAAGCACAGTTTGGATTAAAATGCTTAATGAGATTGTGTAAAATAACTTCATTGCTCAAGATGGAATTGCAATCTTTAGGCTTGAGGGAAATGGACTTTTTAGAACCAAACAGTTATAAATCTATCTTGTCTTTAAATAAACATCCTTTTTTCATTCAATGTTGAATGTGTTTTGTGAAGAATAGCCTGCTCTGCAGACTTTAACTACAAATACTTAGAATTAAGTCTTAGTTCTTTTCATGGCACAATAATAAAGCATGAATCTTGACTGATGTGAATGTGTTTGGATGTTGGTTACAGTTATTCTATCTATGTTGATTTGTATCAAATTTGGCAGAATTTGAGAAGAATACGCCCTGGATTTGATCAAAGTCATGATACAGATGAGATGTATTTGGAGAACAGTTTCCCCTGGCAATAAAGATGTACAGTCTGGAAGGTGGGGTCACTTTGAAAATGTTGGTGCTTCAATTTTATTTGGTGTATCAGTCAGGGTTTACTAGAGAAACACATATAACACAAGATCTACAACTGTATAAGAAATTACAGGATTGGCTTACAATGAATGGTCAGTCACAAAGTTGAATAAAGGAGGGTGCAGAGGGTGTCTGCAAGCTGGAGGGTGAAGGGTCCTGCCCAAGGGCTGGAGCTTACTACAGTGTCCTGTGCAAGTCCGTATCAGGAGGCCAATGGGTCTACAATGGAACACTGAAGAATCTACGACAGAAGGCTGAAGAGTCTACAACAAAGGCTGGAGAGTCTACAAAGAAGCTAAACAGTCTGTGCCAGAAGCCGGGAGACCACGTCCAAGCTGAAGGCAAAGACTGGAGCTCCTCTGAGGAAGCAGCAATCAGTCCCTCCTCATTTGCCTTTTATAGTATGCAGGCTGCTCCCCTGGGGTGGGGGTAGCACTCACACCATCTGCCTGCCCTCCTCTTGCACAGGCTGAGGATGTTACAAACTAAGGACCTTGGCCCCTTGCTGAATCACTTAGTTAAACTTCTGACCTTCTCAAATTGACACAATGAATAGGTAACTGCTTGTTCCCTACACCCTAGGTTATAGAGCTGCTGAGTTACTTAATTAAGCTTCTAGACTTCTTAAGCTGACACAAGGCATAAATCATAACATCTGGCCAGCTTCAAAATAGCCATAGTCTTCTTATAGTTACTGACAGTGAGGAAAGGCGTAGCTGGACTGAGCACATTCCAAGTACTCTGCTAAATTTGATGTAATTCTCATTTATCTTCTTCAGAACAACCCTAAGAATTAGGACTTAGACTTTCTTCTTATTATGGAGAGAAAAAAATTAAAAAGAGAGATGTGGTTAATTGTCCTAATTCACAAGCCAACAAGAAAACAGATTATGATTGAGCCTCACAGGGCTGACTCAGACTATGTGACCTCAGCAACCATAGGGGACTGTGACATGGCAAGGTGTTATGGTTTATATCTAGATATCCTCCAAAAGCCTCATGAGATCATAAGGTGGGGCATTGGAAGGTGAATTGGATCATGGGAGTAGACAACTCACTGATGAGCGAAAATTAATCCACAGATGAGTTTACAACTCAGTGTGTTGGTTTGAAAGAGGTGGGTCACTTGGGTATAACCTGGAAGGATATACCTCTCTCTGCTTCCTGGACACCATGAGGTGAGCAGTTGCTCCCCTGCTATGCCGTCCTACCTTCGAGCCAGCCAACAGTGGACTGAAACCGTGAGCCAAAGTAAACCTTTTCTCCTTTAAATTGTGGGAAAGTGACTAAGACACAAGGCCTGTTCCAGCAGGCAGATTCTCATCCAGTCCTCAATGCTGTCATCTAGGGTCACAACTTGGGCAAAAAGCGGATCTCAAAGAGGCATCCACTCCAAGAGTGCCTCACAAAGGAAGGTCTGTGTGTCTCCCTCCATTTTCCAAGGGCTGAATAAGGGACAACTCAGGGTCACTCACTGGTGTCTTAGTGTGGGTCCCTAAAGATGGGATTAGATAAAACCATCCTTAAAACACTTCGATCAAGAAGAGCAAGAAGTCTAACCAAAAGGAGCTGATGAACTGGTGTACATGATCAGCCAAACCAAGAGGAAGATGAGCGCCTCCTGCCCAGCCTCTGGCTGCACAATTTATGATGAATGAAAACTTGGGGCTTTTTAAGAGAAGTGGAGAGCCACAGAAGTTGCTGGTGACACTGTGGATGGGGTCCAAATTGGTGCTGGGAATGATAGACAATGTTTCCCCGTGAAGTAGGAGCTCTTGACCCTTGAACAGGTGCACCTGCCACAAGGTAAGGGGCATTGCTGTTGCAGACTGAGGAGAACTGGACGGAGAAAGCACAGATTTGCTGGGATGGATGCCAACGTGAGCACTCTCAACTCGGTTGTTGTGAAAACAGGAGAGAAGGATATTCCTGGACCTGTGGATACTACTGTACCTTGTCACTTGGGGCCTAATAGGGACAGGCAGACAAGGTAATGCAGACCTGTAATTTCAGCACATTCAGAGGCTGAGACAGGAGGATAATAAATCGGAGCCCAATTTGGCAATTTAGTGAAAACTCTCTCAAAAATAAAAAACAAAAGGCTGAAGATACAGCCCAGTGAAGACCCTGAGTTCAATCCTAGGAAGAAAGGAAGGAAAGAAGGAAGGAAGGAAGGAAGGAAGGAAGGAAGGAAGGAAGGAAGGAAGGAAAGAAAGAAAGAAGGAAGGAAAAAGACAAGAAAAGAGCTGGCATGATCTACAAACTTTCTAATCTCTTTGAAGAAGATGCTGTGCTCTAATATGTTGTCTAAAAGCCCTTAAACAAGGAAGGTAAGAAATCTAGGATGAAAGCACCAGAAATCCATCTTCTGGTCGCTCAATATATCGTGTAACGTCAATGTTTGTGTATTGATCTGAAGAAACAGCATACTAAGAAAATAAGGAAGAAAGTTGGGCACGGTTGCACATACCTACAATCTTAGAACTCAGGAGGCTGAGGCAGGAGGATTGCCTTGAATTTGAGGCCAGTCTGGGGTAAACAGTGAGTTCAAGGCCAGCCTGAACTACATAGTGATAACCTGTCTTAAAACAAACAAAACAGAAACAAAACAAAACAAAACAAAAGGCTGCAGAATATGCTAAACTTTTGAGCAAGAAAATGAAGGGGGCCAATAAAAACGAAGAGAGATTGTCATGAAATGTAGGCTATCCTCCTTGAGAACTTCAGTGTTCCTCTGCCATAAAGAAAATGAGTCATTTGTAGGAAATGGATACTCCTTGAGACCATCACGTTAGGTGAGGTAAATCAGACACACAGTTTAAATACAACATAGTTTCTCCTATATGAGAACACAAACTATGAATAAAGAGCAAGACGCCAGATTAATAAGAGGGAGTAGGGAGGTAAGTCTTTCTCAAAAGGGAAGAGGATAAAGAGAAGGAGGGAGAGGGAGGGAGGGGAGGGGAATGGGATGAAAACAGGAACCCAGATGTGTTATGAACATACCCCAACTCCACACAAGGAACGTAGACAGCATGTACTGCAAACATGGATGAATACAAATAAAGATTTTTTTGAAATAAGAAGTTTGTAAGAGTAACAGATAAGCCAGGCATGGTGGCACAAGCCTATAAGTCCAGCACTAGGGAGCCTGAAGCTGAGGCAGGAGGATCACTGCCCCAAATTGAAGGCCAGCCTGGGCTACCAAAAAGAGAAAAATAAACAAACAAACAAAAACAACATACAAATAGGATCAGACTTTAAAGAAAAGAAAAGAAACACATGGAAGTAAGGGCAATCAAGATTAGTTAGCAACACAAAGGGCAGATTATAAGAAGCAAAGCAAGATTGAAAGAAGTGGGTTAAGAGATCACCTGGTTTACCCTGAGTCAAACCCATCACTGACTTTATTACTTAGTCAACAAATCAGCAAAAGCCCACACCTTTACTGACTGGGCACTATCTAGCAGACAGCGAGGTGTCTCATGCAGAAATCAGAAATTGGTTTCAACTATCAGGCCAACCAGGAAACCTTCATGAAAGCTCCCTGGCACTCTGGGAGGCTGAGACAAAAGGATTGCAAGTTTGAACCTACCCTGGGTAACTTAGTGATTTAGCAAGACTCTGTCTCAAAATAAAAAACAAAGGCTGCTGCTGGTGTGCTTTTTCGGTGCAGACCTGTGAAGCAGCAGCTAAGGATGCCCTGTGCTCCCTGTGGCTGACAAAAAGCCCAAGGAAGGACTGAAGACTAATGATCGAATTAATGTGAAGGTGGTGTGGCAGGATGGTGCTGTGATGTGACTGAAGATCAAGAAGCATTCACTGCTTAGCAAACCAATGGAAGTTCCTGTGGATGACAGGGTTGTCGATGAAGCTGGTCTCACTGCGGTAGGATGGACAGCTCATCAATGAAACAGACTCATCTACACAGTTGGAACCAGAGGGCGGAGATACAATTGATGTGTTCCAGCAACAGACAGCAAGAGTCTACCAAGAAGGGAGACTGCAACAACTTTACTCCAGAGCTCTGTTCTTACAGACCAAAGATACATTCTCAATTAGAAAATGGCAATTTGGTCCCACCTTATCCCAATTACTACAACCTAACTTTCTCCATTCTTTCAATTTCCCCTTCTACACATTGGTTTATTGTATATAAAGTGTCTGGCACATGTGCACAAGCGTGTTGCTTTTTTTATTCCTAACCCGTCAACAAAATGTTTTGATGGACAACAAAAGGAGACGGGATGGGGAAAATACTGATTTTGTGAAATTGATCCCCTTTATCCATTAGTGGCATGCTCATTCAGCTCTCATCTTTATGTTCCAGTAAGTTATTTTGCTCTCATTGCTCTAACAAAAAAGACAACAACATAAAAATCCTTGTGGCTGGGTGTGGTGGTCCACACCTGTAATCCCAGCACTCAGGTGGATGAGGCAGGAGGATCATGCCAAGTTTGAAGCCAGCATGGACTACATAGTGAGTTCATAGTGAGGCCATCCTGAACTACATAGTGAGACCCTGTCTTAATAGCAACAAAACCCACTGTCAAATTATACTTAGTAAGGCCATATTTGATCTAATGCAAGAAATTCAAAGAGTATCTATGGGCTGCAAAGCACTGTGCTAGGTAGCATGGAAAGACAGAGAAAGGTAAATATTAGAATGGAGGAGGGAAATGATACTACCAATTGGAGTCTACAAAGAAAAAATTAGTTGTTCAATTCAATTTTGTGGAATTACAGACTATTTTTAGCTAGTTCTTCCTAAACTGACATCTACAAAATGGCTAATAGTTTAAATTTATTCCTGCAAAGGAACTGCAAATTGAATGTACACTGAGTTAAAAACATGTGCTTACATATGAGCAAGCGTAGCTGACACTTCCTGTCCTGGTGTGATTGGTTCTGGGTAGCATCCTGAGCCCAGGCAGAGCCAATCAGAATCTTCTCTGGTGGTTGCCATCTGGAACTGGGGTCAATGAAACACTTTCTCCTGGAGGTGCTAAATAGGAGCCCCCTGAACTTTGGGCTTCTGGCAGAATCCTTTCTAAATGAATGCAGTGCACACAGTGAAGCAGAAAGATAAGCAGTGGTGAGAAATGGGAGGACAAGGGAGGAATGGGAACGTTGGCAGGAAAGAGAAAGTGTGTGTGTGTGTGTGTGTGTGTGTGTGTGTGTATTCACCTGTGTATAATTTTTCATTCCAATCCCCAACAGCCCTGACTTATTTCTGTAAATTCTGTGAGCTTCCCCACAATTCCAAGAAGCTACCCCCCCACACACAAGCTCTCCTCTTCCCTTGAGCCACTCTGAGCCGCTGTACCAGCCAGGATAGGCTGGGTTGTCATGCAGCTACAATTCCACACCCTGAATGGTGTGGAACACCAAAGACCCATTTCTTCATTTTCACATTCAGTGTGCTTTGGAAGAGGCCTGTGTGCATGCCATACTCCTGAGCTGACAGAGAACAACCACATAAAGTGTTGTCAGCCTTCCCAGTTGAGGCAGAGAGGCAGGCAGCCACTGGGTGACCTGATGCACACACTGTGTGCTCCTGTGGTCTGCCCAGCAGGTCAGAGACCTTCAGTATTTGGTAAGCAGCGCGATGACTCCTATGATGGGCTTATCACTTGCAATCGTCATGATTCTGATTAACCCAAACCAAGAAGAGAGGTGAGGCTGGAAAGACCTGTAACCTAACTGAAGAAGAAAGTAAGCACAGAGAGATCAAAACAGACAGCAATAGAAAAGAAAGGTTGTGGTTAGTAAATGGAAGCTCAAAAGTTCATGGTTTCAAAAATCTAGAAATCAAAATTTTACTCTGTACAAACCCAAATGATGATATCCAACTCCAGAGACCGGCTTTTAGCATCTGTGACGATTTCTAGAAGGTGGACGTGCATTTTTAAGTGTCTCTAGGGAGATGGCAGGTGCGAATTCTGTCCTAAAGCGGATTATTAGAGTTGTCCTACTTTTGTTTAGTCTACCCAAGCGGAGCAAATACACACTACACTCAGCTGCCCTGCAGAGTGCTGATGATTGATAATTGTTCTGGAACTTTTACCACCCTTTTCATGCTGACATTTTCCCAATTTGGATAATTAATTAGATGGCCAGCTTCACTATAACCCAGGTTGGACTTGTTTTAGAGGTCTGATGATCTTGCTAATGCCTGTCATGTAAACTCCATCTTCTCTTCCTCCCCTGGAGGGACCTACAAAGCACTTGAGTCACTCCGAGCTGCTGCTGGGGACCTGACTGCACCATGGATTCATGCCTGCACACTGGCCAGACTTTCTCTTCCGGTAGAGTTCTTTCCTGTTTAGGTCCGGTGAAACTCTCCTCTTTCTTCCAGACCCAGCACAACAGTGAACCTCCTGACCTTCCAGAAAGCATCGCTTCCCTGCTGCTCATCACACATTGTAAAGTTCACAGCATGTATCATATTTGTCTACTAACAGACATGTGTGATCATACCGTCCCCCTCCTTCAAAACTTTCCATGGCTTCCCAAGTTTCTTGAACTAGGAACGAAATTTGAACATGGCTGCAAAGCCCATGCTGTATTGCCTTTCATTCTGATCCTCTTCCCCTTGCTTTTGGGGAATCTGGATTTATTCCCACCTGTCACAAGCAGTTGCACTTGTTTTTCTTTTTGCCTAGAATCTCTTCCTTTTCACCTACTTAAATCTTACTCATTCATCATATCTCAGTTAATCAAGGCTTCAAGGAAATTTTCTCTGCGCTCCAGCAACTGCAGGACAAATACCTGAGAATGTGGTTAAACATAGAGTGGAGAATAGGGATTTTCTTTTTTTTTTTTTTTTTTCCTGCGGCACTGGGAATCGAACTCACAGCTTCATGCCTGCCAGGCGCTTACACCCCTGAGCCAAACTCCCGGCCCTAGTTTTTCAAGGTAGGGTCGCACTACGTAGCTCAGGCCAGCCTTGCGCTCGCCTTGTAGCCCAAGCAGGCCTCGAACTCACAACGCTCCTCCTACCTCAGCCTCCTGAGTGCTGGGATTAAAGGCGTGTGCCACCACACCCAACTGGGATTTTCATTTGTTACATCAAAAGAAATCTGAAGGTAAGCAATTATTAACATTGCTGCAGTACTTTAATAAGGCTAACATCAATATTTCAGTAATTCTGTTGGCATTTCCTTGTCATCACAAATCATCTGCTATAGCTCCAGACATCACATCTACGTCCAAAGTAAGAAGATGCATAGATTGGCATCTACAGTCTTGTTTGGTTTCTCTTAGGACCAGCACCTCCAGAAAATTGCCACTTAAGTCTCATGGGCTAGAACTCTGATAATGGATGCCCGGACCCCAGGAGAGACTTGAAAAGTGACTATTTTGCATATTTTGTCACCCCAAATAAACTAGGGGGCTCTGTTAATGAGAAAGAAGAGGAAAATGAAAATTATAAGGAATAGGCTCTATTAGAGTCAAGTCTTGTTACAAGTTCCCACTGTTCCACCTGCTTATTCAATTTTCACAGATATAATTTTTTCTTTTAAGATACACTTTTTATTTTTAGAAAGACATTTATTGATTATCTAGCATAATCTGAATGTTATCTAGTATAGTCTGAAGATACCTTTTTTCTCACATATAATTAACACAAGCCTTTTTTCTCCCATATAATTAACACAATTTTTACAAATACAATTTTACACTTACTGTTACCCCTTCCATCACACTATGAACTCCAAGAGTTCAGAAATTGGAGACTTGTTTTCTGCTTATCATTGCTTTTCTTTAGAAATGCTTGCCATTTTATAAGGGCTAATAAGAAACTGTTGATTGAATTAATGAGTTATGTGTTAGTAAATGAACTAAGAAATATTTCTTCTTTTCATAGGTAAGGGCCAAGTTCTAGCCTCTCTATCCCAGATTTGGAGAATGATGTTTTGTAAATCATAAATTCATCAAGTAATTTGATTAGTAAATTATTTTACCAGGGAACACATAGATTCAAAAGAAATTTTCTATTTTTTTTTTTTAAAACAAATCTATTCTTTTTCAACCAGGTAACCCTATTATTTACCTCCTAAAGATTTTGCACTCTTAAAAAGTTTGGCTTATTTCATGATAAAAAACAGTACTAACAAAAATGCATTAAATCAGCACCAAGCAGAGCAAAAACCTGATGTAGCATCAGGGGATACATTTTGGATGATGAAAAGCAAAACATGGAGTCAGTGCCATTCCCAGACCAGGGTTAGAGAGAATAATGGCCACAGCAGCAACAAGCCCAGTCTGGGAACCGGCACCATGTGTGGGCCTCTGGCGGGCTGGGAACAACTAGATCCAGGCCTCTCCCAGTGAGTCAGTGCCGTTTGCAGACCGCGTTTAGAGAGAACAATGGCTGCAGAAGCAAACGAGCCCAGTCTGTGAATCGGTGCCATGCACGGGCCTCCGGCAGAATGAGAACAGCCAGACCCCAGCCCCTCTGGTGCGGGGGCTGGCAAACAAGAAGTACCATCCCCGCCAAGTGACTGGCTTATCTGGAGATGCACAGGCTGCGATGACAGCTATTGAGGTGAAATATAATTGGATGCCTGTGGTACTTTTGTGTTTCACTAACAGGGCAGGTCTAGGGCCAGTGGTCTGATCATAGGTTCAGAGGCTATCAGTACATAGTGTGGTATCCAGCAGGGAGTCTCCTTCTGAGGGTTGCAGCCATTGTTGATTCCCTTTGGTCTTGTTTTGAGGTCCTATGTCATTTTCATTGTTTTGTGGGGCTGGGTTTTATTCTCTTTTGTTTTGTTTGATTATATTAAATCCCATCCCATTTCCATTGTTTTGTGGGGTTGGGTTTTATTCTCTTTTGTTTTGTTTGATTATATTAAATCCCATGGCAGAAGGGACTGTTTCAAGGCTGGCAAGATATATTATGGCAGTAATCTTGGATTTACTATTGGCTTGTTTTAAAGGCCTTTATCACATCCGTTGTTTTGTTTTTATTGTTTCTATTCTATTCTGTTCTGTTTGATTTATACTATGTCTGAAGTTATCTGCAGCTATTTTGAAGACATCAAAAGGCATTATGGTAACTACTGTTGGTTTCATATATGTTTTGAAGTCCTGTATCTCTTACACTGGTTTGTTTTGATTGGTTTTATTCTGTTATATACTCTTTAAAATAAAAAAAATGGGGAAAAAGAAAAGAAAAGAAAAGAAAAACACACAGAACTTAACAAGCAACAGCTGAGCAGAGTCAAAAGCCTAGAGCCTCAGTTTGGAAGATTTCTGGGCCAGCCTACCTGGCCCAGAGGACGGAAAACCCAAATAAACATTTTCAGGAAAGTGGGTTTTCCCATTCCTACCTCTAACCTGGCATTGTCAAGCCAATCACTCAGATATAAAATCAATCAATTTGGCCAAGAAGTCTCAGCATAGCATTCTACAGAATGTTTGCCATGCTTTGATTTCCAAAATTACCAATATGAGAATGAATATTGTTGCTGCCACCATCATTTCGTGAACTCTGAATCAGCTGTTGAAGAATTGAATGAGGGCTCTCAAATCCACAGCACCTGTGCCTCCCTTTTAGTCTGTTTTGTGCCGCCTCAACAGGAGAGCAAAGACTCCAACTGTGTGATTTATAAAAAGTAGAAATGTACTCATTCACAGTGCTGGAAGCAGAGAAGTCAAACGTCCAGGGGCTGGCTTTGAAGCAGGCTGTCTTTCTGTATGATCTCACAGTTACAGGGCAAAAAAGCAGAAAATGAAAGAACCCAAACTTGCCCCTACTTTTTTTGGGTGGGGGGCAGTAGTGAGAATTCGATCTAAGGCCTTTACACTGAGTGTCCTAAGCCAATTTTAAAAAACAAAAATACTTTATTTTAAAACAAGAGCTTGCTAAGTTGCCATGCTGGGCAAATGTGTCCTTTTCTCATGGTACCAATCCCAGCCACAAGGACAAAGCCTTTGTGACCTAATTTCTGCCTGAAGTTTCCACCTCTAATACTGTTAAAATGGCAACCAAATTCCAACAGTTTTGTGGACTGACATTCAAGCCAAAGCAGATTAGGACCACCCACATGAGCTCATTTTAATTACCTCTTTTGAAGTCCTGCTTCAAAATTCTGGGCCTGGGGATTAGGACTTCAATACAAGAATTTGGGGAATGGGGACATAATTCAGCTCATAACACAGTTATAATAAGTTAAAGCGAGGTCATTCCATATTGAGGTGGGCTCTAAACTCAATGCTAGGTATCCTAAAAAAAAGAAAGGACTGCCCAGCATGGTGGCGCATGCCTATAATCTCAGCTACTCAGCAGTTAGAGGCAGGAGGATTATGAGTTCAAGACCAGCCTGGGAAACATTGTGAGACCTGTCTCAAAAAATAAAAAGAGAGTAGGGGAAGGAAGGAGGAGGAAATAGAGGAGAGAAGGGAAGGGAAGGGAAGGGAAGGGAAGGGAAGGGAAGGGAAGGGAAAGGACACACAGACAGAAGAAAGGTCTGTGAAGATGGGGTGGAGATTGAAGTGATGCTCCACCAGCATAGGTACCTAAGGAGCCACCAGGAGCTATGGGAAAAATGGGAAAAATTCTCCTTTCGCACCTCCAAAATGAACCACTCTGGTCACTGCCTTGATTTGGAACTTCTGGACTCCCGAGTTGTCATGGTGAGCCATCCAAATTGTTCACTTGTTACAGCAGCTTTTTGAGCTTCAGCACGTGTGACCTCTCACTAATAACAGCCACTATTCACGTAGCATCTGAAATCTGCCTGTCAGTGGTCCTCCTAGGATGGAGGAGGAAATTCTGTACTTCAAAAGAGAGCACAGAAACACTACAAAAGGAAGGAACAAAAAAGTACCCCATAAGTCTCATGAGACTTTAAGCTCTATTAGACCTGTAATGTTTAACAAATACCTAACATCTGGCAAAGAATGTTCATGTATTAACATTTCTATTGAAAGATGTTCCATGACTCCAGGTTGAATTTATGTAAACTGTTGTGAAAGATGATGTAAACTAGGCAGCGAGAAAAGGAAAAGAAAAGTATACTATTATTGGTGGTGAGCATTTATCCTGTGGAGCCTCTCTAAGGAATTCTGTTTCTGTTCAGGTTAGTGCTGGATGAAGAATGCTCAATTTTGGTGACATAGTTCCAGATGTAGGTAACTATTATCAAGTTTCCCATTTATCAGGGATGTGCTGGTGCTGAGGAAGAATATGACATTCTAAATGGAAGCCAGAAGTTTGACCCCATACTTATTGCACCAAATTCCTCCAACAATAGCCAGGTTCAGACTCAGAATGTACTATCACTTGGAGTGAGACCCAAGGGCATACCTGACCCAGAACGGGAGTGAATTTCAGGAATTCAATGCCAACATCTGGCTTTGGGAGGAGAAGCAAAGCATTGATTTTTATCAAATGACATCAGGATGGGTCAGAAGCAGTGGCCTAAGTTCATCCCTAATACAAGAGGAGTTCAGAGTGGTAAATAGCGCTAAAACAATTGCTTCATATATTATCAGGACAATATGTATAACATGAACAAGGTATGTGGGCTGTCTTGGTTACTTTTCGCTTGTTGCCAAGACAAAATACCTGACACCCAAAATTAGGGAAGAAAAGGTTTATTTTTACCGTTTCTTGGGAGTTTCAGTCTATACTTAAGCTGGCTCCAATGCAGTGTGGCGGGGCAGGGCTGCCTTTCATGGCAGCCGCGAGCAGCAAGGCGCATTGGTGAGAGAGAGAGAGAGAGAAAGAGAGAGAGAGGAGGCGGAAGCAGAAGACCCACCTTCCCTTACACTGTATGTCAGCTCCACCCCTGGGCGGGCACAGCACTCACGTTGCCAGACAACAAACCAGTAACAAACCAATAACTCAGCCCCATCAAAATTATATGAGGACTTGGGGGTACATAGCATATCACCCAATACATGGGCCAAATAACAGGCCATCCTGATTCTGATCATTGCACTATATTTATATAAGACAAATATTTTTAGGAAACAAACAATGAATAAAGGAATATCAAGTTTGCAATTCAGTCTTAAATGGTTCAGGAAGGAAAAAAATAGTTACATACTGTGTTAGTCAGATTTCTGTCACTGTGATCAAGTACCTGGAGAAAACAATTTAAATCAGGAAATGTTTATTTGGATTCACAGTTTCAGAGGCTTCAGTCCATGGTTGCTTAGTTTCGTAGCTTTTGACTCTGTGACAAAGCAGAGGCATGATGGGGAGCACGTGATAGAGGGAAGAGGCTCACTGATGGTGGACAGGGGAGAGAGAGAGAGACAGACAGACAGATGGAGAGACAGAGACAGAGAGAGAGAGAGACAAAGAGACAGAGACAGAGACAGACAGAAACAGACAGAGAGAGAGAGAACCAGAGAGCCTGAGAGAAAGGGACTAGGGACACGATATAGTTACCAAGGATACACTCCATGACACACTGCCTTCAGCTAGGTGCTACTCCTAATAATCTATTCAGCTATGAGTTCATCGGTGGATTAACCCACTGACAGAGTTATTACCATCACGTTCCAATCACCTTCCTAAAGCCCATCAGCTCTGACCACTGCTGTCCTGGGAACCAAGCACCCAAAACATATGCCTTGGAGAACATACCACACCCAAATTATGATACATATATAAAGAGCAAATGGTAAAACAATGTAGTCTTGAGTTATCCATTGGAGAATCAGGATGAAAATCATCCAGGAGTTTTTGTGCTGCTCCTACATCCTTTCTGTTGCAAGAACAGACCCCAAAACAAAACCAAAAAAACCAAACTAACCTAACTCAGTCTCTCTGGTACATGGTTTCTCAGTCTTGGCACTACTGACATGTAGAATTATATGACTATTCCTAGGAGCAAAGAGGGTGGTAGGCCATCCTGTGCATTGTATGATGGTTAGCAGCCTCCCTAGGTTCTTCCTACTAGATACCAGTGACATGCTCAAATCGTGACAACAAAAAATGTCCCCAGACATTGCCAAAAATTCCCTGGGGTTGCAAAATCACTCCAGTTGAGAGCCACTGTTCTTGCATTTTACTTCCTGTAGATGCTGATGGGAAGAAGGAAAGTAGCAGTAGGGGTGATGTAGGAAAAGATCTCACCCTCTTTATAATCATAGACACTTTAGTTCATTCAACTCCATTAATAATATTGTATTGATTTAATTCTGGCTCTGGACTCAACCCTGGCCTGGGTTTAGAAGACACAGATGAGCACAAATCAGGGTAGGGTCTGTCTTCCTAGAACTTATATCTACCTAGGTAGGATACAACACAAGCAAGCAAATGAATAAATAAAACCATTTCTGAAAATGATGTGACAAATTGTCAATGAGTGGTTGACACGACAAAATGACCCAACAAAGTAATATGATGAAGATGACAAAGAAGAAAATAGACAGATGAGAGCAAGTGTGACTGGGGAAGCAACATTACATGTGATAGCCAACATCATCCTAAGATAGCCCTCTGTGCACTGGAAGAGAGGACAAGTTATGGTTTAGATCTGAAATGTTACTTCAAACTCACATGTATGTGAAAGGTCACTGGATCATGAGGGTATTACACTCATCAGTGGATTCATCCAATTGCAAGTTCAGTTGCCTACTTGCTGTTAGACTGGGCCTAGTTGAAGGTGGGTCACTGGGCATGTGGTCCGAAAGGACATATTTTTATCCTTTTCTCCCCTCTCTGCTTCCTGACCACCATGACCTGAGCAGCTTTCCTCTGCCAGAGCCTTCTGCCATGCCTTTCCTGCCTTGGAAACAACTGATTATGGCCTGGATGCTCTAAACCAATAAGCTAAAATATAGACCTTTTCTCCTCTAAGTTGTGAATGTTGGGTATTTTGTCTCAAGAGCAAAAAAGTGACTAAGACAGAATGGAAAAGAAAGATCCTGTATATCATCAGGTCAACAGCCCAGTACAAGGTCAGACAAGGTCAAGAGACTTAGAGTCAGAAGATCCAAATTATGTCCTTCCTACTCACATAATTGCAGGTAAGAAGAAATTTCTAAGTCCCAACTACCTCATGTATCAGTGAGAATGACAGATCACTCATGGAGCTGTAAGATAAGATCTGAAATTATTATTCATGAGCAAGTAAACACTCTAGATACATCATTTAAAAATAGTTTTGTTCCTCTATGAAACCAATACATCTATAGAAAAACTTCAAGAGCAGGAAGAACAAATTAGACATTACCCTTTATCTTGGTCCTTTTCATTCATTTATTCAATCATTATTATTAGCCAGGCATGGTGGCACACGCCTTTAATCCCAGCACTCGGGAGGCTGAGGTAGGCGGAGCGTTGTGAGTTGGAGGCCGGCTGGGGCTACAACGTGAGCGCAAGGCTGGCCTGAGCTACATAGTGCGACCCTGCCTCAAAAACCCAAGGCCCGGAGTTTGGCTCCGTGCCTTAAGCACCTGCCCTGGCAGGCGTGAGGTTGTGAGTTCAATCCTTGGTGCCGCAAAAAAAAAAAAAAAAAAAAAAAAAAAAAAAAAAAAAAAAAAAAAAAAAACACAAAAAAACAATCATTATTATTTTGTGTGCATGATACCAGGAATCAAACTCAGGACCTTGTGTTTGACAGACAGGTGCTGCACCACTGAGCCATACCCTCAGGCCCTATCCAAACATTATTAAGCACATGTATCCAACAATGTCTAAATAATTCTACCACCACCCATGCAGAAAGCATAGAGATTACATCATAATGTATTAGATACTATTATCTTATACTTTACTCATAAACATAAGCATTTTAAAAATTCCGCTTATAATACACTTTATACAGTTTGAAAATATTCCAATGGGTTATTCACTTAGTATTTGTGTAATTGCAATGCTTTACATACATTTATGGTGGAATTTTTTATTTAAACCGCTAAATATAAATGTTTCATATTTATGTAAGTACATGGAAGTTCATTCTTTATTTTTATTATCTTGGAAATACTGCTGCAGGAAATTTCTTTATGATCAATTTTTAACAGACACCTCTGTGATTAGTTTTGCATGTGCGCTAGCTGCTTTCATTAGATTTTTCTCCCCCATCGGGATAAATTTACAGAAATGAAATTATTGAATTGAAGGGTAATAATGACTGCAGACATTGTATCACAGTGTTAAATCACTCAAGGGATTGCAGCTGAAGAGGCAAGAGGTCCCCCATGTGCTACTCACTTCGGAGACGGTTGTGGCTCTAAGTCCCCATGTTCCATGCTCACGTAACGTGAAACAAACCATTGTGCCTCCCTGAAGAGTTTCCCAGTTTGTAAATAAATAAATGGATGACAATAACCGTGCTGATTTTTTTTTTTTGGCCTAGGGTGATAATAGTTGAAAAATACTACTTATTCATTTACACTAAGAGAAAGACTGGGATGAATTGGGGAGTTGGAAGTCACCTTGTAAGCTGCCACATTACTATGACATCTGATATATTCTTTTGAGTTACACACACTCAACAGTGCTAAGAACTGGGAACACAATAAAAATAAAAAACAGTTGTGATTGGCATTAAATAAACAGTATTCACATTTTTATAGACAGGGTGCCCTGACCCACTTCTGTAATCCCAGTTATTTGAGAGATTGAGGCAGGAGAATTCCATGTTTTTGGCCAACCTGTTCAACTTAGCCAGACCCTGTCTCAAGCAAAATTATTTGAAAGTACTGGATGTAGCTCAGTGTGACAGCCTGAGATCAATCCCCTGTCTGTCTGTCTGTCTGTCTGTCTGTCTCTCTCCCTCTCTGTCTCTGTCTCTGTCTCTCTCAGACACACACACACAGGCACACACACACACAAACGCACACACACAAACCATGGTTCAGTTCAGTGGTAGAACACTTGGAGCATGACTAAGGCCCTAGGTTTAGTCCCTAGAGCTGGAAATAAACAAAAAACAAAATGTAAAAATTTACCATGTAATTGCCAACTATGACAAACATTAATTTTAAGTCAACTAGGGCTATACAGTGAAGTTGTTTGCTTGTTTTTAAGAAAAGATCTCACTATGTAGTCTAGGCTGGCCTTGAACTCACTATGTAGCTCAGGATGGCCTGGAGATCTCAGAGATCTTCCTGCCTCAGTCTCCTGAGTGCTGGGATTGCAGGCATTCACCATCTTGCCTTACTGAAGGCTTTTAAAAGATCTCAAGAAGTGACATCCAAAGGACAAACTTCAAGAGTGACAAGAGCCCTAGCTCAGGAAAGGGACTCACTTATCAGCAATGACTTAGGAGTCTTTTCACAGACTTGGACAGTCCCCATGCTGAGCTCCTACACACTACACATTGCCCAGCCTGGGAAAGGAGTGGGGCAGTGGGCACAGAGATGCCCAGGCCTGCAGAGCACTGACAAAAGCTTTTTTTTCTTTTTTGAGAAAAGATTTATTTGGCTCACAGTTTGTAGAGATTTCAGTCCACAGTAGGCTGGCTCCAAGGCAGAGTGGCATGGCAAATAGGTATTGCAGAAGAGAAACAGTTCATCCGAGCCAGAAGGTAACAAAGCAAGCAAGGGATTTCAGCAGCTTCTTACTGCCCCTTTTATAATCTATCTAGGCTACTAGGATTAGGGTGGCATCAAACCAAACAGTGGATTGATTTAGTAATCAACCAACTTTAATCCCAGCATCACACACTCTAGATTGAGCAGCCTCTGAAAAAGTCCCACCTATGACCAGATGAGGCATCTAGAGGAAACATAACGTTCTACCCCTGGACCCCAAAAACTCCATCTCTAAGAGTTGCCAAAGTTGTAACAGTTTCAGCACTGCTGAAAAATCTAAGTCCAAAATCTGCTCTAAGATTTAACGCAAACTCATAGACACAAGTCCCTTTACAAATGCGAAGAAGCTGTGAGAAGCCAGTGGAGGGTCCTGGGGTCCCTGAAGAGCGGGAGCTCTCCGCTCCCTGGTGCTGAAGTTGAACTGAAATTCGCGCTCTGCAGATCACAGAGAACCTGATAAGCCCAGTATCCTTCAGCCACGGGGGTGGACTTCGACCACAGGCAGGACTGCCAGCATCTCCAACACTTTTTCACCGGGGTTGGTGCCTTCCAGGAGCACCTGCCTGGCTTCTCCCTGCTGCTGGGCACCAAGACAAGGAGGGAACTGTCCAGATACCAATCAGAAATGGCAACCCAGCTTTTTCTTTCCCTCTTAGTATTGGGGATTGAAACCAGGGACTCAACCCTGCTAGGCAAATACTATGATGGTGCTACACCTCCAGCCTTTTTACTTTTTTCTTTCTTTTTTAAATTTTGAGACCGAGTCTTGCTAGGTCACCTAGGCCTAGAACTGGCAATCCTCCTGCCTCAACCTGCTGGGTAGCTGAGATTACAGAGTGCATCATCACACCAGACTCAACACAACCTTGTGTCAGCAAGCAAAAAAGCTACACACTGATCTGCTTTTCTTACTGATAACATGCAGGTATTATGTAAAAACATCTACAAAACAGGTAAACACTTCCAGTTTATTGAAGTTTCTGGAATAGTTCCTTTAGAAAAGCATTGCACACTCCAAAGATCACAGAATAAAAATCATCATCACCACCTGCAAAATTTTCTAAGAACAAGTGGAGGAGCCCTCATCTTTTAGAAACAAGTGCTCAAAAATTAAGTATCAGGTGGTGCTGAGAAAAGAAGATAAATGTCCTGAGTACTCAAGGAACAATGGGAAGAAAATTAAAATGACAGTAATTTTGCAAGGTGTAGACTTGGGCAGAATGAGCAGCCCAAATAAGCTCTACAGTTTCTCTTTGAAGAATGAACACTCTCAATTTTAATATTTATCATCTTTTGGTGTAATAGCATTTGAGAAAAAAATAACAGTACTTTTGAACATTTTTTCACCTGTGAAAATGTGTCTGCCACAATATAACTTGATTTGACTTTAAAAAAAAATTTCCTGAGCTGGGGAACCACCATATGCTGATTGACGTGAGCTGAAGGCCACCACAGCAAACTCCACCTAGCTGTGCAACTGAAGGACTTTCCTCAGAACTTGGTAGGGCCCCGCCCAGAGACCACAAAAACTTGGGGAGCTTTGGTTTGCTGTGCAGAAAGAGCTGAAGGCCTGCCCAGTGTACTACACCTACTGTTCAGCTTTGGTATGCCACTCAGAACCTGGTAGGGCCCTGCCCAGTGACCTCAAGCAGACAGGGAGCTTCAGTGAGCCACGTGGGGTGTGCTGAAGGTCAAATCGGCATACTCCCTCCATTTGGGAAGCCTTTGAGTGCCACTATGGACCTGGTAAGGCCTATCTAACATCCTCCACTTAACTGGGGAAACTCCCTGCAGTACAGACAGCCATCCTCAGTCCAAGAAACAACTGAGACTTTGCATTCAATTGCCTGAGGGAAATACAGGAAAATGACAAAATGAAAGAGAAAAATGCAATCTCAAACCTCTAGCCCATGCTAAACAAGCTTAGGACACATGGACATAAAAGAAAATGTAAACCATACACCTGAAACTTCTGAAATGATTGCAACTGAAGAAACAAATCCATGAAGCTATAAAGGAACACAGACCAGAAATAATCTCTCAGATAAAAGAAAAAATGATAACTGTAATAAAAGAAATCCTGAACACATCTAAAGACATAATTTTAAAAAATAGAGGAACACAGCAAAATGATGGAAACCTTGAATTAGCAGTATAAGAAAAAACTAGAATGCACAAAACAGATTCAAAGAGATATCCAGGAAATCAAAAATTCCATCGAAAGCTGGCAAAACTGCCTCAATGAATGTGAAGATAGACTTTCAGACCTCGAATATAAGATTGCAGCTAGTGAACAGGAAAGGAAAGATCTTTTAAAAATAACAAGGAACCAGGAAATAACAATACAACAGTTGCAGGATGATACAAAGTAAAACAATATTAGGTTGATAGGTGTAAATGAAAAAGGTGACAACCCAAATGGTATAAAAGAGACTATTTACAGAAGTAATAGCTGAAAATCTTCCAAACATAGGGAAGGAAACTGACATACAGATGAATGAAGCATATCAGACACCAATTAGCCATAACCATAATAAATCTACACCCAGACATATAATAATCAACATCCCAGAAATCCAACATAAGAACACATTATTAAAAGTTGTTAGAGAAAAGAAGCAAATCACCTATAAAGGAAAGTCCATCAGAATCACAGCAGACTTCTCAACACCAACAATGAAATCAAGGAGTGTATTGGGTGATACTATGTACCCACAAGTCCTCATATACTTTTGATGAGGCTCAGTCTGGCACTTGTGTTCAGTTTGTTGTCTAGAGCTAGGATTGATGATATGAGTGCTGCACCTGCCCGGGGTGGAGCTGAGATACAGTGTAAAGGAGGCAGGTCTTCCTCTTTCTTTCTCTTTCTCACTTCCGCCCTCTCTCTTGCTCGCCAGTGCACCTTGCTGTTTTGGCAGCTGCCATGAACTGGAGCCCTGCCATACCATGTTGCCTTGGAGCCAACTAAGTATGGACTGAAACTCCCAAGAAACTGTAAGAAATAAACCTTTCCTTTCCTAATTTTGGGCATCAGGTATTTTGTCTTAACAATGAGTGAAAAGTAACTAAGACAAACAGTATGGAGTAAAGTATCTCAAATCCTAAAGGAAAATGACTTCTTCAACCCGGATTGATGTAACTTCAAAATCAATGGAGAAATAAGATACTTTTCATGATAAAGAACAGTTGAAGAACTTCATGACCACCAAACCAACCCTGTAAAGAATACTGAAAGATATTCTAGATAGACATAAAAATAACTATGACTCCAAGAACACCAACAGAAAAAAGCCACTAAACAGGGGAAACAATTAAACAGAGGGGAAAGGTAAAGAAGCAACAGCAGAAAGATAGCATGATGAAAATAAGCCAAACTATATCACTTATACCCATTAATGTAAATGACCTCAATTCACCAATTAAAAGAAACAGACTGGCAGAATGGATCAAGAAACAGTATCCAACCATATGCTGTATACAAGAAACTCATCTAACCCAATGAGAAATTCACAGACTGAAAGTCAAAGGATGGAAAGCAACACTTCATGCAACAGGAACCCCCCCAAAAAGCAAGGGTAGATATTTTGTTTGCAGACAACGTGAACTTCAAATCAAGAATGATCAAAAGAGATTAAGAAAAAAAAGGTCACTACTTACTGGTTAGGGGAAAACTACAAGAGGAAGAGATAACAATCTTAAATATATATGCACCAAGTATGGGAACACCTAGGTATATAAAACAAATAATAATATAAATGAAAAGTCAAATAAACAATAACACAATTATAACGGGAGAGCTTAACATCCCATTGACACAAACTGACAGATCAACTAGGCAGAAAATCAGCAAAGAAATAAAAGAATTGAATCAAATTTGTGAACAAATGGACTTAATAGACATGTACAGAGTGTTTCACCCCCCAAAAAAAACCAGAATATACATTCTTCTCAGCTTCACATAGGACATTCTCTAAAATAGACCATATACTAGTCCATAGAACATGCTTAAATAAATGCAAAGGAATTGAAATAATCCCATGCATTTTATCTGATCATAGTGCCATAAAACTAGAAATTAAAGACAAAAGAAACTGCAAAAACTTCATAAGCACCTGGAAATTAAATAATGCACTCCTGAACAATCAATGGATCACAGAAGAAATTAAAGAAGAAATTAAACAATATCTACAAGTAAATGAAAATACAAGTACAACTTACTGCAACCTGTGGGATGCAATGAAAGCAGTCCTTAGAGGGGAACTTATTGTGGTGAATTCACACATGAGGAAAACAAAACAAACACAAACAAATATCCTGATGCTATACCTGAAACACCTAGAAAAGAGCAAGTCAAGCCTGAAGCCAAAAGAAGGGAGAAAATTATAAAGATCAGAGCATAAATTAACGCAATAGAGATGAAGAAAACAATACAAAGAATTAATGAATCAAAGAGTTCATTCCTTGAAAGAATAAATAAAATTTATAAGCTATTAGCTGACCTTATTTTTAAAAAGGAAAGAAAAACCTCAAATTCATGCAATAAGGAATGAAAAGGGCAAAATCACTACAGAACCTGTGGAAATACAGAAGATCATCAATATCTACTTTGAAAACCTTTACTCTCATAGGTTTGATAACACAGAGGAAATGGACACATTCCTAGAAACATACAAATTGCTAAAGCTGAATCAAGAAGATGTAAAACTGCTGAATAACCCAATATCAGTTAACGAAATTGAAAATGTGATTAGAACCTTACCAATAAAAAAAACCCAGGTTCTGATGGATTCACACCTAAATTCTACAAGAAATTCAAGGAAGACTTAATGCCAGGACTCCTCAAACTCTTCAATGAAATTGAAAGGGAAACAGTTCTCCCTAACTCATTCCTGGAAACAAGTATTACCCTAATACCAAAACTGGAGAAAGACCCAACCAGGCCAATCTCCCTAATGAACATAGATGCAAAACTCCTCAATAAAATACTGGCAAACAGAATGCAGCAAGTCATAAAAATATTATACACCATGACCCAGTGGGATTTATCCTAGGAGTGCAGGGATGGTTCAACATACACAATGAGTAAGTGTAATACATCGTATCAATAGAGCCAAAGATAGGAATCACATGATCATTTCAATAGATGCAGAAAAAGCTTTTGATAAAGTCCAACACTCATTCATGATAGTAACCCTATGGAAAATTGAAATAGATGGTCTCTACCTCAATCTGATAAAAACCATCTATGACAAACCAATAGCCAGCATCATATAAAATGGTCAAAAATGGAAAGATTTTACTCTAAAGCCAGGAACAAGACAAGGATGTCCACTATCACCACTCCTATTCAATACAGTGCTGGAAACATTAACCAGAGCAATTAGACAAGAGAGAGAAATAAAAGGAATAAGGATAGGAAAGGAAGAAGTGAAATTATCATTATTTGCAGATGACATGAAACTCTACATAGAAGACCCCCAAAACTCCATGGAAAGACGTCTAAATGTAATAACTAAATTCAGTGATGTAGCTGGCTATAAAGTCAACACTCAAAAATCAAAAGCATTCCTGTACACAAACAACAAACTCACCGAGAGAGAAATAAGAGAAACCACACCCTTCACAATAGCATACCAAAAAATGAAATACTTAGGAGTCAATCTAACAAAGGAAGTAAAAGATCTAATCAGTGAAAATTACAGAGCTCTGAAAAGAGAAATTGAAAAGGATCTCAGAAAATGGAAAGACATTCTTTGTTCATGGATAGGAAGAATAAACATTGGGAAAATGGCCGTTCTCCCAAAATTGTTATACAGATTTAATGCAATTCCAATCAAAATACCATTAGCATACCTCACAGAGCTAGAGAAATCATTCCTAAAATTCATCTAGAACCAGAAGAGACCTAGAATAGCAAAGGCAATTCTGGGCAACAAAGGTAAGGAAGGAGACATCACAATCCCTGACTTGAAGTTATACTACAAAGCTACTGTGATAACAGCAGCATGGTACTGGCAAAAAAACAGACCTGAAGATCAATGGAATAGATTAGAAGATACGATTTCAACTACAAACACACTCAGCCGCCTTATCTTTGACAAAGGGGTCAAACATGTCCACTGGAAAAAAAGGTAGCCTCTTTAATAAGTGGTGCTAGAAAAAGTGGCTTTCCATATGCCAAAAACCAAAACTAGACCCATGCCTATAACCATGCACTAAACTAAAGTCAAAACGGATCAAAGATCTAAATATTAAAACAGAAACACTAAATATGCTGGAAGACAAAGTAGGTAGAAATCTTGACAACATAGGGGTAGGCAGAGAATTCATATACAAAAATCAAACTGCATGGGAAATACTTCCAAGAATCAACAACTGGGATCTCATCTCATTAAAAAGATTTTACATGTCAAAAGAAATCTCCAACAGAGTGAAAAGAAAATCCATGAATTAGGAAAAAAATTTTGGTCAACTGTTCCTCAGACAAAAGACTTCTGTTTGGAACATACAAAGAATTTTAAAAATCAGGCCCCCAAGATTCAAAGACCCAATCCAAAAATGGTCATCTGAGATGAAAACACACTTCTCAGCTGAAGAAATACAAATGGCAAGTAAATACATGAAAAAATGTTCAGCATTATTGGTAATTAGAGAAAGGCAAATTAAAACAACACTGAAATTCCATCTCACTCCAGAAAAAATAGCCAGGATCAAGAAAAATAATAACAAATGCTGGAGAGAAAAAGGGGGAAAAAGTGGGGGAAAAGGAACTCTTCTGCACTGTTGGTGGGAGTGTAGACTGGTGCAACCACTGTGGAAATCAGTCTGGCGGTTCCTCAAAAAGCTGGAGTTGGAGGTCCCATTTGACCCAGCTATTCTGCTTCTGGGCATATTTCCAGAAGAATTGAAAACATCATAACACAGTAATATATGTGCACCCATGTTTATAGCAACACAGTTTGTAATAACTAAATCTTGGAAACAACCCAAATGCCCATCAACTGAGGAATGGATAAAAAAGATGTGGTATTTTTATACAATGGAATACTACTCAGCTATAAAGAAGAACCACATTGAGGCTTTTAGAGGTAAATGGATGCAACTTGAGACCATATTTATAAGTGAAATGAATCAAACTCACATGTGTAAATACCATATTTTCCCCCTAGTGTAAGAAACTGAAAGAATAAATAAGATACAAAACCTTCAATGAATACTGTGAAAGGGTAAGAAACTGCTGAAAGAGGAAAAAATAACTAAGATAGGAAAAAGAATAGAAGGATGAGAAAAGAAAAAAGATATAAATTTGCATACATACACTTAAGATTACTAAGATGATTGTACTACTAATTCCATTAGCTCCTGGAACAAAACAGTTAACATTTATAGAATTAGATCAGTCTTGCAGGTCTTTATCTGGTAATTTGAGAAATGCTTTTGAAGATAACTATGCAAAACAGCAAAATGTGTTATGTTCTTGGTACCTTGTTCTGAAAGCCTACATTGTCATTGTTTTGGGTTCTTTGTTATTGTTATTTATTTGTATCTTTTGTTTCTTGTTTTTCTTATACTTTGTTTTGTTTTGTTTTCCCCTGTAATACAGAAGGGATAAATGTACATGTATAGGCTTACATAGGCCTAGAACTTCTCCTAAAGACTTTACAAGAATTGATTTTATTATGTGTGATGGTATGAACAACGACACTGAAAAAAGCAAGACATCATGGTAGCCATTGCTGATTTCCTATCATCTTGTTTTGAAGTCTGATAATGCTTTTATTCTTTGTTTTGATTGGTTTTAGTCTGTTTTCTATTATTTGATTTCAATATGTGTGAAGGAATGGATTGCTGTTTTGAAGAGAACAAGAGGCATTATGGCAGCCATTATTGATCTCCCATTGTTTGGTTTTGAAGGCCAGTAAGGCTCTCATTCTTCTGTTTTGATTGATTCTATACTATTTTGTTTTGTGTTAATTTATTGTATGTGAAGGTATGGACAACTATTTCAGAGAAAACAAGACACATTATGGTAGCCACTGTTGATATCATGTTGTCTTATTTTGAAATCTTGTGTGTCTTAATTACTTTTCACTCATTGACAAGACAGAATACCTGACACCCAAAATTAGGGAAGGAAAGGTTTATTTCTTACAGTTTCTCGGGAGTTTCAGTCCATACTTAGTTGGCTCCAAGGCAATATGGTGTGGCGGGGCTGCCACTCATGGTGGCCACCAAACAGCAAGGCACACTGCCAAGAGAGGGCAGAAGAGCAAGAGAGAGGGGGGGAGAAAGAACCACATTCCTCTCTTCCTTACCCTGAATGTCGGCTCCACCCCCGAGTGGGTGCAGCACTCACATCACCAATCCCAGCACCACACAACAAACCAATCATGAATGCCAGACTCAGCCCTGTCAAAATTACGAGTCCTTGGGGGGGACACAGGATCCTATACACTGTGTTATTTGCATTGTTTTGCTCTGATCTACTTTGTTCTGTTTTGTTTTATTCTCTTTAAAATAAAAAAAAAATGAAAAAAAATTTTCCTGAGTACTGCTGAGTAAGAACTCAAATGTGGGGTTTTCTTTCCACATTTTAGTTGGCAATAATCATTCATTGTGGGGTTTTGCTGTTTTCACTTTAGGGATGAGGACATTGAGGCTTGGAGATTCAAGTTTGGTGATTTTCTTCAGCCTACATGAGTTTAATGTTGGAGGGTCAGGA
This sequence comes from Dasyprocta punctata, assembly GCA_004363535.1. Taxonomy (NCBI): domain Eukaryota; kingdom Metazoa; phylum Chordata; class Mammalia; order Rodentia; family Dasyproctidae; genus Dasyprocta; species Dasyprocta punctata. Next base: position 352,559 of record RJWM01000022.1, on the reverse strand, counting down.
CTAGAGACCAAATGGAGACAACTCAGAGTCAGATCTCTTTTGGTAGTACCCTACAAATTAAAATTAATATAGCTATATGATCAATTACTAGCTCTCTTAGCACTATTAACATAAGCTGTTGCGCTTATGTAAGTCTAGAAAACAAGGTCAAATATACTCAGAGAGAATCCAATACCAAACAGGGGTAACTTGCAAAACAGATTAAGGTTGTTTACAGCTGAAATCTACAGAACTTTTACAGTAGTCAAGAACAAAAGCCCGACATGGTGGTACACACCTGTAATCTCAGCACTTTGGGAGGGGAAGACAGGAGGATCCCATGTTTGAGTCTAGCCTGAACAACTTAGTAATTGAGCAAGACTCTGTCTAAAAAATAAAGTCCTGGACAGCTAGACATGTAGCTCATTGCAAAGGCACTGGGTTCAATCCCTAGTGCCACCAAAAAAATAAAACAAACAAAAGAGCCACAAATAATTTTGTCCACATACAACAAATATGCATTGAGCATTCAAAATATCTGGCTCTATTCTAGATTCTTAGATACGCAGTTATTAACAAACACATATAACTGAAAGTAAATGCATTTGATTGTTAATAAGTGCTACCTTGAGGTAAGAGGATTTTATGGGTGAGGTTTGTTTTTGGTTCATTTTTTCCTATTTTGCACATTTCCAACAATGAGCACCCATCACTTTTAACCTGAGAACAATGTTGTGTTTATATAACTGGGCTTTGGCAGGCCAAGTTATTTGGAAACTTTGGTGCACATCAGATATATCCTACAGTTAGCCACAATGACTCATTTGCCAGCTTAGTATTTTAAAAACCAAGATTCCCATTGTTTATATTTCTACTCACCTCATAAGAAAAGCAAGGACATTTTTAACAGCTACAGCATATTCTTCACAGACTGAAAGGAAGGGGCATGAGAGAAAAAAGAGAAAAAATTTATTTGCATAGAGACCCAATCTTAAGAACTTTTTCATTTTCTAGTAGCACGGATATGTTTCCCATGGACCAGGTTTCATCCCAAGTTATAATATAGGAAGCAGATCACTGCTGTGGATATTCAGCCTCAGAATAGTGGAACAAACAGCAATTTTCACAAGGGCAAATTTTGTAGGAGAAATTTGATCAGAAGAAAAACAACTTCACACTTATACTTCCCTTCTTTGAACTTTCTTCAAAATGTTCCACCAAGTTAGCTTTGCCTGACAATGTGTTCAACACTACAGAAGATTAAGAGCTCAGTTAAGAGATTTAAGTAAAGAAGATATTGAAGGTAAAGTTAAAAATTCATAGGATTCTTTCCCTGAATCCAAAAATCACTAGAGAAGAAGATAAATTTATAGGCATCTTCAAAGGACATTCTTGGCAAACAATGCCCTGCAACTTCAGAAAGAGAAAAGCCCCTTTTATGTTTAGTGTACTTTTGTTCAACTGTCTTTGAAGCCCTTTTTTCCTTGCCCACTAATAGGTTTCTGTTATTTTCTATATTTTAGAATATTAAGTGTTTGTATTATTTTAACCTTTTAAAAGTCTTTTATTGCTGACAGTGTGTGTGTGTGTGTGTGTGTGTGTGTGTGTGTGTGATGTAAATGGGGTAAGTTCTTTGTGGTACCATTATGTAGGAAATGTGGAAAGCTTGTGCTTTTTCTAGGGGAGAAAAATCAGAGCTGATATTTAAGATTGGTACAAGGGCTGATCAAAAGGTTTAGTGACTATTTAAGTTATTATTATTATTATTATTATGGTAGTAACAGATGCATTGCCACGAATCCCCTTCAGAATACTACCCCTTGCTTTGAACATACTTGTACCTTCATTGAGTGTCTGTGTAAGTTTCAATTAAAAATATGGTGAACACTGTTACAGCAAAGGAAAGGCAGAGTTATAGAAAATTACAATGTAACCATTTACCTTATTCACTAGAACTGCTGCAGAGAGATTTCTGATTGTTTCTCAGTGTCAAGATAACTATGAAAAGTCAACATTTTGAATCAATTTAGGTCAGAGGAAGACAGGATAGCACAACTAGAGACACGCACAAAAGTGGACTTTGGAATTGCTTCAGAAAGTGGCAAAATCATTGAAGTATGTTTGAAGCAAGGGGAATATTTTGAGAGGGATTAGTGATGATGTGTCCTTTACTTTAGTACATTTTAAAAATTTAAACATTTCCCATATTTTAAAATCAACCTTTGTAAGTTAACAATAAACCAGTAACAGCAAAGATTGTGGTGGGGTCATAAAAGTCTCATTACAAACACCAACAGCGGAGGCAGACATTGTACAAATGCTGGATATTTATTCCAGTGTCACTGATTTGGTGAGTCTAGAGCTTTTGGTATTTGCTTGCAAATTTCCATGTTAAGAAAACATTTTTAATCAGAAGAACTTTATAATAGTCAAAGGTCAAACAACTAATTAAAACTAGCAGCAGTCCCAAATGAACAAATAACCACCAGGAAACAGGAGAAGAGGAAGTTTGTCTCAGGTTGACAGCTCTCTAATTAAAAGAGCTCTACAACAGGCAGTAAAATTTACTTGCCTGAACTGCCCATAAATAAAAGACATCTGTGGTTTAGCAGCTTGGGGACAGAGAGAATAATTACTCATGATAGCAGATGCAATGCTGCAAAGAAGTTAAAGCTCTGAACTGGGAGACCCAGGTATGAATCAAGATCTTTATCTGACTAGTGTTCTAGAAAACATGTTCAAGTTAACATGCACAAGTTAACTTCTCTGAAGTTCATCTAGTGCAGATCACTTCTTTCGCAGAGGAGAATTAGAGTAATAACCATCTCTCCAGTGATGGTGAGGACAGAATCAGCGTGCACAGACTCCTTTGCAAATGTACACATGTGTGCAGTGTGTGCCAGCTATCCTTAACCTCCTTTGCCTTTCCTTGTGAGCACCTTTTTCTCTGTTGTAAAAGATATTTCTGCTCCCTCTCCTCCACTCCAGGTACCTGTTAAATTCTACAGAGGAGTGTGATATGAAACAGGTTCCTAGCAGTCAGAGTCTCAGGTGTCACGTCCTATGTACTCACTTGCCATGAACAGCACGGGGAGGGAAACTGCCATGGAGAAGAAGAGAAGGATTCAACCTGAGGTCATATAGGGGATCCACCAACAGCTAGTGGCCTGGCCAAATTAGGCAAATTTCTTAACTTCTCAAATACTTAATTGTGCATACTTCTTCCAAGATCAAGGGGTTATTGTTGAAGGTTAAATGGAAAGAGAAGCGTGAGCATGTCCAATACAGTGCTTGGCACAAAGAGATATTCAGTTAGTACTGATTTCTTTGGTGACACTAGTTTTGGGGTTATTTGTACTAACCAGCTCTGCTCTGCCCTTCCCTTCCTTGCCATCCCCTTCCCTCCCTTCCCCTCCTCTCTTTCTTCTCTTCTCTTCTCTTCTTCTTCTTCCTCTTTCTTTCTTTCTTTCTTTCTTTCTTTCTTTCTTTCTTTCTCTTTTCCTTCTGAGACACGCTCTACAATGTCTAGGTTGGTCTCTAACTCCTGAAGTCAAGTGATTCTTCCATCTCAGCTCCCCATATATCTGGGACCACTGTGATAGCTCCCACTATTTCTTTGGGAGTGCTCCTAATATAACACAATAAATATAAGCATATAAACAAGGTAGAAATTTTATTCCCATATGCATAGTATTACATAACAAATAATCATTCATTCACAGACTATAGTCACATCTGAAATTCTAGACACAAAGAGGCAGCCTGTGCTGAAAGATTCTTTGCCAGTGTCAACACATGGAGGAGGCTAGAAAGGCATGGGAAGGGGCACTCAGATCACTAATTATCTGGGCAACACTGACAGTCTGTCACTTCTTCTCAGCTTCCATTTCCTTCCCAGATAGGAAGTAAATCTAACTGGAGTATTCCTCCAAACAGCTCAATATGAAAATTCTACCATGCTAGTCCAAGTTAACTTTTTCTTCCAAAACAGGCACCATGGCTGGAAAAGGCTTCTGCTCTCTTCTCTTTTTCATCCTCCCCTGTTTCAGCCTCTGGGATAGGAGGAGCTCCCTCTTATATAACTTCTACTGTTTTCCCTGCCTATTTACCAAGAATTTCATAATGAAGAGTAGTCCCACTGTACAAACAAGGACACACACGCACCCATGATATTTATTAACTATACCTTACCACTTGTGTTTTATGGGACCAAGAACAAGTTTTTTAAAACCTTTGACTTTCAGTGTTGATTTTTTTCCAGACTGGGGATTGAACCCAGGACCTTTGCACTGAGCTACATTCTAAACCTTTTAATTTATTCTGAGACAGGTTCTTGATAAGTTGCCCAGACTGGGCTCCAACTTGTGATCCTCTTGCCTTAACCTCACAGAAAGCTGGGATTACAGGTGTGTGCCACCAAGTCCTGTTAGTGCTCTGATCTAAGAAAAAAAGTAAGTAAATGGAGTGGATGGACAATAAAACCTCAGAGTACTGAGAGGTAAGTAGGACAATATGTGCTTTTCAAAGTATTATACAAAGAAAATGCTCAAAAACTAAAGGAGCTTCCCCTTCCTTTAACTTTAGCTTCAGAGAGACTGTCGGCTTATTGAGATTATAAAAAAATTTTGCTCTTTCTTTATTCATAAATCTTGCCCATGTTTTGGTACAATACATTATATAAATATTTGCAAGGTGAGTCAAAGCACAAAACATACTTCAAGACAAGTAGAAAGCTCTCAGGACAATGAGCAACTCTTAGATGAATGGAAAAAGAGCAGAGTTGGGCCACGGCAGTGTTGTCCAATAGCCAGATACATGGTGTCAAGACAGATCAGGATTAGAAAACCCCGCAGTAATGTTTGTATCCTACTCCCATAAAATCCATGTAGGAACCTACACAAACAACTTGGCACAGTTTCAGGGCCCTTATAAGCTCCAGTTCAGAATCTTTTAATACAATCCACTTAAGTGCTTAGTCCAAACCAGTGATGGTGACCCTTCTAGAGCTTTCAATGATATAAACAGTCCACTGAGTCTTGCCTGCAGTAGGTTCACCAATACTGGACTTGAAACCTTGTAGTCATAATGGATGTCTGTCAATTCATTACATGCTTCTGGCAAAACATGTGCAAATGTACAATTGTGCTATGGTTTACATCTAGAATGTCCCCCAAAAGCCTCCTGTGTATACAGGTTGGGCTGTTGAAAAGTAATCGTATCCTGAGGGCATTGTACTCCTTAGTGGACTAATCCATTGGTGAATCCATAGCTGAATTAGGAGATGGGATCTGGTCAGAAGAGGCAGGTCAGTAAGGGAGTGACCTGCAAGACTATATCTCCCTTCTTGACTCCTCCCCTCTCTAATTCCTGGCTGCCACAGCATGAGCAGCTTCTGTCCACCAGACCCTCCCAGAGTTCCCTTTCTTCCTTGGAATCAGTCGACCCAGAATTGAAAACATGAGCCAAAATAAACCTCTCCTTCAAGTTGTGAGTGTTGGGTATGTATGGTGTCCCAGTGACAAAAGAGTAAGATAAATGACACTGATTTGGGAGGCTACTGTACCTTAAAAAGGAGCTTTAAGCTCACAAAGTGATAAGAGTTATGTGTGTGCCATGTTGTCTAGATAGGAAAGATAAGACCTTCTTCTTAAACTGCTTGGCTGGCCTTCTGCACTTCACCACTCGATCTCTGTGGGAGAGCTTGTTTGCAGATATCTATCCTGGCAGCCAGGCAAGCCAAGGATCCATGGAGGGTCACTGGAAGGAAACTGTCTCTATAAACTCAGACTGCAAGACAGAGTCCCCACTTCATATTAAGCAGAGTTAAGAAGGGAAAGATTTGGCCCCCGTTTCACAGAGTTTGTTTACAAAACTCTGGATCCTTGAAGCCCTAGTATAAAATTTAATGCCAAGGGCTTAAGCCAAGTCACATCAGAAGTCCAAGTCCAACAGTGGGGGAGGAAGAATGCTGCTGAGTATGTCCTTCAAGGGTATTCTGGGTAATCTGTTTCAGACTGAACACCTCAAAATAAGTAGATTTAACAGGTGTATAAAAGGTAAGGAAGCTGTCATGAGGCTTAGGATCAAATGTCATCCTTTGTCACTAAGTGCATGACCTAGGTCAAGGGGTAAGTGCCTTACAGAGGATTCTGTGGTCCACGCTATCCCCCTTCTAGGATGCAGGCGCTCGTTCTTCCAGCTGTGGATCTGGGCTGCTCACATCTGGGCCTCCTGAGGACTTGGCCTGGACTGAAGGGGGCTGACTCAGCCGAGGTATTACGTTCACCTGGCCGGCTGCATTCATGATGAGGGACAGAGACCCGGCCCCTTGCTTAAGTTCTGGGCATTGCCTCGAGGTCATCTCAGTTTCAACTCTTCCTGTGGGAGTTTCTGAGACTCCGTGAGACTCTTCTGACACTCTGTTGTAACTATATCCAAACAGCTGCCCTCAATCCCTGATAGATGTTGATCCTAAAAACACTTCCTTCATCATTTACGGTTCACAAGAGGAACACTAGAGGATATATATAATGATGATATTCTATGTAGACTTATAGTGCCACCTGCAGAATTGGTTGGAAGATCTCAAAATGAGCACTGCACACTGGAGAGCCAGAGGATTCAGTCGAAGGCCAAAGGCCTGGAGTTCACTGTAGAGTTCTGTGTGAGTCCATCTTAGAAATCCAAAGGGTCCACATTGGAAGGCTGAAGAGTCTGTGCCAGAATCCTAAAGAAACCAGAGATGAACATTCAAAACCAATGGTGAAGACTGGAGCTTCTCCAAAGAGGAAAAGGGAAAACTACCTTCTTCTTTCCCTTTTTATTCAATTCAGGCTTCAAGCCTATTAGTTGATACCACCCACATCCAGGGTGGGTCTTTTCTCCTCAGTTTGCAGCCTTTGTGTCAATCATCCTCAGATACACCCAGAGCTTCACTAATCTGCTGGGTGGTTCCTACTCAAGTCAAGTTGATGCATCATAAACATGCTGCATGCAAATCTTATCTCATTTCATTTTTCCCGGAAACTAACTCATGTCTCTCTAAAAGCCTCAAAATGTCCTTCTGTAAATTAGCATGATGGCCTCTCCCTATGTCATTGGGGTCTTTTTAGCATTCAATGAGGTAATACCTGTAAAGTACTTACTTCAGAGTCTGAGTGAGTGTGCCCTCCCAGAACACCCAAATGTATCTACAAAATCAATGCAATTCATATCAAAAACCAAATGACTTCTTAGAAAACAAAAGACCGAAGACATAGAGAAAGTGACAACTTGATCCTAAAATTGATATGGAAATGAAGGGAACCATAGATGATCTGCAAAGAGGAAAACAATATTGGAGAATATACACATTCCAATTTACTACAAAGCTTGAGTAATCAAACAGTACGACACTTCAGAAGAGTAGACGTGTAGATCAACAGAACAGAATTGAGAGCTCATAATTAAACTATGCTTGATGTTTTACAAAGTTTCCACTATAATTCAAAGGTGAAAAAATAGTCCTTTCAGCAAAAGATACTGGAAAAACTGGATCTCCACAAGCATTAGATTCACACTGAACCCATTCTCATCACATGCCAAAATAAACTCAAAATACACCCAGGACCTAAATGTAAGGGTTAAAACTATCAAATTCTTACAAGAAAACACAGTTCTAAATCTTGTGACTTTGGATCGGATCAGGCAGTAACTCAGGCAACAAGAGAAAAACATACATAAAATGGACTTCATCTAAGTTAAAAATTTCTGTGATTTGTAGGACATTATCAAGAAAATAAAATGACAACCCATAGAATGGGACAAAATATTTGCAAATCATTTATCTGATAAAAGATTTATATAGGATATATAAAGGTCTCTTACAACTCAACAATAAGATGACAAATAGCTTAGATTTTAAATGGACAAAACATTCTATGTTGACAATTATTTCTGCTCATGAGTCATCCCAGCTTTTAAATTTAGGAACACATGTATTTTCTTTCTGTGTCTGCAGCACCTACTAAGAGAGTACCAAGAAGTATGAGCCTAAAAGTAGGAGACCCTTCTTCTGGTCATAACTCTGATACTTAATGAGTTCTTGGACATTAGACAAGTTACTTCACTTACCATTGAACAAGTTACTTTATTTCTCTAGTCCTCATTTTTCTCACTGTAAAATGTGCCTAATAATAATATCTATGTCCCAAAATTATATAGAACTCTTAGCATAAGGGGCCAGGGATACAGCTCAGCGGCACAAACACCTGCCTGGCAAGTGCTAGGTTATGAGTTTGATCCCCAGTGCCAAAAAAAAAAAAAAAAAAAGGAACTCTTAGCATAACACCTTGCATAGTAAATAGTTCCTAAATAATGTCTACAATTCCAAGATTTAACACAATTAATGTAGGCTGGAGATGTAGGTCAGTGGCAGAATAAGTACTTAGCATGCATGAAGCCATGAGGTCAGCCCCTCACAGCAAAAAAATGGATAAAGAAAAAAGTGAATAATAACATGACTGTCAATAATAATAGTAACAACAACAAACAGAAAGCAAATCTGCTTGTATGTCTTTGCTGGAGAATATCAATATAAGACATGCATGCCACCCTTGATCAGTAGCAGCCCATCTTTGTGTCTTAGTTTATAGGGGTTTTATGAGGAAGATGGCAGTGTCACCCTGGCCCCAAATCAATATTATGGTTGATGGCTTCAAGCAGAGATCTACCCTGGGCTGGGACCCAGCTGAGACTATATGACACTGTCCTGCCAATGCCAGGGTTACATGACTGGAGCAGAGACAGCTGTGGAGGACTTTTCATGTTCTATTCTTTTTATTCTCTCCATTCTAACCTGGCAGATTGATTATTAGTTCATTTATGGTCTACAGATGCATCTGTTCTGCTTCTGGAAACCTGTTTACAGAAAGCTCTGTACCAGGTGGTTTCCAGGATACATCTCCAAGGTGACCTTCCCACCTGACTGCACATGGCAACTCGACAGGCTGAGTCATCAGCACAGGGGGTATGAGGGATTGTGACTCCCGTAATCAATTTGTGCTAATGCAATGAGCATGCCTTGGCACCAACCCAGAAATACTCAATCTTTTGACGAAACATTGATCATCTCAAACAAAAGTGGTCAGAGCATCCATTATCCTGTCTTCTACAAACTTGTTGGACATTATACACACATTAAGTGGTAACCAAAGTGATCCAAACTAAAGTGTTACATGCACATCAGCTATTGACAACTAGGATAAAAGGAGAGCCTAACCTTCCATTGTAAAAATTAATTTCTTGGGCTCACCCATCTTATCTGAAAATTCTGCCTCTTGAGGTCTCACTTTCCCAACATCACAAGCTGTTGGCGGGGTGGGGGGGGGTCACAGGAATTTACACAGCTAAAGGAGATAGGGAGGTATCAGTTTAGTTTTACTCTTGGCTTGATTCCTGGATTTTGTTTTTCTCTCTCTGCCTTTATATATATGTTTGGTCTATTGCATAGCTTATAGACTCCACCACCACCCCAGAAAATCCAAAAAGCAAAGAAAATACCAAGTATCTTTTACATTTTTAAATTTTTTTTATTTTGAAACAGTATCTCACTAGGTTACTAAATTGCCCTGGCTGGGATCAAACTTCTAATTCTCCTGCCTTAGCCTCCCAGCACACTGTGATTACAGGCATGAATGAACCATCAGGCCCGGCACAGTTAAGTATTTGTCTTAGTTACTTTTCTTTCCTTGCTGGGACAAAATATCTGACACCCAAAATTAAGGAAGGAATGGTTTATTTAGCTGACAGTTTGTGGAGGTTTCAGTTCATAATCAGCAGGGCCCAAAGCAGGGTGGCATGGCAGCGAAGCAAAATTTCAAGGTGGCAGAAGACAGCAAAAGTAGCAAGAACGAAGGTGAGGGTTGGGGGACAAGCCTCTTTTTCTTCCTTTTTATTGTAAGCAGGCTACACCTCTCGGGTGGGTGTGGTATTCACACTGTTTCCCTGCCCTCCTCTTGCACAGGCTAGAGTATGTTTACAAAGTACTGCTGCTGGCCCCTGCTCAATCACTTGAACTTCCGACCACAAATTGACATAATGAACAATGTCCTAGAGCTCAAGGCTTGTCCTCTACACCCCAGGATGTAGGGCTGCTGAGTCACCTGGTTAAGCTTCTAGACTTCTCAAATTGACACAATGTATCAACCAAAACAGCACTCCACAAGGAAAAAGCCATTTTCATACCTATCCTTTGATGATTCTGATTCTTCTAGTTGGCAGGGAATTGTTGCCCCCACACGATCCTGGGCTCCAGCTATTTGAGAATTAATTTAAAAAGTCTTTTAAAAGGTCAGATTGATTCCTTAACAATAGCATAAACAAATTTAGAGCAGCCTAAGTATAAATGTAACTGTTCAGTTTGCCCATCAGATAGAATTCCAATAGGTATACCCAGCTCAGCAGGGGTTCAAATGGCAAGAGACAGGGAGTATATGTGTGTATATGTGTCAGATTCTATCATGGAGGCTCTGTCCTAATGAATTTATACAATCCTAATCCCCTGAAACCCTCACTTCCAAACACCACAGTCAGATTAAATTCCCATCTTCTTAATAGCTCACAGCGGGAGTTCAATTTCAGCATGAAAGACAGATCATATTTGACCCATAGTGGACACTATAACCTGTACTTGAAGCAGGCAAAAGAGTAGAAAATCCATTCAGTAAACAAGCAAACAAAGAAGTCAGGTAGACACTGCTTGGAGGTTAATGGCAGTGGAAAGCTATAGGCAGAGATCATATTTGGCAGTCTCTGGTTGGACCCAAGACAGAAGAGCAAAAAAGGAGTAGGGAAGCTGGCAGTCAGAAATAGGCCTGAGCGTTCTGGGACAGATGCATTTGGCATCTTAGGAGTGCTGGTTACTATATAGGTGTGGATGAGACCCCCCTGGTTAGATTATGGCCTGACCATTGTCTGTTTGTATACTTGGTCTCATAACTTTCTCATGGTTTTTGTTGACAGAATTAAATAAGCTAGAGTGAGTGCTTATAAAAGGGCAGGCACTGAACCTATCACAGGGCAAATATCCAAAAACGTGATTATTATTTCCTACTTTACTAAAAAAGGGAATCTCAAAAATCTGATTTTGAGAACTCTTTTCAAGAAAGGAATGAGGCAGGAGATTAAAGCATGGCAAACTGGCTGGGGAAGTAGATATAACCTGTCAATTACAAAGTGCACATATGGTTCCCAAAACTCTGCACTTAGAACCAATCAGAGAGTGCTATCTTCACAGAACCAATCAGAGAGTGCTATCTTCATTTCTTCCTATGAGAACCAGAGTAGGTTTTTGATTGGCTGGCCTAGACCTGACATTAGCCTGAGGAGTGGGAGATACAAAAGATAGCTGATATAGACCCACAGTGACTATTCAATATATTTTACCCACTTTCACTATGCCTCTGTTCTCTCAACTATAAAATAGGACAAATGCTAGTATCTACTTAAAAGTCTATTATAGGGATGACATTTGATAATAAGTACAAAAGGCTTAGGTTATTCATAGTCCATTCTAAATATTTAGTCAATGTTAACTTTCATTGTTTAAACTTTCCCCAGTCATGGGTGGAAATACATATTGAAAATTGAACTGCAAACTGCAGAAGTATATTCTGTAAAACAATGTTTCTTAACTGGGAATGGTTTTATGTACTTTCTCACACCCTGTCCCCAACCCAGGGAAACTGGGCAATGTTTGGAGAGATTTTTGATTGTCACACTTGAAGATTCTAAATGTTATTGTCATTTAGTAGGAGACCTGGGATGCCAAGGCCCCACAACTTCTATATTTTCCCAGTACTCATTCACTATTTACCCACATGCTTGAGCTATAGCTCTTCCTAGCCAGCTATCTTGATATAAGTTACCTGCCTAACTTGGATTAGCATTTGATTTTTTAACCCTGCTTTGTATTTACACTATAATGCACAGGGTAGCTCCTACCCACCAAAAAGAGCTTTCCAACAACGGATGTTAATAGTCCCAAGACAAGAGACGAGGTGCAGATCCTAGGGTGCTACCTGGACCAGCTGCATTAATGTGATCTGGAGATGGCAGAGAATCAAATTCTCAGCACTTACTCCACACTCCCAGAGCCAGATCCTGGGAAGTGGGGAGCAATCTGTTTCAATAAGCTCTTTAGGGGATTCTGGTATTCCCTAGAGTTTGAGAAGCATTGGTGCAGTTCTAAAGATAGCATGAGTCATGGGACATTCCACTAACAGATCAATCTGTTTATAAAGGGTTGTGTTGTCTGCATCCTAATTTCAATCTGGGTTATCACTAAGGGATTCTTTGTTTTTCAAAGATAGCATAGAATAATTCAGAAGAGAAAAGTTCCATTAACTACTTAAATGAAAATATTGTCATAGATAGGTAACTTGTGAGATAAACATACACCCGCAACATATTTTCAAAAACTGGCAGAGTCACTGGCATAATATGAACAAGAAAGGCAGTCTGTTTCATTTTACCACTGAAAACAAGTGCTAAAATAATTAGGTCATAGTCAAGGAAAATGGAAATTGTGTGTTATTATGGCCCTACTAGTTGAGCTATTATTTTGTGTATATTTAGAACCATTTGCTGATTCATTGTTTGAACTTTCATTGAGCACCCACAATTTTCTAGGTACTAGTCTAAGCACTGAGCAGAGGAAGATGATCCATCTTTTAGCCCTTAAGAAATTATTCTCAATTCAGTTTACCATCACTTGGAACACTTAAAAAAATAGTTAGGCCCCATGTGAGATTCCAGGAATGCTGGTTATTTTGTTTGATTTTAAACCTGAAATGTGGTTCTGATGGTATGTTCACTTTGAGAAAATTCAAAAAGCTGTACCCTTTGTATGTGTGTTATACTTCAATTTAGTGTACTCATTTCTAAAATCCAAATACCTGAGTCATGGCCAGATCACTTCTATTTGAATCTTTGGAGGTGGACCCAGACATTGGCCTATTTATCTTTATCAGTTCTCCCTATTTGACTATAATGCAAAACTCAATCATATTAGGTGAGAGTTAGGAATATTTGTCTTCTCAAGAAAACATTAAAATGCATTAAGAACCACTACTCCAATGTTTCCTTGCTCCTTTCTGTTCTCAAATTGGCAATATAGTTTGTTACATCTTAAACTGTATTGCCATCAGGATTGGAATGTATTCTAAATAGTTGGAAAACCTGACACCACATCCATTTTCAGCATGGGGATATTTAGCTGGAAGGGAAGAGAACCTGTTCTTTGGGTGAATATCTGCACCTCAGTTATCTGCAGGCCCCACAACTTCTATATTTCCCCAGTACTCATTCACTATTTACCCACATGCTTGAGCTATAGCTATTCCTAGCCAGCTATCCTGATATGTTACCTGCCTAACTGGGATTAGCATTTGATTTTTTAACCCTGCTTTGTCCAGTTTTTAAATTATTTGCTCTATTTTTAGTCAAATTTCAGAAGCAGTTATGTTACTTTATGCTATAGTTGGGACATTGTTTGTCCCCCAAGAATTCATGTGCTGGAAACTTGGTCCCCAGTATGTGCTATTGGGTAGGGTGTGGAACTTGCAAGAGATGGAACCTAAAAGGAGGTTTCTAGGGGAGCTGCCCTTGGAAGCGCTAGCCTTGAATGTACAATCCTCCTGCCTCAGATTCCCAAACAGTTAGAATTAAAGTCATGTATCAGGGTTCCTGGATAATACTCCTCTTTAATTATCAGCTGATTAAGGAAAGAAGACTTACTCACTTTTATATGCTCTACACAACCCTTCTCAAATGGTCTTTTTGAGAGAATTAAAACACACCCTTATGTAAAAAATGAATTAACTGCTCCCTTTGCATCTTGGCTACCAGTTATGTACTGTCCTTGTAAGAATTCAGAAAAAAGCCACTCAATTTTCCACTGAGTTAATTTTTCCTATAAGATGCTGATTGGGCAAGTTTGTAGGCTCATGGCTAGAAGTACTCTGTCCTTATACAAGAGACCAGGGGAACTTATTGGTCCTTTCCACCTTTGAGGACACAGTGAGAAGGTGCTGTTCTTATGAAAGGACACAAAATCTGCCAGTACCTCAATTTTAACTTCCCAGCCTCTATATTTGTGAGAAATTTGTGTTGCTTATAAACTATTCATTTTGGAGCATTTTGTTATGGCATCCTAATGAACTAAGAAAACGTAAGAAAGTGGGCAAAGAATCAAGGCTGCCTGAATCTGGACTTTAACTCTACAACTACCAATTGTATGACCTTATGTATTAATTTTTAGAGAAATTGGTTTGTTATGGTCTCTGTGTAGTTAAATCTCTCTACTAATATTAATCTGTATTTGCAGCTGTTTCCCAGCACTAGCATAACTACATCAGCTCTGCCTCAGATCATCTTGTATTATTCTCATAAAATATTTTCACATTTCTGGGGGACTTTCATTGTCTGCATTTTAATATACTAGAGAACCTTGTTCTCCCAACATCACTTGCTGTCCGAAAATGTGACCTTAAACTTCATTAAAAGAAAACAAAATTTCCTTATAAATGGAGGGAAAGCTGTAGCTATAATATGTAAGAATACATTTATTTTGTGTGATATTTGTCTGAATGTAGGCCACAATATTAACTTAGCTAAATTTTTGACTATGAAATAAAGTGTGATAATTTTTGGAGAGGATGGTTAATTGTCCTACAAAACTGTACAATATCGTATTAGATCTTTCTCACACTTCTTTCCTGCTGTGATAGGATCATCAAGAGAGTTTTGTTTGCAAAAACAATATTCAAAAAATTTAAAAAATTATAATAGTGGTCTTTTTATCTCTTTAATACAAATATATTCTTAAGTGTCCATTGTCATGTTTTATTTATCTCAGTCACTCGTTGGTGTATTTCTGTGATTTTTTTTTTAGTCTACAATTGAACCAGTTTTTTGCAGCTGCATGCACGGATTTTATGAAAGCCCACCCTTTGGGGGAAGATTTGCAATTCTTCTTTGTAATCAGTTTTACCGATTGTATTGGCATTACATAGCTAGGTGTTGCATAGCACTGTGATCGATCAAAAAGATATTGATGGGTGGGTATAAATCAGAAATTACTGTCAATAAGGAAGAGCAGTTAAAATTGTGAGTATTTTACAGGTTTGAACTCATAATTAAACAATTTTGTAATGATTTTTTTCTTTGAATGAAATATAGGAACTACAGAATCCAGTATTAAATATTAGTATAAGAACAACTATTTGTCACTCAATCTTGTGTACATTTTAAATACATGAAGATTTGTGTGCATGTGTGTGTGTGTGTAAATGACAGTCACAATGTACTAATGAAAAGGGCTAGGTAGTGTCTACTTAGTGCTCTATTTTACACCAATTTGGAAGTGATGGCTCAGCAGATAATTGTTATAGTATTGTCTTAGTTACTTTCTCAATGCTGAGACACAATACTCAACACCTATAACGCTAAGCTTTGCTTTGATTCACAGTTTGTAGTGATTTCATACCATAGTTGGCCAGCTCCCAGTCAGACTGGCAAGGCAGAGGTGCATGGCAGAGGAAATACAGCTCATGGCATGGTGGTGGAAAGCAAAAAGAGAAAGAGATCAAGGAAGGAGGAAGGCAGATAGACCCTTCCAGGTCACAGCCCCAGTGACTCACTTCCTCTGACCAGGATTCACCTCCCAACATCACATTTAGCTATAAATTCATTAGTGGACTAATCTACTGTTGAGTATTGCATCCTCTTTATCCAACCACCTCCCACCTATGTACGCATGAGGCTTTTGGGGGTATATCTAGATAAAAATGTAACAAGTACATCATAGGAATTATGACTTAGGTATTTTAAAAGAATAAAATTAACCAGTGAATAGTGCAGGGAAAGGAATGTGGGGAAGTAGATATACTAAGGGTGACTTCAAATTGTTTAACTCTTGAGAAGATTGAGATGAGTCAAGAATACAGGTGAAGTCCACACAAAAGGAGCAGAGAGCTCAAGTGAGATGAAGTGCCTCAAATACAGGGCCCCTTAGCCTCACATTTGTAATACAGAGTAAGAAACCCATATGCACATGATGGGGCAGGGCTGACAGTTAATTTTGTATACACCTGAATTCTTTGTCTCATAGAGTTGAAGAATAAATTCATGGACAAAGTAGGAATTTAGGGGAGAGTTTAATGGAAATAATAGGAAGAAAAAAAGATCTTGGTAGATAGCTAAGAGGAAAAAGAATCCGTGGTGTTTGTGCTTTCTTTGTTTTGACCTTATATAGATAAGAAGAGTTTGCAGAGTTTTTGTTGTTGTTGGTTTTTTTGCTTTTGTTTTTGTTTTATTACCTAGTGGGATACTTAGCTGGGAACCAGTCACTCTTCATTTCCAAGGTTTTCTAGCCAAGAGGTTAGGGAGGAACTGTCAAATGATTTAGCATGTCTTCTCCTTGGGTGGAGAGGTCTTTATCTCCCTTTTTGCTGTAGCTTTTAACCTTCTTTTTGTGTTTACCTTTGCATTTCTAATCTTCAACAGCTGCTTAAGTTAGCTCTTAATGGTGAGCTATTTTCTTTTATGGTGTAATAGGCACTGTAAAATGAAAGTTTATAAGTTAGATTTTTTTCCTTTGCAGTCAAGTGCCTTCCAAACTTTCTGGGGCACAAGTGGCTCCCCATCTCTTCTCTGCCCAGAGGAATGGACAGAATATGCAGATCCTGGCAGCTGGTGGCCAAGCTTGATTTCATTTCTTCTGGCAAAGGAAGGAGAAAGCTGACTTTAGAAATGGGTGGAACTAGCCGGAAACTGTCTATTCCATTGTATTCCTTCCAGCACTGTCCCTTGTTACAAAAGACCCCAGTATAGCCTTACATGATGAGATGGTGATTTGGGGCAAATGGGCCCCTTCATTTCCTCAGAGCTAACTCTGAACAAATCCTTTTTCCTTTTTACCTCAATATATGGCCTCCTTTGATTTGGTCAACAGTGAGCAAGTGTATATGAGCTACCTTCCCAGCCAGTGTGCCATACTCTAATTTCCTGCCTCAAACCCAAGTGGCCTGTAACAATGGGACCCTATAGTTAGGATACTCTGACTGCCTTACTCATAACTAAACTAAACTCCTGTAGTAATAGAGACAGAGCAACACATGGTCTTGATACTAGGTTTTAGAGTGCTGGAGTCTCCTTCTAGAGGGATTCCTAGGTTCTTTCTGTTCTGAATAAAGAATCGGCCAAAATTACTACAAAAGGTGGTGAAGTTTTACATCTGCTAAAGGTAAGAAAAGAAACATGCTCTGCAGAGTGAGTTTGGGCCAACTCGACATAAGAAGGGAGATACATCTTACCAACCACGGGGTGAGCCACTGAAAATGTTCACAGCAATGTGTTACTTGATGGCAGTCATCTTTTAGTATCTTGCATTCCTCAGGATGATGTCAGGTCTAGGCTGTCCTTTCAAAATTCTGCTTGAGTTCTCATGAAAAGAATTGAAGATAGCACTAATTGGCTCCAAGTACAGGGCTTTAGGAATCTGAGCATGTGTCCTGAAACTCTGTGACCAACAGATTATATCCACTTCCCCCAGCCAGTTTGGCATGCCCTAATTTCCTTTCTCAGTCTCACTAGCTCCTACTGGATAACCAAGAGGGATGCGGAAGTGGGGAGGGAATCAAGGAAAATTGAGATCCGATGATGTGGTCTTTGTTGTAATTAAAACTTGGTGTGCCAAGCTTTCTTGGAATGTAATCTAGACTTGTCCCAGATGAAGGCAGGGTAAGTCAGAAGAGTGTCTTCAAGAACAGCTTTTCTTACCCAATCTAGCTGGTATTGGGGTTGCAGAGCAGGAGCCCTTGAACTGGGAGAAAGCCATCACTCCTTTGGTTTACAGGTTTTGACGAATGGATTTGTTGTGCTAGCAACTGTGGTCATTTTCTGCTTTGATTGCTATTCTGATCTTTGCTGCCCCAAGGAAGGGTTGGGCCTATCCGAAGGTGTTAGGAGAGGCATGACAAACATCAACACCAGGAAACAGCAGATTGCTTTACATATGCAACTTTACTTACCCTACTCAGCATGCAGCAGAAGTTGAATTGTTCATTGCTTTGTAGCCTATAAATACTGATTCAGATCTCTAACTCACATAGGCTCACTCTGAGCACCTGCTTCCTGAAAGGTGGAATTGCTGCTCACTGTAAAATAGAAACAGCTCTTGGGTCAGCAGCCTGGGAAGGTGACTTTTTACAGTATATGCATTCAAAATTGTGCCATATTGGAAAAACATGGATCACAGGGAAATAGAAACAATTCTTCTTGCAAAGTAATTTTTTTCAATGAAATGTTTCCAAGATTTTTTCACATACCAAAACAGCTCTGGAGGGGTGTGTGTGTGTATGTGGGGGAGAGAGAGAGAGAGAGACAGAGAGAGAGAGAGAGAGAGAGAGAGAGAAAGAGAGAGACTGAGAGAGACAGAGACAGAGAGAGAGAGAGAGAGAGAGAGAGAGAGAGAGAGAGAGAGAGACCAGCAGAGCAGTGATGTGGTCTTTGTTGTAATTAAAACTTGGTGTGCCAAGCTTTCTTGGAATGTAATCAGGAATGCCTGAATTAACATCATTAGAACTGAAATGGAGACATCTATTACCCAGTCAGTGATTCTCAGAGAAGCAATTCTCAGAAACCAGACGAAAGTGAAATGAAGACCAGAAAGTGTGTTCTGAAGTGACTGAGACTAGCAGGAGGTTGCCCTCACTCATTCATTTTTATGTTCTTCCAATAGCAGAGGATCCGCTGATCCTTTGAGTGGGGCTTCCTGGGCCACCCAGTCTGAAGAAATCCCTCAGCCTGTGTGCTTCCTTCCTAGAACATTTTATAATGTGTTGATGGTGATACTTTTGCCTACCACTTGCACTGCAAATTCTGAGAACATAGGAATCACATGGGTTTAGTTCTGCTTCCATTTTTAGTGCTGGATCATAGTCAGAGATTTGTACTTACCCTTCACATTGGCAATCTCACTATGAAGAAGGGCAGGTGTCCTGTATAGGTCTTTAGCTCTGCCCACTTCCCATCCCTGGAACCTGCAATGGTGACTTTTTTTTGCAAAATGGGTCTTTGCAGATGTAATTATTATTAGGGACTTTGAGATGTGATCACCCCAGATTACCTGAGTTTACTGCTTAGCTCCCTGTGACCTGAGCTCACAGTTGATCAAATAAAAGGAGGCAATAATACATTTTGAAAAAAGAAGGGAGAATTTACTCAATGTTAGCTCCAAGGAGGTGGGTATCTTCACCAAAATCACATTCTTTGATGGCAAGAACAGTAGTGGAGGAAATATAAGGGACAAAAGATATGTGCAGGCTTGTTTCAACCTTTCTTGGACTGAGATCTCGCCTCCTTTTCCTATGGAAATGAAACTGAACTTTGACTTCTTGGTTACAGCATTTGTATATGTTGTCCATTTATCTGGGCTGAGAAGAGGTGATTCATGCTCCAAGCTTAAGGAATTTTGGAGAAGTCACTTTTCTCTAAAGGAGAAGATCTACCTATCTTTTAAAGTTCCATTTTGTAGTGCTGGTTATGTAATGACAACAGTTTGTATAAATCACAGAAAGGGAGAAGACAATCAGATTAGAGAAGCCGAGATTGGAGAGACGCAGCCACAAACCAAGGAATGGGCCAAGCCACCAGGGGCTGGAAGAAGCAAAGGAGTCACCTCTGGAGCGTTCAGAGGGATCATGGCCTGCTGACAACAATGAATCAGACTGGCTTCTGGCCTCCAGAACTGTGAGCAAAGAAATGAGTTTTGAGCAACCTATTTGAGGTAATTTGTCATGGCATCCCCCCAAAAGCTAGCACTTTGTCTAAAACTATAGGCTGAAGCTGGGTGCATGGCATATGCCTGCAATCCCAGCTACTCAATAAGCTAATGCTACTGTATGATGCATGCAGCTGATAGACTCCAGGCTCCTGTGTATAACGGGCAAAGAATTGCAAAGCCTATACCCGATGGCAAGTGAAAAGCAGCTACATTTATTGAAGGTCACAGGAAGATATGCTCAGGGCAAGTTCATGCCAGCAAAATATATGGCATGAACAAAAGTGGTGAATATTATAGGTAGCTAAATTATTTAAAAATATTGTAGACAGTCAGACAGTGTTCTCGAAAGATCAGGGCAGAAGACAATACGGCTGGAGATGCACTCACCAAAGGCCAGACTTCAAGGAAAAAGGACCAGCTACACCCATATACTTCCCCTGGGGATGAACAGGAGTGATTGATGTTCTAAATAGACATCAATAACCTTGGATAGGTAACAAAGCCTCCTTAACTCACCTTTTCCAAGAGAGTCCTTGTCCCTCCCATGTGCACTTGTTATGTGACTCGCTTTCCCATTTGATCCCCAGTGAATCAATATTACCCAATTGACCATATTTGTTGTGATCTTACGGGTTCACTATAGTTTTGTCCCACCTCACACCTGCCTTGTGACTTCCCATTGGATAAACATTACCTAAGTGACTGTACTTGTAATCTTATTAGTTGTATATAGTTTTGTCCCACTTTAAACCCACCTCATCTCATGGCTTCACTCAATAAAACACCCTTGAGAAGTCAGTGGGAAACCCACTTTCTGAGCCCCCTTCTCTCCTCTTAGACAGGGGTTTTCCTTCTCTCTTACTTCTTTCTCTCTTTTCTTTATTTCTTTCCTACTCTTAACCTCCATTCTTCCTAGAATTAATTTCTCAGTTTTAGAGAACACAAACTTGCCATTTCAGACACCTAGCAGATTGGGAGTTATAATATTTCCCAGATTATCTGGATTATTTAGTGGTCATATATGGTACACCCTATATCAGGACAACAGGACAGAAAAAAGCACTGCGCTGCACACAGATAAATGAGGCTGTCAGAATTTAAGGAGTATGTACCCTAGCCCGGGTGCCTCCCACTGAGCTTTTAGGTACGATTGACAGATGTGGTGTCAGCTCGGGGCCTTTCCACATGCATGCCTTACCCAGAATTCACTGTGACCTTAATTACATGTATGAAATAGAGTGCATATTTATGAACCTTTAATAAGGTTCAAATAAGGTAAAGATAACTGAAAGTCAGGCCAGGAGATTCACCACACACATGGTCTCACCTAGAGTGTTAAAGACTTGCTGGGTTTCTGTCATGTTACCTTCTACTGCTCTGAAGACAGGGAGGGAGAATGGTTCCAGGGTGCTGTTCAGACTCAGATGGGTGGAGGGAAGTGACGTCCTTAACCGTATAGTTCTAACTGCGCTACTGAGGTGGGAGAGTCCCAAATTCAAGGCTAATCTGATGAAATGACACAATCTTAGGTCAGAGGTGTCCAGGAAAACTTTTTTTATTCTTGTACAAGGGCACAAGAAAGAATGTTCTATTTTCTGCCTCTGGGTGTTGTGTCCTCTCCTGGTACTATGGGAGTCAACTTGCAGCCACAAGTGCAACCAGCCCACAAGGACAGGTCAGTGTCAGCAGAAAAAGAGCACAGTAGTCAAAAGATGAAAGAACCTGGGTTCTGAATCAGCCTGCTCTGAAAGCTACTAACTGTGAAGTTACTTGTTCAAGACTATCCCAGGTGATGGGTGTCTGTGCAGTGTTAAACTTCACTTTGGAGCATAACTGAGCACTCAGTAAGTGTTTATTGAACATTTATTATGTGACACCCACTGGGCTACAAATACAGTGATGATTCAGTCATGGTCCCCAACTAATGTCACCAACACTTCATTGGGTAAAACAGACATCACATGCCTAACTTTTTAAAAATAATTTTTGTCAACTAAAATAAAGATGAGTGCTCTAAGGAAACATTTGGGGTATTACATGGGTACTAAGAAAGATTCAAGAAGGCCTGGAAAGGCTTCCTAGGTTATTGTATTTGTACTGAACTCTGGGTAGTAGGCTCAAGTCTTAACTAAAACAGGACAATAGGGAGACAATTTAGTCAAATCAACACACAAGAGGGCATGGTGGTTTATGCCTGAATATCCAGCAGTTTGGGAGGCAGAGGCAGGAGGATCACAAGTTTGTGTCTAACCTGGGCAATTTAGTGACTTAATAAGACATCTCAAAATGAAATATGAAAAGGGCTAGGAATGTAGATCAGTGAGGAGGTTTAATTCCCAGTACCATAAAAACACCACCACCAACAAAAATAAGATGAAGAAGAAGAAGAAGAAGAGGAAGAAGAAGAAGAAGAAGAAGAAGAAGAAGAAGAAGAAGAAGAAGAAGAAGAAGAAGAAGCAGAAGAAGCAGAAGCAGAAGCAGAAGCAGAAGCAGAAACAGAAGCAGAAAAGAAAAGAAAAAAAAAAAAGAGGAGCATGTGTGGGAGTGGTCAGATGCAAGAAGCCACTGTGAATATAGTGTGGCTGCAGCTGAGTTTGGAAAGAGGCATATAGGAGGACCAGTGCATGTAGGGCCCTGCATAGGATCCAGCCCCACCCATCCATTCTTCCTTTTAGTACACACGACTCAGAGCTGATTGCAAAGAGAGCTAAAACAGAAGAAGCCGGCTTGACTTACTGATGACCATGACAAAGCAGAGCTTCGAGTCACTAGACAATGGAAGGGGAGCTAGGGAGTTGCTTTGGTTTATATCTAGATGAGTCCCAAGAGCCTCCTCATGTGCTCATAGGTGGAGCCTTTGGAAGGTGATTGGATTATGGGGGTTCACAACTGATTTGTTGTGACGGGGTGGCCTGGCTGGAAGAGGCATTCACTGGGGCAGGGTATGGCCTGGAAGGGTTTAGCTCCCTCTTTTCTCTCTCTCTGCTACCTTTCTTCCAGGCCTTGAGGCTCTTTTCCTCAGCCATGTTCCTCTGCCCTGCTGTCCTGCCTGCAAGCCTGTGGACCATGGACTGAACATCTATGAACCATGAGCCAAAGTAAACCTCTCCTTCCTTGAACTGCAGATGTCAAGTATCTTGTAGCATGGACCAAGAATGTGAGGAAGACTGGAGTCAGTGGTACCAGAGGGCTGAAACTGAGTCCATATCACCAAATCCTACTACAGTGTGCCAGGCTCGATCCTCATGTACTGCTCTTCCAGGTCTGGCTCATGGGCTGTTTAGCTACTGGTCTGGCGAGGCAGCCTATGTGCATGAAGAGATCACATCTTCAGTTACTTTGGTGCCTTATTCAGTTTCCTCATTGTTGGGACAAAACATCCAACACCCACAATTTAAGGGAGTAGTTTTTTTGGCTCTCGTTTCAGTCCGTAGTTGAAGGGGACTAGTAGCAATATCTCTCTTACTGTAAAAAAATTTAAAAATTTTTAACATTCACCATATATTTTGATCATACCATGTATATCGTATGGGTTTTTCTTTTCCCCTGTTGTAGGTTAGTGTGGCTTGCAAATATGAACACCAGATAGATTTTTGAAATGATAGCTATGGTAATAATGATAATCAGTGGGCCATAATAATAACTGAGGCCGTAATAATAACTGTTATCTGTTGAATGCCTGCCCTGTTACATATTCTCCCAGGAAATTTCTACTTATTATGCTACTTAACTTTCTCAAATTTCTTCAAGGGCAGACCTCTGATTAAAGTGAGGTACCAGATACATATGTTGATAACCACTCTTTCTTGAAAGCTCATTTAAATGACAAAAAGCAAGGCTTTTTATTTTGATAAAGAAATATGCAAGTAAAAAGACGTAAGGAAAGATGATTATAGCAAGAACATTTTGGAGTGTGGAAATCAAGCATGTGTAGAATAACTTCTTGGACTAAGCTCAAGTTAAGTGGCAGGAAGCCTAAATGGATAGTGATTTAAAGACACAATATATAGATCTCTCATGTAAGTATGAAACTGGAGAGTAAAGAAACGGCATGAAGATCTTATAAATTGTCAGAGACATAGGCTTTTTCCAGCATTCTTACCTTCCTTGAGGTGTGACCCTCACCTCTTGATCTAAGAAGGCTGCCTGAGTTCTATGCATCACATTCATTTTCCAATTGACAGAAAGGAGGAAATATGGAAGAGACAGGTATACATCTCACTTGAAAGATACTTGAGGTAATTATAATCCCCTGTCTTTTATTCAAGATGTCAATCTGTATTAGGATAGATATTATCTAGATTTAGAAAGTTATTTTAACATGACCCAGAATCCAGTAAACTAACACCAATTAAATGCTGCACTTGACGTGTCCATAGCACTGGAGTCTGAAAAACCCAACATTGTGCAAGAATGTATTAAGGATGCGCACCTTAGGATTAGCTTTGGGTATAAGTATGACCTTGAAATTTCATCTCCTTTACTCTTGATGTGCTCATCAGCATAACAGAGGCAAAAAAAAAATTGTCTAGAATGGGGTGGGAGTTAGAATCTAGCTGAGGCAACGGCTGGTAGAAGAAGGAAGGATCCATCTGCCTTGGAGCCTGCTTTCCTTGGCGCTTGTGCCTTTGAGCTATATCTCTGGCTTTTTTTTTTTTTTTTGGATGAAGGGTCTCAGTAAGTTTCCCAAGCTAGCCTTGAACTGGTGTTCCCCCTGCCTCAGCCTCCTGAGTTGCTAGGATTAGAGGTGCACACTATCATTCTGGGCTGACATCAGCATTGAGCTTTCGCGTCCACTCTCTCTTTTGTTAAGTTTGCTGTGTGTAGGTGGAAAATGCTTGTAAAAAGCTCTATAGAATCACATCTAAAATCAGGCTGGCCCTGCGCCTGGATCTGTGTGGAATTCTTGGTAATCATCCCTTCTCTCTTCTTTTGTGAATGTTAGCAAGTTAGCAGTTATACGCTATAGCTACATTGATGCTCTGGGCCTTTAAATATAAATTAAACTAGTGAAGTTTTCACACATAAGGGCCTAATTTCCAGAAGTGACTATAAAATGTGCATTCACTAGGGGAGAGTGCCTCTCTGAGGCCCAAGAGAAAATGCGCATTGTTACTTCAACCTGAAGCTGTCCACAATAAAGCAAAATCACTCTTTTTTATTATGCTTTAGGTAAACTTTTTCACTGCCTAGTTTAGCTTCAAGGTTTACAAATTACCTAGTTTCACTAATGGATTCCAACCTTTTGGATTTTACACAATAGAGGAAAGTCTTGGTTTCTTGTTTGTTTTTATTGTTATTTATGCATTCTTTTGGTGAAGCGATTGGCATTGAGACTATCAGTTTAAAATTATGTCAAGAAAGGCCATTTTATTTATTTGTTTCTTAGTTTGTTTCAAGACAGGGTCTGTCCTTGAACTTGGGGCAATCCTCCTACCTTAGCCTCCCAAGTGCTGGGATTACAGGTGAGAAAGGCTATCTTTAAAATGCAAGACAAACAAAAAGCACCAGCCTGATATCACTGTCGTTATTGTTTCATAAACATTTTGTACTCAAAAAGCAGGAAATGATCCACATCACTTAAGAACTGTGCCATGGTGAATCTAATAAAAATTTAGTCTAATTTCCAGGTGACAGGAGACACAGGGTGTTATGGTTTACATCTGGATGTCCCCCTAAAGCCTCATGTGCTCATAAGTGGGGCTTTGGGGGAAGCAATTGGATCTTGGGGTGTGATACTCATTGGTGGATTAGTTACCAATGACTTTATAGCTAAATGTGATTTCGAAAGTGAAGACTGGTCAGGGGAGAAAGTTTATTATGTAGCTCAGACTGGCCTTGAACTTGCTACATAGCCCAGGCTGCCCTGGAACCTCAATCCTCCTGCCCCAAGGAGCTTGAAGTTTAAATATGGGAAGGAAAAAAAGCAGGGGGCATTAACTAAGAAAGTGCAGGTTGCTGTGTTTATGAAATAGCAGAGGAAACAGTAATGTCCCAGCAGGACAAGGCTGCTGACTGGCCAGAGTGAATGACTGATCAATGGAAAAAATTGCAGTGGAATATAACCGTTTGATCACATATAATTGTTATTTAATAAATACTGGTAGACGACCTGAGCTCCATGACCAGGGCCCTTTGCATTCTACCAACTGTTCAAACAAAGCAGCCAGATACCCTACCAGCCCCCTTTAATGACAGAAGAAAAATAAGAATTGCACATCTGCAAACCTAGATTAGACATCAAGTGGGAGCCATGTTTGAATCTACAGGAAAACATTTTGTGATTTATTTATTTATTTTTTATCCTTATTGAACCATATATTAAACTTCTACTACTTAAGCCACTTTTGGCTTAACGGCTAAAAATATTCTGATGGTTGCAAATCACATTGCAAATTTCTCATATGGGCTTCCTTCCTGATTTGAAACAATGCTACAATAGAGGTAACTTCCCCAGGATCAGACCCTGGCCCACCTCAGTTAATCCATAAAAGTTGGCCTTGTGATTTTGGGCATGGGCTCCACCACAAACCCTTGCATCAGAGTGAGCCCCTTTCAGTTGCTTAAGCTTTCCTATTTTGCCTTACTTCTATCTCTAATAAATCTGCCTGCACCTCATACTGATGTGTCTTGAAATTCTTTTTCCATGAGATGAGTCAACAGCCTATTCAGCAGGCTGACTTGAGATCCACTTTGACCTCCTTGGACAAAGTGACTTGGGGCCCAATTCCTTTGGGATGGTGCAAATTCCACTTCTTTGGGGGAGGGCAGGTCTGGAAAATTGTATGAGTCACAAAATAATGGAGGTGGGGAAAGAACATAAAGGCAGAGGAAAAATGGGTTCAGAGAAACTGAGACCCTTGTAACTTGGATCTAGAATGTCCCCCAAAAGCTTATTTGTTGAAAGCTTGGTTCTTCATTGGTGGCACTATCGGTAGATGGCAGAGACTTTAGTAGGTGGAGCCTAATTTGAAGAGGGGGGGTCATGAAGGGCTTGCCTTTAAAGTATGTGTTTTGTTCCTGTTCCCTCCCTTTTTCTTTGTTTCCTGACCACTGTTAGCAGCTTTTCTCCACCACAGTTTCCACCATGGTGGACTCTTACTACAGGTCCAAAACATAACATGTCAAATGATCCTGGACTGAGACCTCTGAAACCATGAGCCAAATCTTTCCTCCTTTTGAGTTGTTTTTCTTAGGTATTTTGTCACAGCAACAGAAAGCTAACTAATACATCCTTGAATTCCAAATGCAACTCTATAGAGCTGGAATGAAAGATGGAGCCCATCTCAAGAAGGAGAAAGCAAATAGACTAAGACTGTGGGTCCTGAACTGTGCTGAGTGGGACCATGGAGGAGAACAGCTTCCCAGAATGGGGAACCAATGATTATTGTGCACACAGTCAGCCAAACCAAGAACACCTTCAAGTTCACAGAGACTTTCCTGCTGTGGTCAGGAGCTTCATTCTGAATCAAGCTTCATTAAACTTTACCAAGTGTCAATGGCTTGGAGAGTGAGCCAGAGATGTGGAGGGATGAGGAGAAGCTAGGGACAATTGCTAAAGAGGGTACCATGGGCTTAAACATTTGCAGTGTTCTGACAATTTTAACCCTGCCTTTGTTGGTCCACTTGGTCACATCCTCCTCCCATTCTCTGCCCACTGTCCCTAACGTTGCTGTGTTGATTCATTCCCTCTCAATCCCTTCCCCAACCCATTGTTGGAGAGTTTCAAAAATGCAAATTAGATTGTGTCATTCCTTCCCTTAAAGGACTTCCTTGGCTTCTTTTGTTCTGAGTCTCAATACTAAATTCTTTCAGAGGCTGGAGAGGAGCATGACCACAACCCCAAGCTACCCCAAAGTAATTCCTAAGAGCAAAGAGCACCCTCTTTTTCTCTCCAGAATGTCCAGTTTGGAATCTAAAATTATTGGTCACCTACCTAAGGGGTGCAGTAAACCTGCCACTTGCCCCCTACACACCATCCTGGTTTCCAACAGTCATGGCCAACATCTGGAGGGTGCTGAGTGCTGATATTGTCTCTTCCTGCTGCTTTCAGATCCTTCCTTGTCTTACACCTACAAGTGATGCTTCCAGGTAGGTTTATCTAGTGAGAAGCCAGGCTAGTCTCTCCTTTCTAGTGATTTCTGTGGGGGTTTTCCTGCAGTGCCTGTCTTTCCTAGGGTTCTGTCCCTGCAGGGCAACCCCTTCCTTATTTATCTCCCTGGCTTCCTTTCCCTGTCTCTCCAGGCTGAGTCATGGAAATGGCTTCCTTGCTACGCTCCTATCTCACCTCCATCCTCAACTGCATTTGTCTTCTCCACTCTTCCACATCCTGTGTGATGGTTAAGCTTGATTGTGCCAACCTGATTGGCTTGGGGATTGGTGGAGCACACTTCTGAGTGTACCTGGGTAGGTCATAGAGGCTTGATCTTGGCTGCTATATCTGTCTCTCACCCCTTCCTCTTTGGTGTTATTCCCCTGCTCCACTCCCTAGGCACCATGAACTAAGTAGTTTGGCTTCTACACCCTCCTTCTGCCATGATGTTCCCATCTTGGAACCAGCTGATTCTGTACTGAATTCCTTGAAACCCTGAGCCAAATTAACTTCTCCTGCCTGTTGTGGGTGTCAGATGTTTTGTCCCAATCATGGGAAAACTGACTAATGCAATTTATATAATGAATTCCTTCTGTTAAATTCCAAACGTTGAACTGGCCTATTTTGCTGAATGGATCCTCAGGTTCCGTTAATGACACGCTGACTCATTTAGTTTCTCTATGGGGCAGGCACCAATATTATTTTCATTTTTTAAACAAAGGAAGCTAGGGGAAGTTAAGGGACTTGGCTACTATTACTCATCCTACAAGTGACGTAGTTGGGTTCACTGAAACTCTTTTGTCTCTTAGAGGCATCACACTATAGTACCTTGGCTGTCCTAATAGTACTTTGGATATAGAAAATGACTTTTTTTGGTCTTAAGATATATATATATATATATATATATATATATATATATATATCTTGGGTACATATATATACTTTTTTTCACTCTGTGTATTTGAATGAATAAGTGAAGTACAATTACATCTTCTTAAAGTCACAATGACTAGGAGAGGTTTTCCCTTAAGAATCCTGGTCAGTATTCTTCCTTACTGGTCACCTCCCTGTGAGAAGCTTATCTAAAGAACTAATAACTTTCCCAGATCCCATTTGTAGGTGGAGTTTTGTATCAAAACATCAGGGTTAATTTTGCAAAGATGGTGATTGCAGTTAAATCAGGTTTTCAGAGTTACTGGGGTGTTTGTGTGAGGGCAAAAGAGGAGTAAAATGACAATCTTCATGGTGGTGATAAATTGAAAAACTGTGGCTCCAGAAATACTACATTAAAACTTGTGCCCAGTGTATATATGTCATTTGAGTGATGTCAAATTGTATTCAGCAAAAACTAATCAATCTTGTGATCACAATTTGTCAGTTATTGTAGAAGTAATCAATCGAAAAGAAAAAATTCAAACATCAAAATCCTTGTTGGAAACTTGGCTTTTGTCTTTAAAATCATGGACTGATAGGGCCACCTGGTGTGCAGTTGTGTAACCACATTCATTAAAAAATATCTTACTAATAATCATTCTGGTTCAATTTTCCAAAACAGACCATTCCTGAGGTTTTCTTACAGTTATATATTGAGGGCTTCGATTTATTCCAAAATTTAATATTCCTCAGATGCATTATAATCTTACTAACCAATAGAGCTTGAAGGCTGAAAAGTTTTATAAAAGCAAAGTCAAAGCTGTAATTAGCAATCTAAAATCTGGGGGGACCAGAAATCATAAGCATAAAGAAGAAGCCAGTTACAGAGATTAGAAAATGTAGCCCATGGGTTGGCCAGGGTGGGGCATCATATGAAAGAACATACTATTACAAGAGGGGGGAAAAAGTTAGGTCTGGTCTTGGGCTTCCTGTTGTGTTACCCCAAATAATATTTCAGTTCACTTCATGTGTATTCTGATCATAAATCCTATTCTTGAATCAGCCTCGTCTTGTAACTGAATGACTGAAACAATGTTTTAACAAAGCCATGCTATGCTTTGCATCAAAAATGTCCCCCTGGAGCCTCATGTGTGCAGGGGTAGGGTTTTGGGGAGGTGATTAGATGATGGGGACACTAACCCCAACAAAGGAGGAATCCACTGATGAGTTTATAACTGAATGTGCTTTAGGAGGAGGGGATTGCTCAGAGGAGTAGGTCACTGAGGGTGTAAACTGGATGGAAATGTTTCTGTCTTCAGCCCCTTTCTCTCTTTGGCACATCCCGTTCTTTGCTTCTGTCCACCATGAGAAAAATGGCTTTTCTTTGTCGATCCTCTCTGCCATGATGTTTCTTCCCTCATGCCTGCTGACCATGGACTGACACCTCTGACACTGAGCCAGCAGAAACCTTTTTTCCTCTAAGCAGTGTATGCTGGGGATTTTGTCCCAGCAACAGGAAGTTGACCAAGACAAGCCAAAAGATAATAACTCCTAAAATCCAAATTCCTGTATGTTTCGTTAATTTTTCTGATAAGAGTTCAGCAAACAAGGTGTAGGAAGATGAGGAATAAGATGAAATTAGGTGTTCAAACCGGTCAGCCAGGTCTCTGCCAGTCCACACCTCTGACTTGCTGAGGGACTGGGGATCTGAGAACAAGTGCACTGAACCAAAGCTACAGAACTCTGCAACCAGGTGCAGCCAGCAGGGGCTGAATGCTACCCTGTGATTCTCCTACTAGAAAAGGGCTCTGTAATGCTTTAAATACATTTTAGCACAACTCACTTGCTACACAAGCCAGCACTTTCCTGGTTTACCGTCAGTGTAGATCTCTGTTTTCAACTGAGGCTCAAATTGGCACTTTTTGGAAACATTTTTGGGTTGTTGTAACTGGGAGAGGTGGATGCTACTGGCACCTAGTGGATAGAGGGCAATGATGCTGCTTAAAAAACTATAGTGCACAGAAAGCTCCAAAGCAAAGAATTTTCTTGCCTCAAATGTCATAATGCTAAAGTTGAGACACCCTGGCATCCATGGCAGGAGATGACTTGGAAGGGATTGTTTTGTGGTAGGAACAGCAGAGGGTTGATCCAGAAGTTTAGAATTCTACCAGTTTGGAAGACATCATAGCACATGGCTTTCTGTGGCTTGATACCCAGTCACAGGCAACAGGTGAAAGGAGAGGGTCTGACTAGGGCAGCCCCAGGTCAGTCTAAGGAGTCATGACTTGAGCAGAGGCTACTGATTCTTAGAAAAATGGAGGCTTATCAGTTTGACCTTATTCAAGGATTTCATGGCACAATTTCCTATTTATGTAAAAGAAATAAATGAGCTTAGATGAGAGGCAAGAGGGCTAAATAGAGGTGAACAGAGATGCAGCAGATTCATGATAGGAGACACAGACACATTTGATTAGGACGTTTGATCAGATTTAATAAAAAGTCATTCCACAGTAAGTTTGATATGGGACAGCAGACCTGTTAAACTAAGTGGTGCATTCACTAAATTAGCTTTTGGTTGGGCATGTTCAGGAAAGCACCAACCCCCACCCCAAGAGTACATACAGCTGAAATCTTACAGGATAATCAATTTCAGGGTATATAGACAAGAAACAACATGGTCACTACATTTGCTTGGACCTTAAAATATGTAATTATTCTAGTGGAGGCTTACATTCTTTGGGTCCTAGGACATAGAAATCACAGTCAGTGGGTTTCCCTGTAACATAGTACAGAGAAGCAAATTTTAAATGCTGGAATGTTCTAGAAAAATTCCTTATGCAAGTCCAAGTTGAAAATGTGCTTCAGGTTTTAGATATAGGACATTTACAGACAGAATACTTGTCAGGTACTCTGAGAGGACTTCAGAGAATCTACTTTGTACATTTGAAATTTTGAGTTTAATTAGATTGATTTGCAGAGGATCAGAACTAAAAGTAACATTCATTTCAGGTACTCATTTAACAAATTTGCAGGTCTGAGTATTTTGCTAAGTGCTAGTGATCAAAAAAGCACGAGTTGTGGTGCTGTTACCTTGAAGCTGGGTCCTAATATGATGAGGTCCAAACTCTGCAAGGAACTGGAAACAACCTCAATTCTGTGTCTTTGATGAAAGATTTCAGACAAGACACGTAGGCCATTGCATAGAGCAGTGGTGGTGAAACTATGGCATGTCTCAATGGGCTGTTTTTAATCACTGAAATGGTCTAAAAGTTTCACCATCACTAGTATAGAGTACAGGTAGAGTTTATTGCAAGTAATATATTTTTCAGAGAGAGAGAGAGAGAGAGAGAGACAGAGAGAGAGAGAGAGAGAAATACCTTCAAGCATAAAGGTGGGCAAGGCCAAGATGACAGTCACACTGAATGAGGTCTCAGGGTACATTTACATGATGTACTGGATCTTTCAAGGAATATCCTTTCCTTCTTCCAAGATTGTTGATCTTGTACAAATAATATAGGCTGGGTTGACCCACTTTATGGAGAAGTAGTTCCCTGTGTACTCCTTATGTAGTGTCTCCAATTAGTTTGTTTTGAGATCTTGAGGTTTTTCTACCTCTGCCCTCTGGTCTGGACCTCAGTGGCACACTTAAAGGATGTTACATTCTTCGGAGTTAAAGTTTGAAACTGTAAGCCTGTACGGATTTTTCCACCACTTGTGATTAAGAAAGGAAGGAAAGCCAGGCTTGGTGGAGCATGCCTGTAACCCCAGCACTTGTGAGGCTGAGGCAGAAAGAGGGTTTGAAGTCAGAGGTCAAGGCCGCGAATGAGACCTTGTTTCAAAAGCAAAAACAAACAAAAAAGTGAAACAAACAAAAAAAAAGAAAAAAAAAAAAGAAAATGTCCCATCATTTTTTTGCTTTTCAATTAGCTCCCCCTCCCATTTCCAACCTGCTAATGACGAACTTTCTGCTTAATAGTGCTGTCAGTTTGGTTGGGAGAGCACAGTTGAATAAGTAATTGTAATGAAGGTATGGGCTATCAGCTGCCAGGAATTCTCTGGTTCTGCTTTCATCTTTGTCTCTCTGAGTGGCTACTTACCCTCTTGAGTTGTGCCAGGTGTGGGTATGGGAGATGACTGAGGAATCCCTGGCCAGCAGCCCACAACAGGTGCTCCCTAAATACCAGCCATTATTTTCAACAGAACCTTGGTACTGGAAGAAGCTTTTCCAGCTCTAGAAAATCAGAAGACACGTGAACGGGCATTTTTATATTCTCCACGTTTATAATGCTGTGCTTGTATGCACAACAAAGTTTGTAAATCATAGAGAGTGACAGCAAGGTTTTTAACTGGGGGTCGTTTATTCTCCGTAATGCTCTAAAGCAAGGAGATACTAGAGCCCAGGACACTTGCATCAGAATTCTTCCTTTCCGCTTCAGTTTCTAGTCCGATTGAGACTGGACTACATTTCCCAGGACGCCCAATCACGAAGGGCTCGCTCCGTCAGGATTGGCCAGAGCCGCGCGGAAGTGACTTTGGGTCGCCCAGCAACGGACTGAGTCCTGGATCTG
Organism: Dasyprocta punctata; assembly: GCA_004363535.1. Classification (NCBI taxonomy): domain Eukaryota; kingdom Metazoa; phylum Chordata; class Mammalia; order Rodentia; family Dasyproctidae; genus Dasyprocta; species Dasyprocta punctata. Next base: position 319,222 of record RJWM01000022.1, on the reverse strand, counting down.
GACTGATGGCGCACGCCTCTTCCCTGAGGCCAGGACTGTGACGAAACTCCGCTCCGTCTCCTGAACGCGGAGCGTTTTCCGCCTTTTCTGTCCCGCCCAGCTGTGGCGCCGTGTCCTTCGCGTTCACAGCGCTGTGCACCCGAGGCTCCGCCCCTTGGCCGATGGCAGATGTGAAAACCAGGAGATGGGATCGCAGCTGCGGAGCCGGCAGCGTGGCTCCGGGCGGCGCAGTGCGCAGGCGCGAGCGGTCGGCGCGGCGCGCGCGGCGCTCGGTTGAAGCGGGAGTGAGTTCCTGGCTGAGGAGACCCGGCGGCGGACGGGCGGGCGAGCGCATTCGCTCTCGTGTCTTTTCTCTGCCATGGCAGCGCTACGATACGCAGGCTTGGATGACACAGACAGCGAGGACGAGCTGCCTCCGGGCTGGGAGGAGAGAACCACCAAGGACGGCTGGGTTTACTATGCCAAGTAAGGGGGCCGCAGTGGGGCCGCCGGGCCTGGGGCGCGCCTGGCCCGGGACGCGCCTGGAGCCTGCGCCGGCTCGCGCCGGGCCCCGGGGCGAGGGCGGTGCGAAGTGAAAGTAACTGTGAGAAAAGCCCGAGGGTCCCAGCAGGAGCCGGCGTCTTTGTGGGCTCGGGGTCGGCGGGGGTCACCTGGCGGCGTCCCGGCGCGCCCCCTGCCGTCCAGGAGGCGGCGCTGCACGGTGCGCTGCTGGCGAACCCCTCTTATTCCCCCAAAGATAAATGAACATTGTTAAAAATGCAAATGCCCACCGTCTTCCTTGGCGTCTGGCTTGGAGGCCTAGGAGTGTGTGCTTTTTAAACAAACGACCTTGATGGCTTCACTGCCATTTCCCGAGGAAGTTTTGGAACCCTAGCCGCGTCTTCCTCCATCAGTAACTGTGATTTTGGGTCATTGAAGGAACTTTTGGTCTCTGTTTCCTCGTCTGTAATATGGGTCGATATAAGGGTCAGCCAGGCACTGCACGAAGCTATAAGCGCAGGGTCTAAGAGATAGTCTGTCCAGTCTCTGTTCGTTTTTCCTGATGCGTCTGTCACCCGCTTCGTGCTTTTTAAGTTTAAAGTGCAGGGGTTGGATCTCCATAGAGAACCCGCTGTGTCAGATTCTCCACTTAGGTAATCAGTATTTTTTAAGAAGTCTTCCAGGTGAATGAATTATTACTTGGGTTTGAAAAACAAAATGTGAATGAGTGATATCCAGATTTTTTTTTTCTTTTGAGCCAGGGTCTTGCTATGTAGTTGAGGCTGGCCTAGAACTCACTATGTAGCCCAGGGAGACCTTGAACTCATGGCTATACTCCTGCCTCAGCCTCCCTAGTGCTGGAATTCGAGGCCACCACCCCTGGCTTGAAAACATGTTGAAATAGGTTTTACTGGGTTCCCCTTCCAGTGGTGATCAGTTCATTATGTTGGGGCATCCCTTGTCCCCACTGATAGGTTGCAAAGTCTTCCCAAGTGATTCTGATTTGCCCATAGGTGTGAACCACTGCTGTCTTTGGTGGTCAAGTAGAAAGAAAAACAAAAAGCAAAAAACAAACAAACAAAAAAAAAGCCTGAGTGAGGACCAGTCTTTAAGTCCAGAGGTCCAGGGAAGATTTGGAACCAGGAAGTGACGTAGAATTAAGGGCTCTGGAGAACTAAAGGGAACTGGAACAGCCAGAGTGTTGTTTCTTCCCCTGGATGTGTGTGCCTACACACAGATCTGCTTCCCTCCCTCAGCTGAGCTGAGGTGTCACAGGGTGCCACTGCCTCAGGTCAGGCTCTCCTTGACTGGGGGTGCCTGCTCCCCATGCCTCTTGCCTAGTTATCCACAGCTTGGTTCTTAGCATGCTCTGTTGGTGTTTTGTCAGTATTTGCTATGTCCGTCCACTTCACGACAGACTTCTTTTTCGTGGTTGTTTTTAGAGACAGGGTCTCACTGTAGTCCAGGCTAGCCTTGATCTGGTCATGTAGCTGAGGCTGTCTCGAATCACCATCCTCCTGCCTCAGCCTGGCAAGTGCTGGGGTCACAGTTGGGTGCCACCAATCCTGGCTCTCATTGCATACTTTTGAAGGCAGGGACCTCTTCTTCCCGTTTGCCCTGCAGTTTAGTACCTAGGAGCTGAAAAACAATGACAATAAAACATGTGGAGTGAGTCAATAGCTAAGGCCTCCGTGAGCAGATGGTGTACAGTGTCCAAAAACACAAAGATGCCCGGGACGTGCTTACCCCCACTCTACGGGGCCTGTCCTAGGCTGGCCACTCACCCCTGAGGCTGCCCTGCTTCCTTCCGTTAGGGCCTTGGGGCCCCCTTCTGCTGCTGGGCTTGTCTTGCCCCTGCCTGTTCCTTGGTGGCTTGGCCTTTCCCGTCTGCTTCCTGCCTGAGGACCCTGCGTAGCACATGCAGTCCTGACCCCCTGCCATGACTTAGGTCTCACTCTGGCCTGTCTGGCCCCTTGTCAGCCCAGCAGTCTGGGCAGGTAGTCTCTCTGGTCCTGCCGGCTCTCGGCTCTCGGCTCTCAGGGCCGATCCTTTCTTGATCTTTCCTGACTGGCAGTGAGAGGCCTGACCTTTCTTTTTCCTCCTAACCCTGGATGGGAAACTGGTCTTTCTCGTCTTGCTGATGGACTCAGACAGTTCATTGAGTTATTATTCCTTTTTCCAAATGCTCTTCCTCTCATGTGCTCAGGGACAGTGGCTGCAGCCCCCTGAGACCTCAGGGGCTTGTGGGGACCCCAGTTTTGTAGCCTTACTCCTGGGCTGCTATGGACGTATCAGTCCCCTGTGCCCTGCAGTGCATCCTCAGACCTCACAGGCACCACCATCTCCTGGGCCCCAGGTTGCGGGGCGATTCTGGCGAGGTCTACCAGTGAAGGCACACCTGCCACCTGGGAGGGCTGGTGGGTCCCCAACAGTCCCAGACGAGGACTCAGTGGTGGGGCTGTCACTGCAGCCACTAGGGCCTTCCTGGGGCTTTGTCCTAGGCCCCACCCAGGCTGGCGCCCCTCCTGGTTGGCTCAGATCTCTGTGCTGACTGAAAATTAAGAAAAACAACAATAGTAAAAATAACAAAAGAAAACCAAAACCCTGGAAGAGCAAACTTGGAAGTGGCACTCATGTCATGTGAATAATTTTAATTTAATTTTGATCCCTTTGGTTAAGCTTAAGGTTGCTGTCAGTTACGTCTGTAAAGTACAAAAAGCTTATTGAAAGAAAAAAAATAGAAGGCTTTTACCTAAGGTAGAATCAGGTAACACTTTGGGGACTAGCGTCATGATTTACTTTCATCAGAAAATCATTTCAGGCTATAATTAAAAGGAACACGTTTTAATTAATTTATTTGTGTTTTTTTTTTTTTTTTTTTTGTGGCACCAGGGATTGAACTCACAACCTCGCGCCTGTCAGACAGGCACTTAAGCCGCTGAGCCAGACTCCCGGCTCTAGTTTTTTGAGGCAGGGTTGCACTGTGTAGCTCAGGCTGGCCTTGCACTAGCGTTGTAGCCCAAGCCAGTCTCGAACTCACAACGCTCCACCTACCTCAGCCTCCCGAGTGCTGGGATTAAAGGTGTGCGCCACCACGCCCAGCTTGTGTATTTTTATATTTACTTAAAAAAACCTTATTGAAAGGAACATTTCTTAACAAGTTAACTGACTCAGTTCTCCAGAACCCCACCAGGTAGACACTGCTGTTATCCTCATCTGATTGACAAGGAAACTGAGGCACAGCGAGGCTGTCTTCATTACTTTTCTTGTTGCTGAGACAAAATACCTGACAGGTTAAAGGAGGAAAGGTTTATTTGGCTCACATTTTGTAGAGGTTTCAGTTCATAATCAGCTGGCTCCAAGGCAGGGTGGGTGGCAAGGTGGCATTGCAGGGCAGGCAGAAAGCAGCAAGCAGAAAGCGACGAGGGACAGGAGACCAGAGACCCTCTTTCTGTTCCTTGTATCTTAACCAGGCGGATAGCACCCATCCTTAGGGCGGATAGCACTGACACCCAGGGTGGGGGTCCCTTAATCCTACCCAGAATTATGCCAAGGCAGTCAGTAATCACACACCCGCTGTCCCAGCATCACACACTCTGGAAAGCCCAACGTATTACCGCATGGGCTTCAGGGGACATCTGGACACAAGCATAGCAGGCTAAAAGCACTTCTCCAGGGGTGCACGGCTGGTGGGTGGGAGCACCAGGAAACATGGCCATTTGAGCTGTGAATCCTCACTCCCAAGTGGCATTTTTAGGTTAGGTCTGAGTTGTTAGTACCTGGGGACACTTTGTCTCAGCATGACCTGTGGGGGAATGGTGTATTGACACCCAGTGCGGGGAAGCCTGAATTTCAGAGCCCCTTTGAAAAGGGCTTTGCTTTTTTGTGTGTGGGGGGTTTGGGGGGTCGTTCATCACATATATTTACATTTGCACACCTACAGTGGGCCAGGCAAAGGGCTGTGCTTGTGTCCAAGGGTCCAGCCTGCCATGGAGGCTCAGCTGTCCACTCTCAGGGGCCACCTGGTGGATGCATGTGGAGCCAGCTTGCAGGCCCAGTTGGTGCATGCCCACAGGATGAAGACTACTGTCGAGAATCTCTTTCCTGGAAGACACATATGGCCTGGTAGAGAAAGGAGCAAGAAAGTTGGATGTTGCTCCTGCAGTTTGGTTTGTTTGCTGTTCCCTTCCATGTGCAAGGATAAGCAGGAGAGGGGTTCCTGATACGCTCACTGTGTCCTCAGGAGCTGGTCATCCTTATGAGGGTATCAGAGCTTCCTTTTTCAAGTCGGATTTGGTGGTGGTTGGCATACAAAGTAGGAGCTTGTCTCTGCTGCTGATTCCTCTTGCTCACATCAGGATTTAGTGGTGCCCTAAGCACTGCCTGAGTCTCAGCTTTGCAGCAGCTGTGGAAGGCAGGTGTCTCAGGAGACTGGCTGGCAGAACACAGCTGCCTGTAGTTGGGAACTCTGGTATTCTGCTGGTCCAGTGTCCCTGCACTGTGACAATGGCCCAGCTGCCAGGAGTTTGTAAAGACAGATCAGAAGCCGGTAGTTCGTGAAAGAGAGACCTTGGCCTTGGAGTGTAGTTCAGCGCTTGCTTAGCATGTGCAAGGCTCTATGTTTGCTTCCCAGTAGCGTGCCAAAAAAAAAAAAAAAAAAAAAATCTTTCTTGTGATGTACATCACTTTACAAAAATGTATGCTGCTTTTCTTTAGCATAAGTAATGGGAAGGAGTATCCATATTTTGTCATTTAGATGTCAGTGATTAAGTTCTACTGTTTTCTATTTTGACAAGAGTATGCTGGCTTTTGGGAAATCCAAAGCCCAGCCTTTGAATGCCTCCTGCCACATTGGGCTCATTCCCTGAGGAAGTAATTGAGTGTTTTCCTGGATACCGCCTCACCTGGTGACTAATGTTCCTAGTTGTTGGCCCACTGTTGTAGTTGTAACTGCATAGTGTTCTGCAATAAAATGCTGTTTGGCACATTAATGAAGCTGGTGTGTATAATTGATTTGTTCAAAATAATGGCTTGCACTTTTGAGGATTTTTGCTATATCAGCTGCTATGTGAAACCTTTTCTGTGCAGGTCCTGTCGATCAGGGTCTTTTCCATTTTGCAGATGAGGAAGTGAAGGCTAAGAGGTTAAGCCACTTGAACAAAGTTGCACAGCTGTACAACCTCTGGGGTTGTCTCCCTGCGTTCTTAAGGACCTTTTCTGTTTAACTTTACAATTCTATCTGTTGGTAGAAGGAACATATTGGTAGGACTATCACTGTGTTTTTGTATTATGTTTAACATTAGCATTATAACTTAGACATTTTTGATTTTACTGGTATATCCTGGAATAAAACTAAAGCAAATACAAAATGCCTTCCTGGATATTTTGAGTGATTCCTGGAGTTTTCTAGAACTGACTGAACAGGCTTGGCCCAGTTCTTTTCCTCCTCTTCACTGCCCAATTGTCAAGGCGGCCTCTTAGCTGATTCCCACAGGATTGCATCCCCTTCCAGCCTTGTGACTTTGCAATCAGCAAAATTTATGTTCTGCATATTTCTTCTCTGAGAAGAAATCTGTTCTCTTCTCTGTTTTTACTACTCTTGAGAAGATTATTATCTGTGAGAGGAAAAAAAAGTCATACAATTGATTACTTTATGGAGATGTTAACTTTTATTTATTGTGATTTTTTTTTTTTTTTTTTTTTTAACAGTCACACTGAGGAGAAGACTCAGTGGGAACATCCGAAAACTGGAAAAAGAAAACGAGTTGCAGGAGGTTTGTATATTATGGTCCTAGGGAAAGACTTGCTTTTGAAGCGCTAATGGGATCAGGGAGATGTCACAGGCAGCAAGGTAGCAGGTCAGGTGTCTTCCTGGGAAGGCTCCCTGGTGGGGAATCAGCAAGGAACCTGACTTTCCCTTCAAGGAGCCAGGAGAATTTGGCAGAAGGAAGCAATAAGATATTGGGGTGGAGGAAGATGATTTCTTAGTAGTGTTAAACAAAAGCTATAAAAGTAATTGGTGCCATTGACTCACAGTTTATTAGGTTTCCCTACAGTTGCATGCACTGTTTGTAATATTGCTCTTGGTTTATTTATACCATGGCATTAAGTATATCAGTACTTTATAAAATTCCATAAAGAGCACTGTGACTTCTGGGTGTTTCTTAGCATTTAGCATGCAAACCATGGAGTGCATGTATAAGAATACAGAAAAAAAAAAGGTATGTAAAGATCCTGCCCTTAAGGGTTTGGAGTCTAGCTGAAGAGACAACGGGTAACACGTGAAAAATAATGAAACTGTTCTGCTGTATGACCCCACAGGTCAGCGAATGAAAGGTGTTGGGTGCCTACTGTGCCCATGGATATGGTCTGTGAGCTCATTCTGGGGAGAGTTTACTTCAGTTGAAGCAATTAGAAAGGTTCCCATTGTACGGAGGAGCCTAGTGGAGCATTTCAGAGCTATCAAGAATAAGGCTGGGTATGACAGCACATGCCTGTAATCTCAGCTCTCTAGCAGGCTGAGGCAGGGGAATCCTAAATTTTAGCCTCACCTGGGCAACTTAGCTTAGACCTTGTCTCTGGGGTTCATTTCCCAGGCCTCCCTCCCCGCCCCTTCCCTGAGAAAAGAGTGATACAATTTTCATTAAAGCAAGAGGCAGAAATGTGGACTCCATTTGGAGTTGAAGGACCTACTGGGACTGTTCCAGTTGGATTAGTGATTAGAATAAGTTGGAGCAGCTGTTACTGGTCAGGAGTGGGGGGCTCACAGAGACCTGTCTGTCCTTTCTGTCTTTCAGATTTGCCATACGGATGGGAGCAAGAAACAGATGAGAATGGACAAGTGTTTTTTGTTGAGTAAGTGTCTACTTGGGAACTGTTCTTGGCCATTTTGCTGTTTGATAGGAATTTGTAATTGTAAACATAATGCATATTGATTGCATACAACTCTGATCTTACCAGTAGGAGTAAGTACTTTCAATGGATTTTGGATTTATTACTCCAGTGTTTTTTTTTTTTTTCCTTCTTTCCCCAGGCTATTTTCTGTGTGCATGTTTTAATTTAGGAAATGTTCCACGTAAATGGTTGAGTAACTTGGTTTTTCCATGTAATATTTTGTGAGCATTTTCTTGTATCCTTCTGTATTTTTAAGAAGATGATATTTAATGGCTCTAGAGTATTCCTATGCACAGATATATAGTAATTTATCATATTGCCTACTGGCCATTGGTGCTGTTAAAGTTCTGTTATTAGGAGTCAGTAATTATAAATACTTTTTGAACACATTATCTGTAATACTTTTTCACATCTCTGATTCCATCTTTAGAATAAATTCCAATAACAAACTGCAGTAGTAACCAGTGTCTCGCATACTGCAGGAGTCAGGCAGTGTCTCTTCCTCTTGTGTGTGCACTTCAGTATCTCTACTCCTGACCACTAGAATTAAGAATGAATGTGTTTTGACTATCAGTGTTTAACTCAGAAGGTAATATATTTGACAGGATTAGGAATGATTGGTTATCAAAGTTGATTTAAGCAGAAATTTAAAAATTTATTTATTTACTTTTGCTGGGTATTGAACCCAGGGCCTTGTGCATGCTAGGGATGTAAGTGATCTATTTCTGATCTATACACCTAGTTCAGGTTTATTATTATTTTTAATGAAAAACTATGTATGTAACAAACATTTTTTTTTTAACATTTCCTTCAGTCATACCAAGGCCTACTCTTCACATGTGGGTCTGCCACAGGGATTGTGCGTGGTCTTGCTTCCCCAGGCATACTCCTAGCATAGCAGCTACAGTTCCTGCTTTCACTTTCTTTACAGTTGAACAAAAACAGCATTTCAAAGAATTTGAATGCTTCATGATTTCTATAGTTTCATGGCATTTGTCTACCATTTTCACTGTACTTGATTGAACAAAAACTTTTTTGAGACAGAGTCACTGTATATAATCCTTGTTGGCTTTCAGCTCCCTCTGTAGTCCAAGCTGGCCTCACACTGGCGATTCTTCTGCCTCAGTCTCTCCAGTGCTAGAGTTACAGGCATGCACCACTATGCCAGACTTGAACCAAAATGTGTTTTAGCTACTTTGAGGTTCTTTAAAGCATTCAGCCAGATGATCATTGATATGGTAACACTTTATTTTCATCTCATATGTTATGAGTTGGTGTAGTAACAGTCCATTAAGTATTGTGTTTATAGTAGCAAGATCAGAATTTACATTTGCAGGTTTGTGTGTGACAGATGGGCAAGGGTTTGGTTCATAGGTGTGTCTGAACTACCAAAAGCAGCCCTGGAAAGGGACACTGTATGGTGAGCCAGGCTATGGCTGTTAACCTTTTCATCATGTGTTGTGAATGTTTTTTCCCAAGGGTTTTTTTTTTTTTTTTTGTAACTTCATTGTTTTTTTAAACATCAACTGTAGGAATGCTCAAATTTTCTATAACCAAGCCAGTCTTCTCCTGCATCGTCCCTCCCTTTGTATACATGCTGGGACAGTTGGTGCTTGAAATGATGTAATGGTTGTTGGTCTAGAGCAGCGGTTCCCAGGTGTGGTTCTGCACCTGCCATGGCAGCTTCGTGGGATCTGTGTTAGAGACGATGCAGTCCAGCTGTGGATGGGCCTGGTAACTCGTGATTCTCCAAGTCCTCCTGGGGATTCTGTGCATGCTAGTTTGTGAGCTGTTGGGTTACTCTGGACAGGGGATGTTGACTTTTCTGTACTGGGCCAGAGAATGTCTTCGTGGGCTTTTCAACTCTGCAATAAGCAGATATAGGCTATATAATAATCACTGGCATTGCTGTGTTCCAATAATACTGAATTTACAAAAAGCAGCAGTGGGCCAGAGTTGACCCATGAGTTATAGTTTGCTAACTGCTGATCTCATCTAGATGAATAAGCAAGGGCTTTGGTGGCAGGGTATAATGTGGCTTCCTGGTTGGGCTTCTCAGTTCTCTGAGCCTATCCCTGGTGTTCTGGGGGGTGGACGGGCAGTGTAGCCAGTTTCAAACTGCATGTACTGAGGTGAAGTTACTGAGGTGTTGGGGAAAGACACATGCACTTGGTTCTTGTGAGCCAGTGCAAACCATCTCCAGTGCAGCGCTGCTGATACCCCTGGGATGGCAGTCCTTATCTGGCAGGCTATGGGTCTAGTTAAAAAAAACAAAAAAAGTTGGATTATTCCTGGATTATTTGTATTTATACAGCATTGAATATAGATTTTAGATATAATTTTGGGAATAGCAAAAAAAAACATTTTATATCAAAATCTCATGTATTTCTGCAGAGTTCTTAGTAGTTTCTAAGATATTTTTATGATATTTTGAGGTCTTCCTTTGTCTCAAATCTCAAAAATACACTTAATATGCCAGAAATAAATTCTGTTATAAGGAATAACCTAATCACCTCCCTGTACCAGTATATATTGATGTCATTTGTAAAAGTTTCAGATCAATTCCAAATCAAAAGTAGAGTATTTATAGGAAGTTTGGGTATAGTCTTAAAATGGACATCATTAGAATTTTATTCATTAGTCAGTTTCATATTTATTATTAACGTGCTCACAACGGAGTCATAATTTGTATGTCTTGCTGCTGGCCGGCTCTGACCCACAAGGGTACAGGAGTGACTGTCCCCTGCTGCTCAATGGACAGCCATGCATGTACCACTAGTGGCTCAAGTCAGTGGGAGCGTGTTAAGACTTTCATCATTTGGAGTTTTTACTTATCTATTGGTCTTTTTAGGCCCTTGCATAGGGTGAAGAGATTTAATCAAAAGCTACTGGAAAGAGTGGCTGACAGATCTTAGGCCACATTTATATGAGTGAAGTAAAAGCCCAGGGCACTCTCGAAGAGTTCTTTGAGATCCAAAAATACAAACGGAAGAGTTCTTTGAGATCCAAGAATACAAATTACAGCACATTTTACAGACAGCTCTGATGGAAATGCTTTGATGAGTATCTTTCGAGGCAGGAACGTAATCCTTCTGGAGGCCAGAAGATAGATTAAATGGCCCTGGTTCTTTTCAGGTTTAACAATAAGCCTCCTGGTAAATGAATAATGAGGTTTGCCTAAACTGTAAGATAATCTCGTATTTATAACTGCTGGTGTTCACTGAGTTCATGGCTTTCTCTTTTCCTTTGCAGCCACATAAATAAAAGAACCACCTACTTGGACCCAAGACTGGCCTTTACTGTGGATGACAATCCGACCAAGCCAACCACCAGGCAGAAATACGACAGCAGCACCACGGCCATGGACATCCTGCAGGGTCGGGACTTCACGGGCAAAGTGGTCGTGGTCACTGGGGCTAATTCAGGAATAGGTAGGCTTCGAGATTACTGCTGTTCTATTTATTTAGTTTCTGTTACCACTATAGTGTAATTCACGTAAGTGTAATTAGGATGAAACTTTTTTTTATGGTGGTTCTCCAATTTAAAAATGTGTTTATGGCCTTTTCAGCTACAGTTTCATTAAAATCGTGGCCTTCTTCAAAGCTGTGTTGTCATGGCAGGCAGTGTAGGAGGTGACCTTGAAATCTCTGAGAACTGAAAACTCAGCAAAAGCCTGGTTATTTTGGTATTCAGGCATCGGACAACAGACTCTGGCTAAGTGTTTGACTTGGTCTGTGTGGTATACGGACATACTCCAATTACCTGGGTTATTCAAACCAAAATTGTTTGATAATGAGATATGGGTAACAGCAGCATATCATGACTTCGGAACCAAGGGTACTGCAGGTTTCAGCTGGTCACTGAGCATATCGTTTTGCACTGGGATCAGGATCTTATTTCTTCATAAAACTATAGAGGTTTCATCCTTGTCTTAACCTCTGAATTAACCCTCCTGTCAGTGTCTAACCACAGTGATTGTCACGAGGCAAATGGCTCAGGATGGCCTCCTCCCTCAGCATCATGGCCAGGTGCTAGTACTGTCCACCTTTTTGATAGGCTATTATTTTGTTTTGGTCCCTTTGCATCAATATTAGAATCAGTAAAAACCAATTGCTTTGAGAAACCATATGCATCTTCAGTTTTGTGTAATGATTCAGAAAGTGAAATTGTAGCTGTCAAGTCTGGTTCTCGCTCCTCCCCCCTTGCACAGGACCCACTCATTGGCACGTCAGCTTTTCCTGCCCTGTTCTTTCTGTCTTTACTACTTTTGAACCATTCCTTCTTGAGTCTCTACAGACATCCACTAGCATCTTCCAGGCAAGCACAGGAGGTGAAACTACATCCTTTACTGACCAATTATTATGTGTCTTGGGGTCTGCAAGCTAACAGGTTATAGTTCCAGAGCAGAATCCTTCACTGCACTTGTCTATGAAGGTAGAGAACAAATGGTATTCTTTTTTTACTTATTTTTTTTGGAAGGAATTTGTTCGAAATCAACTCTTAAGACCTCATAACCTTAAGACCTGAGTGCACAATATGTCCAGTCCAGTTTTCTCAATTTCTGTGTTGGGGTAAATTCTGTGTAATCATTACTGGTGTAAAAAACTGAGGACTTATTGTCAGAATTAGTGACCACATTCTCATTGACCCAAGAGGCAATATGTTGTATTGATTGTGTTGACTCTTCTTATGGTTGAAGGTGTGGACCAAAACAATCTAGAAAACTTAAAAAATAATAAGGGTTTAAGGATTTCAGTGAAATATCTTTGCTTTTAAACACTCAGTTAACGAGAAAATTAATGCGACAATCTCATGCCTTTTGCCTTTTAACTAATTTTCTTTAGTAAATAGGCTACGTGTTGACTGATTTGCTGCATAAGTGTTCAAGCTCTTCCATCTGATATTAGCAGACTTTTGAATGTGACCAGTGTACTTGCCAAGATTTGCAGCTTGAGACATTTGACATTGTAATCCTGGGCTCATAAGGGTTGATTTAAAATGTGGAAAAATCTGTGAATATGTCCTCATGATAGAAAGAGACAAGATTCTGCAACATGGAGGAGGAACAGGTTGTGGATCAGAATGGTCCTTAAACCTCTGGAGCAAAACAGACATTTTGTTCCTCATCACAGCACTTGCTTCCCCTTGAGACTTCCTTCCTGTGTCCACAGTTCATTTGGTGGATACTACAGGGGCATCTGGTCTAGGCTCTGTGGCCGAGAAGAGGACTTGCCTTTGCTGTTCAGTTGCTCACAGCTCCCTGCTCCCCTCAGAAACTTCTTCCCACCCCCTCCATCCTTAGAAGTATAAATCTAGTTGAATGCTGAAGATTTTTATTCTTCATTTTTGAAATAATGTGCTGTGAATTCCAGGCAGTCAAATACCTGCAAATCGCTTTTCCTCTGCCACAGTGGTATCAGGCTTGCAGAAAGAAGAGGCTGAGGATAGATAGGCACGTGGCTTTTCGTCCTAACTTAACTGGCTTTTGTGTCTTGCCTGGCTGCCTCAGAAAATGCCCTCGCCCTAGTAGGCTGTGTCTTCTAGATAAAGTCCTTGCTCCATCCAAGCTATGCAGTATGCTGATTATAAGTTGCAATTACTACCTTATTTCTGCCTATTTCAAATGAAACTGCTGAATTCAAGGTGGATTGGACATTTGTTTCCTGGACTTCTGGGGCACTTAGGAGTCACCTCCTATCAAAACTTCAGTAGTGTTTTTAGCAGTCTTTTCCTTTGGCCACACAAAGGGAGCCTGTTCTATGTGTCAGTGGTTGAATGTGTTGCCTGTGGACTTCTCTTTAAAGCAGAGTGGGCTAGGGTAGAACATAACAGTATTCAGTTTGTGAGTGGTGACTTCGTATCTAAAAACATAGATAGCCGATTTGCCTTACAAGGGCTGCTTTGCAAATCTGATTTTCCTGATATTTCATTCATTTGAAAAAAAAAATGGTCCCCACAATGTTCTGCTTTCTCGGAATACTGGAACTGCCATTGCTGAGGTCCCCGATGTGCATGGCAACATCTCTGTCCCTTGATAGACTTCAGGGTTGTAATTGGGCCCTGCCTACATCAAAGTGGTCTCTTAGCAGATTTTCAGCATCTTCCTCCACATAGTAATCAGTGATACACACAGTGTTATTATTGTTATTTTTTATGTTAGTTTTTTGAGACAGGGTCTCACCATGTAGTTCAGGCTGGCCTTGGATTCAATTATGTAGCTCAGGCTGGTTTTGAACTCATGGTGATCACCCTGCCTTAGCCTCTCAAGTGCTGGGATTATAATTGTACCCCACCACACTCAGCTGTGTTTTGAATTTTTGTGCTTGATGTTACTAAGTTGATCGGAGAGATTCTTACTCAGTTCAACTCAAACAGATTAGGATGATTGTGAATGGTAGAAGAATTTGGGGAAAATGGCGAGAGCACTATGGGTTCCTGAAATCCTTGTTTATACAGTTAAGGTTTGTACCTGGATTTTACCTTTATTGTCTGGACTCAGTTGTCTGGGTTAGGGCTGGGCAAAGCACAAATTGTGGGCTAACTCTCACTTGCTGCCTGATTTCATGAATAAAGTTTTATTGGAAAACAGCCATGCCCCTTTATTGCATCACCAGCAGGGTCGCATAATGACAGCAGGGATCATATGGCCTCCACTACCTAAAATATTGCTATCTGGCTCTTTGTAGAAAAAGCCTGCTGACTCCTGTATTAGAGGGTCTGGTAAAATCACCCCCGCACTCTAAATTGTCCACAATTTAGATGAGATTTGTATACTTTGGTTGCCCCAGGCCACAGAGAGATTGTGATAGCACATCGTACGTGTGTTGAGGATGTCCTGCCAACAGCCCACTTCCCTGGCCACAGCCTTTCCCCCGTTTTTAGGGAGTTGCAAGGATTAGAATGTTTTCTGCGCTGAAACTAACACTCTTCTCTCCTTGACCTTTGTTTGACCAGCTTTCTGAACCTGAAGAACTTTGTAGATTGAAAGCTGTAGCTTGTGGACCTCTCTCAGTGGAGATCAGCATCTCAATATCCAGGGGGAAGCCATCTCTTCACTCAGAGCTTCTGCTAGCGATCAAGAGCCCCGGAGCCCCCGCCCCGACCGCTATCCTGTAGAGACGAGGGAGGAGTTGGTGTTGTGCGGCAGCATAGGCTGAGCAAGAGGGGCAGGCATTCATGGCTCTCTGCAGTTAGCAGCGCGGTGGTTCTGATTTCTTTAAAACAAACAGAAGTGGCTTCAACACTGTGATGACTACATACAAATATTGGAAAGTCTCGGGGAGTTCTATAGGCTAGGAAATTTCCCACCATAGAAGTGCCCATGGCTTGTTTTCTAAAGGCGTCCTATTGCTCGAGCTCATTTGGCGATGCTGTGTATCTCTGAGTATAATAAGTGCGGGCTGACTGTGCTCATCAGAGGTGGATCCCAGTGAGGATTTCTTGAACAGCTGGATGTGGGGCAGCTGCTCTCATCAGTGGCACCTGTACAACCTGTGCAGAGCCGGGTGTGGTGGTGCATGCCTGTAATCCTAGCCCTTGGGAGGCTGAAGCAGGAGGTTTGCTGTGAATTCCAGGCCACTGTGGGTTACATAGTGAGTTCAAGGCTGCCCTGAACTGCGTTGTGAGATGCTGTGTCAAAGAACCAAAAGAGAAAACAAAACATCTGTACAGATGGATGCAGTGAGTAGGCAGATTTGACATCATAGTGTGAAACCAGGGTTTTGTTAAGCATCCACTAAACTATTAACAAATATCAGCATGTTAGATATTTTTATTCTAGTATTCATTGGCAGTGATGGTAAACTTTCTATTTATTCTAGTCTGAAGCCTGTAGCAGCTAAAATTTGACTTTTAAAATCTTTTCAGATTTGAGTCAAGATAAAAAGTTCCTTTCATGTTTTGAACCTTTATAATGTTGGACTGAACAAATGTGACTTTAAATCTGAAATAGCCTGACCTTGGCTTGAGTTTTGAGCCAGAGAAGCCATTAACAAAAACCAAATGGCTTTTCCCCTGAAATAAATACAAGTTGGCTACCTTGGTTATAGTATAGACCACTGAAATGTATTTTAGGACTGGTGGTTTAATTTCCTACTGGAATTTAGGTTATGTAATCACCTCCTTAAGGTTTATGGTGGGGATTCCCATACACACCCTCAACAAAAGTCACACACTTCCTGGTATAAAAAGTGTATGCTCAGGTTGTCAAAGTCACCCCTAAACTTGTTCTCCTTGAAATAAAATGAAGGTGTCAGCTTTTATTCCTGGTGACCTTTTATAACTTAGTGCATTTCAGTGTAATTGTACGGTGGTACCTCAGTTCATGGACTTAATTTATTCCATGATTTTGGAAAAGATGGCAATGTTTGTGTGGGAAAGACGGCTGTGGTTGTCACCGATGCAGAGTTTGCAGACAAAAACTAAATTTTGCCGGGCGTTTCTGTTTGTAAACCAAATTGTTTGGAAACAAAAGCATTTGTGAGCTGAGGTACTGCTGTATGCTTATCTTAACATCAAGGCTGCACCTCTAAAAACTTCAAGTCTTATTCCTAAATTATGTCCTCTAGTTACAGTGTGAAGTGTAGTTGACGTATTTTCGTCTTCTAAATCACCACCGGGATGAATTCATATCTGGTGTAAATTCTATCAGCTCTACAGTAACAGGAAAACTAGTTTTCTTCATGTAAGCAATCACACTCATTAAGATTGTAAATCCCTACTTCCCATCGAGGGCTGTCTGAGTTTCCTTCACCTCCCTGGTCCCTGTTTTCTTTTCCATACCTAAATTTTGTCTTCAAGCCTAAACTGTGCTGTTGACCTTTTTTCTAGTTATTCTAAAAGACGTCATAAATCCAAGCCCATAAGCTAAGTTACGTTTAGTCACGATTTTGGGTGAAGCATACTCAGGTGAAGTCATTGCACGTGGGACCCTGAAATGCCTGCTTGGTTTCCTTTCCAGTTGTTGACATGACTTAAACTACTGGGATCTTAGTATTTATCTTCTTTTTAAGAACCTGGTGCTCATTAAGTGGAGGAAGAAATTCCAAAATAACCTAATGGCCTTTTGGGAATTAATTAAAAACTTTTATGACAACTGTTCTTTTCCTGTAAATATACCCATAAAAGTAGAAGTAAAATCATTTCATTCTGAGAAACTGTTGGAGTTTTCTGATAATATACAGGAAAGTTCTAGAATGGCATTATATAAAAATTGAGAATTAGTACCTTATGGATCAAACAATTGTTTTATATTTAAATATTCCTAGATGTTGTGTATGGGAGTCCGATGATCATAGTATTTGGGAAGCTTAGTATTTAAAGGGAGAGACTCATTGAAAGCGCTCTGATGATTTGATAGTCTTGTGTGAAAAACTGATAATAGGATTGTAGACATAGTGCATGTCTGGTGTGTGTGCTTGCATACCTCTTGAGGTTTGTACATGTCTTGTTAAACCTCAAGGGAAACTTTGTCCTGTGGTATTACCACTTGAATTTGACAATTGCCTGCAAGTTTGGATTTTAACTTTTTTTTGTAGTATCAGCATGACAAAAGAAAATCGTGCAAGCTGTTGTTGAATGAAAAATGGTTCACAGTTAATTTAATGAGAATATTTAAAACTGATCTCTAGTTGACATTTTGTATTATGTAAGATTTACAGATCTGGAACTTGTTTTAGTTAAAATAGTTATATATAAAATGGATAATTTTATATTTTGCTTTTATATAATACAATGACAGAAAGCCTTGTCATGAAAGTATTGCACATATTTTCTGTAATTAACCTAAAAGCAGAAATGTATTTTATATATATTTTTGTTTTTTTTCCACTAGAGGGCTCTGTTGCCCTTCGATATAATTAAACAAAAGAGGCAATGGCTCAATGTAGTTTTCTTCCTCGATGCTGGTTTTGCTTTCATTTTTGTGCCAAATAATGCCTTTTACTTTCCTAACATATCTTTTAGGTCTTGTACTTCCCAGTGATAGAGTTCATGCTGAAGACAGTTACTAGTGCTGTTTGTTTCTTTCTCTCTTTTTTTGTGTTTTATTTTATTTGTGTAAAATGCCAAGGATGAAGAGTTCCATTTAATAAAACAGTCCATTGTATTTAGGGAGCAGCTTGTTCTGCCAAATTACACAAGGGCTTGTGTTTTCATGACATTGGTTTTGAGCTTGCTGGTCTATCAATAATGTGTTTTTTTTAAAGTGAAAATTGTAATATTTAAATATTGATGCCTCTGTTAAGATCCACTTAGAATGCTTTTATTTTTTCCTAAGAATAGAAAATATCTCTTACCTCTGCCACTGACCTCACCTAGTATTATATAACGTGTTTTAAATTGGTTATTAGTGATACATGCTTGTCCTTCGGGCTCAGTATGTTTGCTAAATAATAAGCCATGTTAAACCAAATATTTAATACGAAGTAGATAGCCAGTGCTCTGCACATAGAGTCTTGAGCATACTTTTTTGTTTTGATTCCATAATAAAGTGGGGGCATCTTGTTAATTGTATTCTTCAGCTGTCAAACAGGAATCTGGTCCAGAAGAAAGTATGATTTCAAATTTTAAATGGAAACAAAAATGAATACACTACAGTATATACTTTTGCTTAAGTGAGTGTTAGCATCTTTTTCTCTTTTCAAAACATGAGGACCTGGAAACATTATGAATGTAACACATACATGCAACACTGCAAAGCTATTTTACCAGAGCAATGGTGTTTTGGTCACTCATATACAAAATGTGTTCATTGTTTATCAAATAAAGTGTTGAAAGTAGATGGCTGCTTTTGGAGTTATTACAGATTTCATAATAAAAGAGGCACCAACCGTGGAGAAGCCCTTGATTCCCCTAGTTCTGGGTGATGCTCCCTGCATCCCTCCTTGTGATTTTGCAGCTGATGCCTCCTGCCCAGGTGTGAGTCCTTGACCCTGTCCAAAATCCCCAGTCACACTGGAGTCAATGGGAAGGCCGTCTTGCAAATTAAGGTGCTGATCAACTGACTAAGAAGCTAATTCCAGTAGACTTTCTTGACTAAGTCATCTCCCCTCGCTTTCGTCGGTAACAACGCATTCTGTGAAGTGCCACTGTAGGTCCACGTGAACCCAGCTTAGTGGGATTCATAGGAAGTGTGGTACTGTGGGCCATGGCTTAAACCTCATGGCTTCAGATATTTGAGTTTTTGTTTACCAGGCTGTCCTTGGTGTTTTGTGTTTGGCTGACTAATCGGTATATTTGGTATTAGAAGCCATATTTAGACAGAGCTGTCCCTCGAAGCACACCGTGGTTCCTTGCTGGACCCTAAAAGGGGACCTGAGCTAGGATGTGTGCACAGAGTATGAGATTGTGGAAGTCACCTTTCCAGAGTCTTCCTTACATCTCCCTAGATGCAGTAGTGGTGGCAGGGTGGCCTTTTGTCTAATTGTCTTACAAAGAGGAGTAAAATTGTACAGCAACTGAAGTTAAAGGTGAAAATTTCTATTTTTACCTCTAAAATGTACATGTTCTAGACTTTGTTGTTTATTGATCATTGTTACATTGATTGCCCTTTTAAATTTAGGGTTCTGTACGTGTTTAATTGTTGCCACAGATGCTTATATATATCTTGGGATGGGGTCAAGATGAAAGAACAGAAGTGTGAGTTAGTTTGCCTCAAATCACACAGCCCTTGAGCTGTCGGACAAGAACAGAGGACTTCTGGCTCGCACTGGGCACTTTCCTGTTCCCAGAAATAATACTAGATGGTCCTTACCGAGCCCTTCCCAAGACCTCCATTTCATCTGTTGACCCTGAGTGTGGAATCATTTATTTTAGCCAGTCTGTGAAGGCTGGGCCTGGCACCATAGGGAAGGCTGGGGCAGATGCCATTTCTAAACTGCCTGTCTGTCATGGCATCAGTTCTGTCTTTGAGCATTTTCCTTCAGTGTTATGAGTAAACAGGTGTTGGCAAAGAATTTGTGTGTGGACGAGGGGTGGAGCTAACATTTGGCAAGCTTGTTTTTACACCGAGTGTTAGACTAACTTAGCTTTATGTGTGTTCTCATTTCGGTAATTATTTTTAAAATTATTTTGTTATTAAACATATATTCCCTCCAGAAAATTTAGAACATACAAGAAAAAACAACAAAAAAATCAAACCACCCAAAATTTTTACCCCCTAGAGCTACACCAGCATTTGGCAACTATGAGTCTAAGTTTGGTTTCCTTACCTTCTTTCTTTTTGTGATTTTCTGTTCAGCTGTGGATCATGAGGCTCTTTCCTTGTCATTAAATATTCTACATCTTAAATGGTTGCATAGTACTCCATTATATGCATCCACCCATTCCCCCAGTGTGGCACATTTGGGTGGATTCCAGCTTTTTAATAGCTCTGGAATGGAGATGAACATTTTGCAAGTAAATGCTTGTACCCATCTGTGACTATCCTATAGTTCTTTCTCGTGAAAGTAAAACTGCTGAATCGAGGGATTTGCTCCCAGACCTTCAAATCTTGATTTATCAAACCACACCCCGTGGAATGTACCAGTTTGAATGCCCATTTGCCCTGCATCCTTGCCGGCCTTGGGAATTAGCATTTTTAAAAAAAAAGTCAACTAAATCTTCAAGGCTATGGTTGTTAGTAAAATTGAGCAGCTTTTCATGTGTGGCCGTTTGTATTTATTCGTTTATGAATTGCCTTTTCATTTTATATGCATAACTATTGGATACATATGATTGCTGATTGATGGCTTATGCCATGCAGTGTAATTTAATTTTCAAAATGTTCCTTTCTCTTAGAAGTTAATTTATCTCAAAGTGTATATTACTTTAAGTACATATTCAATCCTGTGATCCAGAGGAAATTCATAAGGAGGTTGGTGCAACTTCCCAGTTTGATTCACTGAAACCTTTTATGCATATATCTTACCTGTTACACACACTGCAGCCCATATCATAGCAATGCTGTTTTGAGTCTGTGCGGGGGGAGGGGAAGTAGCACCCGGAGAGCTCAAACTTAGCCCTGGACACCCAACTACGGTGGCCAGACCCCAAGAGGACCTCATAAGTGGGACTCAAGTATTTTGATTTTGCAGGTTTTCACTGGCTCTTCTGTTTGTGACAGTCACAGCACTTCAGAGCTTCCCTGTGCGTTTTCCCTTGTGATGAGCCTCACTGTGTGTGGTGAAATCGTACCATAGCTGAAAATAGCTCTGCTGACAGAAGGGTAGCGGGTTTCTGGCTGGAAGGTGTGGGAGAGGAATTCTGACTCCAGAAGCCGATGTGACCTAGTTTCGAAAGCTGCGCCAACCACTTCCCATCCTTGTGACTGCAGCCAGGTGACTTTCCTGCTCTGGATTCCTGCCCCTGCCTATCAAACATGGATAATATTCCTGGTCTACGAGGTGGTGAAGAATTGGAACTCCAGGCTGCCTAGGGTGTCATCTGCTCATCTTTGCAAGGCATCTCGGATGGGAGTTGAGGAGATTGAGTTACTTGTGAATTTCATTTGGTATTTTCCAATCTTCCTAGTCCTTGGATCCTTAGAAGACTACTGTAGTGTCTGTGCATCTGTCCTTGAGTGACTATTCTGCATGACTATTCTAGGCATTGACTGGTCTTCTTAACAAAAGGGAACATTTTAGATATTTTTTGGTTGGAGGTCAGATACTTTAACCAGAACAAAAAGAACAAGGTAAAAAGAAAAATAAAGTACAAGGTTGTTTTTGAGGTAGTCAGGGAACAAAAACATTAAAGTTGGGACGGGGAAAAGGAAGGAAAATTACTGAATCTGAAACAAAGGCATCTCAGTCATATGTTTTACTGAGAGTTTAACATCAGAGAGCTTGTTCACTTTAGTTCATAATGGTTTATAGGACTGACTTGTATATTAAATTTAAATGTCCAAATTTTTTGTCCCATTTCCTTGATCATACTCCAGAATGAATCAGCATATGAGTATAATTTTATCATTTACATTTGGGGAAAATTAACCTCAAGCTGTAGAAAAGAATCCTAAGAGGAGGGTTAGAGTTGGAAGAAGATGGGGACAGTACTTTAATTGCTTAATGTATGTAATAAAATAGGAACACTTGATATTTTGTGTTAGTACTGTCTATCCTGAGCGGTTCAGAAAAAGAACCAAATATCAGATAAGAGTGTTGTGCATAACACAACTGATTTGGTGGCGATGACTAGAAAATTTTAGCAGATACTGTTCTATCTAGAGTTGACAGGCTGTGATTCCAGCCAGATATTCAGGAGCCCAGATATGATGTAATATGAAAGGATACTCTGCGGAGGTGACAGCTTCGCTGGGATGTAGTTATGCAGGGTTTTTACAGGTGGAAATGTGATTGGTTCTTGGGCCATGCAGCAGTTTGTTCCTGGCTGTCTTTGACCTACCTATGTCCTCACCTCTGGTCACAATGCAGAGCTAAGTCAGCTGTAGATATAGAATTCAGATGTGATCTGGGTGCTCTTGGCTGATAGGACATCAACAGAATTGCTAGCCACACTTGATTCTGGTGATTGCACAAAGGAAAAGCATGGAAATAATCCATCTCTTTCAAATGAAGAAACTCTGCCATGTCAGGTACCAAAGGCTGTAAAGGAGAACTCTCAGAATGTTTTGTATTGCTCAGTATAATGTTTTCCACTGCCTTCAGTTTTTTTGTGTGTCTGTGTTGCACGTCAGACAGCCATGGTTTCTAAATTCAGCAACTGAGTTCGAGACGCTTCTATCAGTTGAGAGATCATCAGTGCATTCTAAACGGCATTAAAAAGGAAAACAAGGAACAAATGCCATTACGACTTTATCTATTAGCAGAGGAAGTTTTAATTCTAAGTTCATGTACAGTTACCAGATTGAGTGTTTGACAAGGTGGAAAGTGCTGGAACAGATCCATCCAGGGAAACATGTCCATCAGGAAGTGGAGTTAGATTTTTGGCAAGGGACACCATTCTTTCAGTCTGAAAAGCTGAGTTGGGAGTCGTCTGTCTGTGTGTGCAAGGATCTTTTTTCCACCAAGTGTAGCAGTCTTTCTCTGTCTCTGTCTCTCTCTCTCTCTCTCACCTACTGGACTGATCAGAGATGGATTTAACAGGAGGAAGCCAGTTGTATATGTGTGTTGCCACATGGGGAGCATACGTCTGTGCATTTATCAGCTGTATGATCTTTCCGTGTTTATGTAATTATTGGGAAGGTCTGTTAGTTTTCTGTGGCTGCTGCAGTATTCCCTGCACACGTAATGGCTTAAAACAACACAAAATTCTTCAGTTCTGGAGGTCAGAGTCTGAGGTCAGCTTTTCTGGGCTAACATCAAGGTATTGGCAGGGCTGGTTCCTCCTGGAGGCTCTGGGGGAATCTGTTTCCTTCCCTTTTCAAAGTGTCTAGTAGCTGCCTGTGTCCCTTAGCTCATGGTCCCATATTCCACCTTCTAAGTGCACTATTCCAGCTGCTGCTTCTGTCCTCCTGTCCTCTCCTTCTGTCCTTTTGTCCTCTCCTTATGTAGTCCATGCTCCCTCGACCTCCCTCTTCTAAGGACCTCTGTGATTACTCTCAGGGGCCACCTGGAAGCCCAGGATAATAACCCCATCATGAGATCCTTCATTTAATCACCTCTGCAGAGTCCCTTTTGCCATGTCAGGAAACATTCCCAGGGGTTAGGAGGTGGGCATTCCCAAGGGCAGAGGGATGGAACTCTTCAG
This sequence comes from Dasyprocta punctata, assembly GCA_004363535.1. Classification (NCBI taxonomy): domain Eukaryota; kingdom Metazoa; phylum Chordata; class Mammalia; order Rodentia; family Dasyproctidae; genus Dasyprocta; species Dasyprocta punctata. Next base: position 296,161 of record RJWM01000022.1, on the reverse strand, counting down.
GTGTTGGCATGAAAGACTATCTCCACTCGACTTCTTTTCCTTGCTGAATGGATCTTTGGGTGGGTGCTTTTGTTTCAAGAGCTCTGGTTCTCAATGATTTGAGCTCAGGACAGTCTATGCTAGTGGTGGCGAACCTATGGCACGCGTTTCCTATCATGGACAACCTTAAAAGGTTCGCCATTGCGGCGACTCTACACATACTAGAAACTTTCACTCTGTTGTGTACTGCTGAGCCCCTTGGCATCCTGATAATGCTGGCCTTCCTGCTCACTTCCTTAGGCAGGGGCATCTGCTGAAGGGCAGAGCCTCCCACTCAACCTAGGATGAAGGTAAAAGCTGGTGGCCTGCAGCCTGTATCCAGCTCCGTGGTATTTTGTGTGGTCCACACAGAAATAGCCTCTCTTGAGATTTCTCTGTTTGTTTTTTCTTGGATTACTTGCCACCATGTTAACATCAGGATATTTAAAAATAAATCTAGATTTCTGACAGTCTTTTAAAAACAGAAGGGTTAGTGTTATGGACTGAATGCCTGTGTTGCCCCTGAATTCATACGTTAACAATCTTAATCCCAATGCGAAGGCATTTGGAGATGAGGCATCTGGGGGGTGGTTAGGTCCTGAGGGTGGAGCTAGAATGGGGTGAGTGCCCTGGAGGAGGAGGCAGGAGAGTGAGCTGGCTTTCTTCCTGCTAAGTGAGGATTCAGTAAAAACCATAAGGAGGGCTTCCCCCATACATCCCACCAGCCCCATCAGTCTAATGGCATAGATGCTGACCAGTGCTGCCCCCTGCAGGCTGCTTCCCTGCCGCTAGACTCAGCCTCCTGGTCCTGTGGAGAAGGGAGTTTAGGACCCTTGTTCATCTAAGAGGAGGGCTGGTACATGGCCACAGACACATCCTTTATGCAGTCAACAAACATTTACGGAGTACTGGGTATGAGGTGCTGTCTTCAGTGTAGAAACAGACATAATCCCTGGCCTTATGAAGGGCCAAAGAAACCAAAATAATAACAGCTTGAACTGTGTGCTTTTAGAGAACATTTAAGTTGATTTGTTTTATAGTATAATGCGAAAGAAAAAGAGAGAGTGTGGGAGATAGTTTCATGCATATATGCATGCCTCTGGGTAGTTTCTAATTATGTTAGTATTTTTCTATTTGCATTTAAAAGGTACTAGATACTAAGCTTTTGCTTTTCATACTTGAGACATCTGCAAATGACTCACCATATATGTTCTTATAAATTGAAGAGAACATTTACTATCTTGACTGATACTTCTTCAGTCTTAGTCACTGAGTTTTCCTCAGCTTTATTCCATGTATGCACCCCCTGAGTCACTCTAAAGGACAGCAAAGCCCGGGATAGGTCACCATCCTTGTGAAGTGTGTCTGTCTGTGGTCAGGTGTAACTGCTTATCCTGTAATGTATATTAATCACGACTCCCTTGCTTGCTTTATGTTCGTAAGCATGCAGCCGTGTTATGCTTTCTTTTAAAGGTCGTCTGGTATCTTGCTCTTCATGCTCACCCCCTGACTGGTAATGTGCTCTTGCCATGTGTGTGGGACGTGAGCGGCAGGCTGACCCGCTGTGTTTTGCCCACAGGTTTCCTTTGCAGTCTTGCTGGTTTTCCTTTCGGTAGGCTCTGTGCTTTCCTCCGTGTTCTGAGGTCCCCCTAGCTCTGGGCTCCTTTCCTCATGCCGCTGATGGTATAGCTGTGCGGTGTAATGCTGGTTATTAATCTGACAATATATACCAGGCAGGTTTTATAAATGCCATAATTCTTCTTTGCTCCATTCCTTTTCCCAGCCCTTCAAAAGGTGTGGCAGCTGCCAAGTACAGTACTGGAATGTGAGGTGGAGAATTGTAGCTTAAACTTACGATTTTACATCCTGTCAAGTTGCGATGAAAATGGTCATGTTTCTGGATAATATTTGGACCCACAGATTCCAAGCTAATTATTCATTACCTATTACATAGAATGGAAAACTTACCTAATTTAGGATGACCCTGTCATTGGGGAGCGACTTCTGGATTTCATGTTTTAGTTAAAAAAGTGGCGTTACAACGCGGTGCAAGGCCGACCTGAGCTACATAGTGCGACCCTGCCTCAAAAAACCAGGGCTGGGAGTTTGGCTCAGTGGCTTAAGCGCCTGCCCTGGCAGGCGCAAGGCTGTGAGTTCAATCCCCAGTGCCGCAAAAAAAAAAAAAAAAAAAAAAAAAAAAAAAGTGGCGTTGTTTGGATTGAAAAATTTAATAGTGTTTAACTTTTCAAAGGGTACTTTTTTTTTAAATGCTAAATATCATGTGTTTAAACTATACAAAGACAAGTAACTGAAAGTAAAATAATTTCTAAGAAACCCTCGAGGAGTCAGTGTCAGTGGCTTTCAGTAAACAACAGAATGATCGGACTACAGAAGCTTGCAAACCGAACATCATAAACGGGAGGCCAGTTGCAGGGAAAAGCCAGGGAAGACTGAGCTGAGCTTTGCATGGGGACAAAACATTACAGAGCTGTCACTTTAGAAATAAGTCTTTCCAGATTTACAATCAATGGGCTGTAAATTCCTCCCGTCTTCCTAACAGATTTTGTAACTCTTGCTCGGGTATTAGGGAGCCATATGTGTTTTCTTAAGTGTTCCTTGGCTGTTTCCTTTTGCAGTGGCTTTGTATTGCGTTGCTCTGTGTACTTGTGTGTGTGTGTGTGTGTGTGTGTGTGTGTGGGCACTTGTGTGTTCTCTTGTGGAAGGGGAGAATTAACTCTTGGGACAAATATGAAATGGCAAATGTTGCTATTGCTATCTTTACTATTTGTTTAAATATTAGTACTGGATTTCAGAATCAACATGCAAGCAGGATGGCTTTGTTTTAATCCTCATGGTAGAAAGCTGTGTGCTATTATGGATAACATTTCTGAGTAGTAGCTATTAGAAATCTTCATTTAGAAATGTAACTGTATGTTTACTGCTGGACCTTGCTGTAAAAACAGTGTGTACTTTATACAGATTATTTTTTGTGTGCATAATACTTCGTGTTGCCTGCTGAATTTGACTTTTTCTGTCTTTTGGGAAGCATTAAACCCCCATTTCTTTAGTTTTCCTTTAACCTCTTTTTTCATCATGACAATTGGCAGAAGATCTTTCTTTTTCATTATTTCTGTGAAGCAGAGTTCATCTCTGGCTTATCTCTTCATTCTCTGTTTAGTTTCATATTTTACTTTAATTTCTGTACTTTGGTATCTGTCATAATGGTATTTAAGCTCTTGGGAGATTTTGGCAGTTGCTAACTTTTTGAGAAAATAAAGCACCCCAGTGTTGTACTGTTCTGCTTATGCTGAGTTAAAAATTCATATCATTCAGCCAAGATTGTGATAACTTAGGCGCTGTGTAGAATTAATAGCGAGGAATATTTCCCTTGCTGTGTTAAAAGTGATAGCTTTGGTATTAGAAAGCTTGATGATGTTTTTCTGTTAGATGTGAAGAGAACCAGGCAAGTCTGGGGATGTTAGTAACATTGTTGTACCGTGGTCCCACCATGGAGAAAAGTGCAAGAGAGGAAACCTAGAAGTAAGAAACCACTGAGCCTAAGCAAGGGTGTTTCTGGTGACATGCCATGCAGGAATGAGAGTGGGTGGAAGTGAGGCACAGCGGGGGAGAAAGAGGGTGACCTGCACGGTGTGGGTGGGAAATCTTAGTACACAGCAGAGGCACCTCCTCCCACCTGCTCTGCAAAGGAAAATGGGGTCTTGCTGAGAAATGGAAGCTGCACACTCTGCCCTCTGGCTTCCCTTCCCGGCACAGGAAAAATCCATGTGGCAACTTGGGAATAGTTATTTTCCTAGCATAGTATTCCTGAGCGTTCCTGAGTACGGCCCTGCAATGGAAATGTGAATGTGTAGCGCACTTTTTTTTTCTTCCCTAGAAGCAGGTATTGAACTCAAGGCCTTTGCGCTGAGCTACATTCCTAGCCCTTTTTATTTTTATTCTGAGACAGGGTCTTGCTGAGTTGCCAAGTTGGGATTAAATTTGTGATCTTCCTGTCACAGCCTCCCAGAGTATAGGGATTATAGGTGTGTGCACCATGGCTGGCCATGATACTTCTCTTAATGTTCAGTTCAGAGCGTGACCCAGCCCACTGCACTGTGGTTTACCAAGTGTGCATGGGGTGAGATTTCTTCTTGGGAAACGCAGGCTTTCATTCTGTTTTGGAAGCATTAGAAGAAATCGCAGAAGGCAAAATTTGGATTTTCAATTCTTCAGTCCCTCAAGGTTTATTATTCCGTTAAGTTTTATTTTGTTAATTGTGTTTAGATAGTAGAAGTCAGCTTTGTTGACTTCTATATTTTAGATCATAGGAAATTCTTTAATTCTGTGAATTTAGGTTTCTTTCTTCCATATATGACAATATGTATCTCAGGCTTTCTTTTCTTTCAACTAAACTTTTCAAGTGTCTAGAGGCTCAAGGAATTAGACTGAAATTATTGCTGAGGAAAAAACCCCACATGTTTACAATAAGTGACCCAAAAAGATAATAAGAAAAAACTGGCATTTATAGGCATATCTGTTGCATTTTCTTTCTACAGGTGTGCGTTCTTTTAGGAGTTGTGCATATAAGCAAATGTGCATTGGTATTGCTTTTGGGATCTCTAGAAGAGAGTCCAGCTTTGTAACTGGAATTTGTTCAACATGCAAATGTGGGTGGCTGATTGTTTTATGTACACCTGTATTGAATGATGGGCAGGGGTGATAACCGTATATAAAATTACATTAAGGCCCAAGAAGCGCTTTTATGAGGCAGGCTGGAAACAGCATCCGATTTTCTTATGGCTCTTACATGTCCATTTTGATGAATCTATTTATTACTTCTATAATGAGTAGTACACATGGTTGGTTAGCCAAGTTATTGAACTTTATCAACCTTGGCTGAAATTCACAATGCGTGCCAAACTTGTTGTAACATGTAAGAAATTACATCTGGGCTTAAAAGGTTCAATAATGATTACTCTGATAATGGAATCTTTTACAAAGCATGGGATTTCACGATATGCCTGTGCTCCTTAAAAATTACAGTGATACAATGAAACAAGGAATTACATATAGCCAGAGAAAAGAATTCACTTGTAGGATAGATTTGGATTTGTAATAGGCTTATTTGACTCCCAGGACAGATTGAGAACTGGATGCTGTTACGAGTGTACGCTTTGGTATTTGCTGTCACATCTCTCTTTTTATATCTTACTAGGTCTGGCCATAGTCATGTGAACCGTGAACCTATCAGGGTCTAGGATATACAGTGTGTTGATATGGTGTTGTATCACCTTGTTTATGAATTCCGAATGGGTTTGAAATGCATAGCCACAGTAGGCTTCCATTATATTCCAGGGGAACATGGAGCTTTTCACTTTTATTGGCGAATTCTGAGCACAGGTTGGTCTGTTAATTCCTCAAGGTATTGCAGCTTGACGGACATGGCAAATAACATGCCTTCCCTTTCATGAGTTATGACCAAATTGAGGGATAAGACCAAGGAGAAAGCAGATGAGGACTAAAACATTGCCTAAATCACTAGTGAAGCTGATGTTGGAGAATCTGGCCTTTATCTACAGGCTGGTGTGCTTTCTAATTGTGAGCACCAGAATTAGAGGGGTTGTGGGTGAGTGCCGGATTGGGCCGGACTTCCCAAGAAGGCAGAGCCTCCTGCCTCAGGATGTACACGACAGCAGGGTGGAGCACAGTGCGTGTTCTTTATGTGAAGAGAGAAGGGAAGAGGAGGAGAAGAAAGGTAGAGCTGTGCCTCTAGGTCTCACTCCTAGGAATAAATTGCATTGCCTCTTATAGTGCAGAATATGAGGCCTAGAGAGAGCTGGCCTCAAACTCACAGCAATCCTCCTGTCTCAGCCTCCTGGGTGCTGACATTACACGTATGAGCCACCACATCTGGCTAAAATGGAGACTTCTGCATCTAGAAAGATGCCTCTGAAATGAAGAACATTCCCTCTGGCCTACTCCACCAATTAGATGCCACAGTGTTAAATTACAGATTTGAGAAGGTAAGATTGCAAATAAGTAAATGGGTGCCCAATGCCTAGTTTACTTTTGAATCCTCTCCCTTTCCTTAGATAATTAGGCATACTTTTCAATTTCTGTACTTTTGGACTTGTTAACTCTGGGGCCTTTGACTATATTCTTAACCTCTGAGCCTCAGTTTCTTCATTTGATGAGTGGGTATTGTGATATCAACCTCATGGAGTGGTGAGAATTCACTAAAATGAAATAAAATAACCTACCATGGAATCTGACAGCTTCTACTGGCAGAGTTTCCATGTTTATTTTGTTTCTAATATATACTTTTAAAATTTGTTTCCTTCTTTTCTTCTTTTTTGAGACAGGGCCTCTAACTCACAATCCTCTTGCCTCAGCCTCCTGAGTGCTGAGATTACAGACAGGCACCACCAACCCCATTCTATTTTCTTAACTTTTTGTGGTAGATGATTTCATATGTAGGCACCATCACAGAGAGGATTTTAGTTTTCTTAAGCACTAACAAGAAGCTGGCTTTAGATGCTCCCTTGAATGAAGTAGGGAAGGCGACTCCCTTGAGTTTTAGATTGACACGCCGTTTCGCTGAGGGGCGGCTCTAATATTGTCATGGTCCCTGTTCCACTTTGTTAGTTTGGTAACTATTGGCCTGTTTTATCTGAGTGCACAGAATTACCAGTCGGTACTGAAAGGGGCTTTTGTAAAGCTGTGATTCTGTGCTGCCTGCTTGAACAGTATCCATACTTTTAACAGAACAAACAAACCGAAGTAGACCTGTGTGTTTTTGCATAGCCATTTAGACCCAGATCTTTCCTACAGTGTGTGCATATCATGAACTGCACAGAGGAAGGGAGAGAACAGAGCAGGTGAGCAAGACATTGTTAAAAGAGAAAGGAGTTGAGCTCAAGGGAAAAAGATTCTTTTGAACAAATCAGCTTTCAAATGGTCGCAGTGATGAAAGTCCTTAAGCAGGCTGTTTTTGGCCCACTGTCAGAATGTCTTTCTCCATCATAGCCGTTGGGAGAGCTGTAGGAGAATCATGAAATCCCACCCAGCAATGCCAATCCCTCCGACAATCCCCCAGGAGCCAGCCTAGTTTTGCTGACAGCACAGTATGCCTTTAATTATTCTGTCTCCCGTGAAATATTCCTTCTTAATTTTATTAAATTTACTTTTCATATTAAGAACCATGCTATTATACTTGCCAATGGACGTTTAAAACATGTGACTAATTTGTTTTATTTTTTTTTATAATGCTTCATTAGGACGCAGTGAACAGTGAAGATGTGTGTCTGATGTTGTTAGCTCAGAATAAGGATGGGGACGCTACAGGAAACAGGAACACGGGGCTGAATCTGGAACTGCCTTTTCAGTGGGGGCCAGGGGTAGATTCCCTATGGGTGTTGGACTCTGCCTTTGGCAGGGAAGAACAGTAAAAGTTAAAGAGTAAATGTCTCTGAATTTGGTTAAACTTACCCATGAATTAATTAAAGATACGTTGTGAATCCTTATCTCTTGAGTGTGTATTTTTGTAAGTTGGTAACCCCCCCGCCCCGAATGATAGTCTAACACGTTTGGGACAGCACACACTGAGAAGTCAGCAGGCATCTGCCTGACTTTAGTAGTAATCACCCAACTGCCAGTAGCCCGTAATCAAGCTTGCAGACCCGTGTGCGCCACACCGCGGGAGAGCAGGAGTGAAGTGCTTAATGTGCCACTCCACTGGTGTGAAGGGAGAGCAAATGCAGGGCGCGGGGCTTCTGAATCGCTGTCATCGTTTGGCATCTCTGTTGTCTACAGCCTCTCCAAGAAGTTTCCACCGTGGCACTGTCTTGAGCCTCTTAACATTTCCAGTAATACAGGCCAGTGCAGGAGGTAATAGTAACCTATTTATACCTTCGGTTGGCTGAAACTATCATGTTTTGTTGTAAAGAATGGGCAGGGCTGTGGGCAACCCGTGCTCAGTTCCAGGCGACTTTCTGGTATGTATCGAGTGTATTCAGTGCGGCCTGCCTGGGGAATGAAAGGCTTTCATCCACTGGTGTCTGTCCCTCTCAGACAAGGGTGGCCCCACAGGTACTGATACCCACATGTTGTGGGGTTGCACGTGTATTAGTGGCAGGTAGTTTCTGTAGCACCCAAGCCATGGTTTCAGATGATTTCTGGGCTAGGAGTGAGGGGATCCACACTGCTCCCCCAGGTGAAGTGGTTTGTTGAGTTTGTGTGAAGCTGACTGAAAGCCTTGAGGGTCTAGTGGCTACAGTGGTGGCTGGAGTGAGAGCAGGCTGGGAGAATTTGACATGGTACAGAAGAGATGCCTTACACAGTCTACCCCTTGCACAATTATTCAGATCCCTTATTCCCTGTTAAGAATAATCCATCTCAGGGGCCGGGAGTTTGGCTCAGAGCCTTAAGCGCCTGCCCTGGCAGGCGCAAGGTTGTGAGTTCAATCCCGGTGCCGCAAAAAAAAAAAAAAAAAAAAAAAAAAAAAAAAAAAAAAAAAAAAAAAAAAAAAAAAAAAAAAAAAAAAAAAAAAAAAAAAAAGAATAATCCATCTCAGCCTCTCTGTCAGAAATGTTAATCAGTCTCAGTTCGGGATGAATTCTGGGACCTTAGCTTTATCCACTCTTGTATTGTTTTGCTAGGGTAGCTGTCACACGATAACAGACTGACTGGCTTAGGACAACAGAATTTTTCTGTTTCAAAGTTCCCTCCATCTAAAAGCTGTAGCAGGAGACCCTCGCTTGCCTTTTCCAAGCTGCTGGTGGTCCTAGATGTTCCTTGGCTTGTGGTGGTGGAATTCCAGCACCTCTGTGGAAGACCTGTGGAAGACCTCTTCCCTGTGTCTCTGTGCGGCTGTCTTTGTCTGCATTTTTAAAAATAAGGACATGTTATATTGAGTTAGGGCCCATCCTAATCATTGTAAGTCAATTACCTCTGTAAAGGCACTGTTTCCAAATTAGCATATTCCGAGGTAATAGGGATTAGCACTGCAATACTTTGGAGGGCAGGGCACAATTCAACCCATAAAGATAGAAGGGAAGTGGCTCTCTTTTGTCCAGGCTGTCTGGATGAACTGTCCAGATGAGCAGTAGTCACTAAACAGACCATTCTTTGGTCATTTTCTGAGTTCTTGTTACTAGCGAGCTCTATCCTAAGAGCTGGGGACTCATCAATGAATGCATCTCCCCTGGCCCTTCTGGCTCAGTCTCTTATGGAACGTGGTTTTCAGAAGTAGTTGTTCTTTTGTCTTTTTTTTTTTAAATCACCCATTAGGAACCAAGTGGGGAATTGCCTGCGTGCCAGTAACAGAAGTAGCTGTCTTGAGCAAATGAGTTCCCAGCCACAAAGGTGTTTAAGCTCAGGCTGGGTGGCGGCTGCGCCTCCAGAATGCTGTGGAGGCGATTTAAGTGCTGAGCAGGGCTTTGGATGTGGGATGGCTTGGGTCTCCTGACGCTGATAAGGCATGGCGGTACCCAGGGATGAGTTCTGGGGCTCTGTTTTGTCAAGCATACAACACTTGACTGCTTTCTGTTTATCTTTCAGATAAACAGTGTTATAGACCACTGAATTTTTTTTTTTTGCATCCCGTACTCCTTTGAGAATATAATGGAACCTCTGGCCCCGTCCCACAGGGGGAAGATAAATAAATATATTTATAGTCAGTATTTGTGTGCTGTTTGAGGGGAGGAGAAAAAATAGTTCATGGATACTGAATTAAGCAATTCTGATACTTTTCAGGAATTATAATCATTAATGCGAGTTAAATCCACATATTTGCTGTAGAGTCTTTTTATCCATAAGAATACATTGAGCTGAATAAAATTAGAAATAAAAATATGCCTAGAAATGTTTTTACTAACTTTTTATTGTAATGCTCACTTTTTGGATAGAAAATTATTGGTGTATAATTAATAAATCATTGCTGATTTCAAAATTGCACTTTGCTAAACAATGGAAATTTCCTAAATAACTGGCAGGTAATGAAAAAAAATTCAGTTACTGACAGGCTGTCATGGTTGAATCTAAAACCTAGGGGCAAAATACATATATTCTATGTAGTTTCCATTTCCAGATCCTGGATTTCTAAATTCTTCCTTATAAAATTTTAAATTTCTTTTTTTTTTAAAGATGAGACCCACCCCCAATTATTTATTTCCTTCCTTTATAATGTCTTAACAAATTTGATTTTCATGTTGAAGGTAATCATTAAAATACCTCCTGTGGGGGTCAGTAAATATAATTAATTTAAAGAAACTAGAAAGATTTGGCATTAGAAGAATTAGGTGACCATCCAAGGTGTAGTGGCTTATTTGTGGAGGGCACATGGTAAATGCTTATGGAATTAGATTCAGGCTACGCAAAACTTTCAATGACTTTTGAAAGCAAAGTAGTTAACTGCCTCTGTGGAAATAGAAATTACTTAAATATTACATGATGAAAAACTAATATTAGTTTGTTTCAAATAAAACTGTGTAGTAGTGTGTTATAGCCATGGGAACTCTTTAGCCAGTGTTAAGTAAATGTGGTAAAAAAATTTGTAAAAACATTATCATGCTGTAAGAGTAACAGTGATGTCAGATACCCTGAGTAGCTGGATGTTCAAAAATACTTGTCATTTTCAGAGTGCTATTCCTGGTGCCTTGCTAGTCTTTCACCTGGTATGTGATCACTTAAGTTGTATGCCAGGAAAGTGCCATCTTTCTCCAGAGTCACGTGTAGAACTTTGTGTGACGTCATGGTTATGGCTGAATAGCTTCAAATGAATCCTTTTCCTTGATAAACAATTTTGTGCTACTTTCCACAGACAGAGCGAATCAATACTTTTGAATGTAATGGAAGTTTGCATTTTTCTAATTTCTTATTTAGGTTGATCTACGCAAAGATGTTCAAATTTCCATTTATTTAAACAAGATGGAGTTCTTGCTTTGCTGAAGAAATATTTTTAGCTTAGTAATTTACTTAGAAACTGCCTTATTCAATAGATGAAGTTAAATTTGAACTAAAACATATAGCATCATATGACATGGGCTCTTACATTAACATTTTGTTGGATTGGAAACAGAATCAACACATTAGTCATCTTAATTCATTTAAGTTGGCTTTCTCTAGAATTCCAGGATCCAAAAACAACACATTTGTCAATTTTACACACAAAGGGAGAGGCAGGGTGTAGTTTGTAGTTAAACATCCAGCTTTGCAATGAAAAGCCAATGTAGTTATAGTAAGCTGAATGAAATTCTGGATGAAACAAACAGTCTAATAGGATTTTCATGCAAATGAAATACTTTAGAAATTTGTTTTATATTTGTTTTAATGAGATTCTGTATATACGCTTTCTTAGAAACTTGTAAGTTGTCTAAAATTAAAATTCCTATGGTTGTCATTCACGTGCGTTCTGAGCTGTTATGGTTAACTCTTTTTTTCAGAGAAAATCTATAGGTCAGGGTCAACTTCATATTCTGAGCTCTGCTCTTGTTTTGCTTCAGGTCAATTTAGAATTGAATGTTAAAAATGCATTGTCTACTCCATGGTGAGCAAGCTATGGTGTGCAGATCAAATCCAGCCGTCCCCTGCCTATTTCAATAAAGTTTTATTGGACATGGGAATGACTGCTCATTTACATGTCGTCTGTGAGTCTTTCATGTTATATGAGTAGAGCTGAGTAGCTGTGACGGAGACTATGTAATCAACAAAAATCAACATATTTATTATCTGACCCTTTCCAGAAAAAAAGCCACTTTCTTGTTCATTCTGTTAATACATCTTTCCAGATAAAGATCACTCCGATAAATTTTCAGAGTTGTCAAATAAACAAAGCTCTTGTTTCCTAAAGAACTGGTATGCTTTTTTTTTTTTTTCACTTAATGAGATGGATACAATAAAGTATTCCATTTCCTTTCTTTACCTTGGTTTGTCAGGAAGCTTAGACTAAACATTGAAAAATGGTCAAGTAAATAGCCAACTTATTCAGGTTCCTGGCAGACCAGTTTTCTTAACATGAGCATGCATTTTCTGTCTTTTTAAAAAATCATCTTTTTAGCTATAATTTACATACACTGAAAGCCATGCATTTTAGTTGTACGCTGGAATGACTTGAAAAATATGAATATTTTGAGGAAGTAGGATTAGGACTTCAAGATGTGAGCTGTTTTCAAGTGGAGGAGTGTAGTTCAAACCCTAACATTCAGAAACCTACCTAAAAGTAGCAGCACCATGATTCTAACTCAGGTCCCTTGGATTCACAGAGTAGCCCATAGATTGCTTCCAGTAATATCATTTTGTGATTTCAACAAGTGACTACATAACTTTAACATTGATGTTTTCTGTGATAATAACATGGAAGAAGAACCAGGTACATGTTTTTCTGAGGTCAAATTTAGGGAGAACAAACATTCAGAGAGAAAACCTTAACCAGCTTTAGCAGGGAGGAAGCTGTAGGGGTTCTGAAGTCCAACCTTGACCTTTTTCTTCCCAGCATTTGCCCTTGACCTTCCTGAGCCTCAGTTTCCTTGTGTACCATTGGGATACTAGCCTTCTATACTCAGGGTGTTGAGGGCCTTGGCATGTCATTCACATACAAATTGGAAGTCCTAGAGAAAGTACGTTTTAGACAAGGTCAGTTCTGTGCATTCACAGCCCTCAACTTCCAGGGACTTCTGAGTCCCCTGGAGGGCTTGTTAGGACACAGATGGAATAGGGCCTATACGAGTGACCTTGCTTTAGCTTGATTTCTTCTTTAGAGGTCTTGTCTCTTCAGATGGTTCATTGCAAGGTAATGGGGTTAGGGCTTAAACCTGTTCCCCTGGTTCCTGGTCTGAACTGGGGCCTAAGAATCTGCTTTTGCAACGAGATCCCACGAGCTGATGCCCCTGGTCTGGGTCTTGCACTGGGAACAGCAAGGACTTGGCTCTGTGTTTCATTTGCAGGTCTACATCTCAGTTTTAGTTAAGAGAAACTAAAAAGTTAGACTTCAGAGAGATGTCCCTTTTGCTGCACCTCAGTTATCACTTGAATTTCAGAGGATGAGTACCTTGATCTTACTTCCCAAGAAGCTGAACAGTGTGAAGGCTTATGGGACATTGCCTTTTCTCCTTTTGGACAGGACAGACCTGGTCAAAAAGCAGCAATGTATTGATTTTCTAGGGCTGCCATGACACAATACCACAGATAAGGGGATGGGAGGAACTGGAGGGCTGGGGGGGGCTCCAAATGACTGAAATTTATTTGTCCCAGTCCTGGAGGTTGGAAGCTCGAGACCATAGTATGGGAGTTGGTGGTGTTGGCTTGCAGATGACAACCTTCTTGCTGTGTTCTCACATGGTGTGTCCTCTGTGTGCCTCAGTTATCCTAACTCAAAATGAAAACACGTAAAAAATACTCTTAAGTTTCTTCTCTCTTGCAGTAATGAAGTCAGTCAGTCCACTGTAGCTCAAGACCTCTCACCTTGGCTTACAGGTGATGACTTTCTCAATCCTGTTAGATTAGAGACCTACCCTTATGATATCGCTTACCCTTGATTACCTCCTAACAGGGCACATCCCCAAACAGAGTGGCATTAAGGCATTGGGCATTAAGGCTCCAAAATACAACCCTCAAGGGAAGAAATAATTCAGTCTATAACCAGTAAGACTCCTAATGTGTTTTTCCTCTAAGAATTTTTTTGATTTCATGTTTATTTCGTTTTATTTTCCCTATCAGTCTCAAAGTACTGAAGAAAATCAGATACACTTTGCAGTAAGAGAGACTCCAAAATGTGTGTGCTCAAGGTGCAGACTGTAAGATGGAATCTTCCCTTAGCACTCTAATGCCTTCAGCAATGCAGAGCTCTCTCTTTCTCTCTCTCTGAATTGAAGTTGAGCCTAATCCCTAATCATTCCCATTCCTTATGTTGGAGCTCCTACCGGGACCTTCTTGGCCCAGAGGCAGCAGCCGGGTGAGAGGAGCCAAACAAAAATTTACAGCTGGCTGAGTCTCCAGAAGACAGGCAAAATCAGCCTCAGTTGAAAGAAGCTCTGTGCTTTCCATACGTTCTTGCCGAGCAGGTGCCTGATCACACCTGATGGTTAGGCTGCAGGTTTCCTGAGAGCTATAGAGTTTCAAATTGGCAGTTCCACCGGTGTCTTGAGGTGGTATTTTGAAACAAAACGTTATCAAACTAAAATCTCTTCCCCGCCTTCCCTTTCCAAGTGACACTGATTTTGTTCCAGCTGATCATCTATCTGCAGACAAGGATAATCCTTTAACTGGGTGTTGTTGCATTAAATCTAATTCACTTTAAAGTTGTTTTTGTTTTTTACCTTTTAAGCAAAAGTTTCATTGTAGTGATTTTCGCTCCCTAACTAATCACAAGTACCCAGTTACCCATTCTGTTTGGAGCTGTAGGAGCCTTTGACTTTTTTAGGCAAGGTCACCATGGGCCCAAAGAGTGAAAAGTTAATAGAACTCTGTGCACCTAGCTTTGGAAACTGAACTTAATTCATATTTTTGAGAAGTTGCATTTTAAAAAGTTGTGAGGGAGAATGAAAACTCAATTGGACGCTTTAAAAGTGAGCCTCAAAAAAGTGCTGAATTTTCCCAACATTGTGTTTTTGAGCACCTCCATATGACTTTGGGAGTATAAAGGACTTAATCTTTTCAAGAGGCAAAGTAATATACCACTTTTTAAAAGGTGAGAGCCAAGGTCGATCTGAAATTAAAAAAAAAAAAAAAAAGGTGCCCGAATTAGCAAGTAGCGTTGTCCACATTGGTGGTGCAGAATGGAGCAGCTTTTCATGACTGGGAGCTGACCGAGAGATGAAGCAGACTTCTTTTCATAATATTTTTATTACTTAAACAATTCCTTCCCTATGACTTCTTAGTTGATATGAGTGGAAAATATTCTGGGAGATAGAATGATCAGGGTCCCACTGTTCATTAAGATAGGGGTCTCTTTGGATAAGTAGGGAGCCAGGACTCATGGGGTTGGCCTTTCTGCTCTAAATCACTAAGATGCCTGTCTCAGACAGACGAAAGAGAAGCAGAGACCTCAGTGGTGAAAGGAAATTGTCTTACAGCTGTGAAAACAATGAAACATTCAGTGACATGACACAGGGTGCCTCCAGATTCAGGCCTGGGTTCTCCTCGTCTGTTGAAGTGACTGTAAATTAATTCATCAAAGCAAAAAAGGCCAAAATTTCAGGGTACGTCTTTCCAGTTCTAAACATCTAGAAGCATTTTGGTCCTTTTAGTAGATAATGGCATCAGTATAGAAGCTCAAGAGCTGGGACCATAGATATGTGATTTGTCAGAAAGAGCTCATCCTTCTAAAGAACCTGAACTTGAGCCGAGTAGCATGTTCAGGGTGTGAAATCATGGAACCATCGTATTCCTTCTTGTCTTAACACCAGGAGACTGAGAGAAGCTGAATTTTGTCAAAAATCTTGAAAAGACACAGTGGTCTCTATATCTAAAAAAGAAGTATTTAATTTTTTTCTTTTAATCTTAAGTTTATACCAGTGGCATGTGTGCTTTGCTAAAAAATAAAATCTAGTGTGGCACTACTTCATTGGGGTTGAGTGGTCTTTGTATTTGACTTCAATAAAACCAGTTCTTTAAATTTTGAATCTGAAGTTATTGTCGTCGAAAGATGTAGAGCAGATCTTTGATTTCTGTGGATGAGTTATCACCTTTCACAGGTCTTACACAGAGAAATGTTTGTGACCCTTGGTGAAATATTAAATAAGAGAGAGGAAAATTTGACAACATACCACAAATTAGGGGTAGAATCCATAAAGTAGATATGATGATATAGTAAGGGAACTGAAGAGACCTCGACTGTTGGCTTTGACTGTTGGCTTTGACTTGGCACAGAATTAAATAGGCACTGATTGACCTTGACATCAAAGCGTGGAACATTGCTTTTTTAGAAGGATAACTGCTTGTTAATGTAGGTAAATCATACTAATAGGCATTTATATATATGAGCAACATATTTCCTACTATTCACAGAAAATATGTATCAAATTTCATAATCATATTATATATACATATAAAATCATTATTTATCTACCTGTTTATCTATAGTAAAACCTTAGTGTGGAAACATAATTTCTTCTGGAAACATGATTGTAATCCAAAGCACTTGTATAGCAAAGCAAATTTCCCCATAAGACATAATGGAAACCGAGAGGATTCATTCCACAACTCTAAAATATTCATATAAAAATGATTACGATATTGTTATATTATACAACATAATAAAGAAAATACAAACTATAAAGAAAAACAAATTAACCTGGACTTACCTTTGAAGACCTTCATGGTTGGTGGGAGGGAGACAAGAGAGAGGAAGGTTATTGTGTAGACGACTTCCACCATCACTGATGGAATCACTGCCATCTATTGGCTCAAAGTCATGTTTTTCTTTTAGTGCAACTTTAAAAAGGAGCCTATCCAAGGATGCTTGCTTTCGCCTCCTTTTGAGGGTTTCACGGGCAGGTGACATTGCATTGTCATTTCACAGATTCATTGCTTGCCTGGTTAGGTTACAGCCTTATTCAGGTAATGCTTTTCTACAAAATTTTTTGCATTGTTCCTCACATTTCACATATTTCCCTAGTCTCATTTGAAGTGAGGGATTCATTTGTCATTTTCCATTCCTCCTCCTCTTCAGACAAGTTCTCCATAACCTCTCGTTGTTGGGAGATGATCACCCACAATCCCTCAGTGAGAGAGAGACAGAAAAATCATTGACTCAGTTGTGATCATGTGGCATTTGGCATCAAGTACTAGTACTTGTATTGCAAGACATTGCTCATTTAACAAGTTAAATTGTATTAGAAATGTTTGCTTGTCTTGCAAAACACTAGCAGAACAAGTTAGTTGCAATCCAAGGTTTTACTGTTTTCTGCCACCCTTTTTACTTTTTATTTTGAGACAGGTTATTAATGAGTTGCTTGAACTTGAGAGCCTCCTCAGATTCCCGAATAGGTGGGATTATAGGTACTGTATATGCCACCACGCCCAGTTACGATTTTATTTCAGAGTCAGTGGAGGCCCTGCTGGATGAGAGGCTGGGAAGGCGCTCAGCATTGTCTTCTCTGGCCCTCATGCTCCTCTGGTTTATGCTTTTCCCACTAAAGGAAAAACAAACTCTTTCTCTGCATCCCTCTTGAACACGTTGGTCACCAAACATGTGGATTCTTCCTCATAGCAAGTAATTCTCCCATAGTTGACAGCAGCCAGCTGCCCTGCAATTCAGCTGTAACACTAACTACCCAGAGTTGGCACTGCTCTCAAAGGTTAACGGCTCAGTCCTGTGAGACTGTCTCTGCTTCAGGTGCCAATTGTGAGTCCCAGATTATCACCTCCTGTTTTTTTTTTTTTTTTTTTTTTTTTTTTTGTGGCACCCGGGTTCGAACTCACAACCTCACACCTGTCAGGCAGGTGCTTAAGCCACTGAGCCAGACTGCCGGCCCTGAGGCCCTAGTTTTTTGAGACAGGGTCGCACTGTGTAGTTCAGGCCGGCCTTTCACTCACATTGTAGCCCAAGCCGGCCTCGAACTCACAGTGCTCCTCCTACCTCAGCCTCCCGAGTGCTGGGATTAAAGGCGTGCGCCACCACGCCTGGCGTCACCTGCTCTTACGATCTGCTGGCTATACAATCTCCTGCTTGGGTAAACTCAGAATCATTTACTTACATGGGTCATGTGTTAGAGAAGCTGCAACAAAGGGTACAGTTGACCAACTGGATGAAGAAAGACACAGAACAAATGTAGGGAGGGGGCGCAGAGTGTCCCTGTCCCTCTGGGTATGCCATCCTCTCTGTATCTCCATGTGTTCACAGACTTGGAAGGTCTCAGAATCTGGTTTTTATAGAGGCTCCATGATGCAAACACAATTGGTTACATCATTGGCCACTGCTGATGTCAGTCTTTAGCCACTCCTCCTTCCCAGAGGAGGTGGTGCAGGGGGTGGCAGAGCCTTGGTGAAGCTGAAAATTCTAACCCTTTGATCACACAGTCGGTACCCCTGTGACCAGCCCCCATCCTCATTAGCATGAGCTCAGGCTTCATTGAAAATATCTTTCATTAAGTATCTTTGAAATACCTCTCTGGTCCCAATCTAGAGACTTCAAGAGTTATGGCTCACTGCTGGGAACCTGGAGAAACACTAAGCATGTCATTCTCAGCGCATCATAATGTCACAGACCCCTAGCAGCTTGGAGGGCCAGATGGAGGGATGTCCCTACTTTGAGTGCAGCCCACTCTGCTTTCTTTTTTCCCACTGATTTTATGAGTCTTTAAGCCTCTGCATTCATTAGTTTTCTCTGACATGAAAGGATAGCAATGGCACTTCATAAGGGTTTTTTTTTTTTTTTTTTTTTTTTTTAAGAACCCTTTGGAATTAGTGTATTTTGTAAAACATTTGTCATGGTGCCCACCAGTGAGTAACACTCTCACTTCTGCCTCTTTTCCTGATTGGATGTTTCTACAATCTTCTTCACAGACCAGGGTGCTCAGAAAACATAGAGTTTGGAATGAGAGTTGGTGCCTCCCTTTTCTTACTCGCCTTGATTGCTGTGTATTAAAATTCATAAAGTCCCATAAATTATCAATTAGATGTCATTCAGTTTGTTATTTTTAGTTTCCTAATATAACAGGTGCACATGCATGTGTTAAAAATTGAAATGCTGTGACTGTTGCAACATGCAAAGTCAGTCTTTCTCACCCCTGACCGTTAGCTCTCTCCCTCCGGAAGTAATCAATATCAGTGTCTTTTCACCCGCCTACCTCCTCGGCTTTGTGCTGCACGTGCATGCTCTTCTGTGCTGTGAGTCTGCTTAATAATATGATGCAGAGATGCTTTCCTTTCATCTCCACAGCATTTCACCTTCTTTTCTCAAAACACCTCACAGAATTTTACTCTGTGTGTGCCATTTAATTGATTTAACCAGATTAATGAATGTTTAGGTTGATGGCAGGTTTTCCACTGTTACAAACTATGCTGTATTGAATGTTCTCATTTTTGCCCATGGGGGTGAGTCTATTTGTAGGATGAATTTCTGGTCGCGGAATAGCTGGGTCAAAGGGCACACTCATTGAAAGTTTGATAGAGAAGGGCCAATTGCCCTCAAAGATGCTGCACCATTTTCCATCCCCCTTCCCCAATTAATCTGTGAGGTTGCCTGGTTCCCCCACACCTTTGCCAGCACAGATAGACTGCTCAATTTAGTTGCCCTTGCGGAATCTGTCTTCACTGGAGCTGTCTAGGACTGTGTTAATTGTAATCTTCGGACACTCTTCTCACCGTGATTTCTAACCAGGAATGGCACTGGCAGGTCAAATGAGAACTTATTCACCCAGCACAGTGGCAGCACTAGTAGCCAGCCTGGGGTCAGTTTGGCCTCTTGAGAGATCTCGTACAGTCAGTTGGAATTTATTCTATGACTTTACAAAACATTATGGTCTCAGTCTTATACTGCCCAAAGCACACTGATACAGCTTGGTGAGATTTTAAAAAGATACTCCTTGCGAACTGACCTGTTTCCCATGTCGGTGTTCTTGCCTGTTGAGTTGGTATCTTCTCTTGATAAATATATTTGAGATGCAGTTACATTACAAGGGGTATTTAGGAAACTGCACGGTCCTTGTTGCTTGCTATATGTAATGCATACATTGAAAAAGCAAGCCTGGTTGTGACTTATTTTCCTCTGGAGAGACCTGTGTATTCTGTAATTTCTTAAGAGTTGGCAACTGTGGATTGTATTTAGTGAAAGTGATTTCTAACTCTGTAACTCAGAACTATGTAATTGAAATAGTGTGGAAGTTAAATGTGATCATTCAGGGAATTAAAGTAACTACAGAAACAGCAGTGTGGATTATCTGGTCACTGCAGATTTGGTGACATTGACCTTATAGTTGTGATGACTTTATGTCCTAGAACTTCATCTTAGGTGGCCTGGGAAATGTCATGTCACTGTAATTTCATTTACATTAATTAGATCAGTTTGGAAAATACAGTCCTTGTACATTTAGAAGGATATGGAAGAGATTCCCATTCTTATAACCTGTGTATTATTTTTGCAGGTGCCCTACCACTGGGCAACCCCTCTATACACACACGTATAGTTCCAGCTCATGATTTATTAACCCTAAAAGTGCCCCCAAATTTGAATGGTCTTCAAATCTAATTCAAGCTGAAAGACATAGGCTTGTCTTCTTATTCTCTCCATGTGACATTGGGTCTCCCAGAGGGAGTGGACAGGTTCTGGGCGATTCCATAACTTGTTGCCTGGCCCTTAAAGACTGCCTTATTGGGGGTGAGGGTGCAGATCCCCGTCTCTGTGGCCTTTTAATAGTGTACAGTTAGGAGTAGCATTTGTATCTAGTGTTTGACAGTTATAAATTAATAATAACAAACCATTAGAAATTATGAGTGTTGTAAGCCCCAACTCCTTTGGGCATCTTAATAAAAATGATAATTAAAACTATAATTTACAGTAAATGGGGACACTGCCCAAGTTCGTCCTCAATATGGAGAAAATTAAAAAACTCAAACCAGATGGAACCTTCTTGGTGCCAGGGAAAGAAACTGCCTTGTCGTTAACTCTAACTTCCCTGGGGGCATCATCAGTATTTGTGGGGACTGGGTCCCCATGCTGAGGCCTTCTATGTCTGAGGAGTCTGTGGGCAACTCTGTTGCCATTGGTCCCAGGTACTTGTGAGACTTATTGAGTCTGGGCACCTGCTCTGTCCCCCCAGGAGGCCACATACAAACCCATTATGCCTTGGGTGCTCCCTGCCTGCCTGAAGGAGTGATGAGCTCACCCATGGCCAGCATGTGCCTCAGAGACCTGTGGGAGTCCCTTGAGGCTAGACCTAGGAGTCACCAGCCTTTGTAGCCCTTTAGCTGCTCAGCATGAGAACTTGCCTTGTCCCGTGCTGGTCACATAGCTTCACTGTGTTTAACCCGTCCATTCTCTGCATGACCATTAGCAGTACCTTAAATGGAAAAAATAATCATGGTTCATGCTGGATGAGTTGGTGCATACCTGTAATCCTAGCTACTCGGGCACCTACAAGTTCAAGGCCAACCTGGGCAACTTAGTGAGATCCTCTCTCAAAATAAAAAATAAAAAGGTGGGGATGTGGCTTTGTGCAATCCTCAGTATTATTAAAAAAATAAATTCTAACTCAGTGTTGCTCTGTGTTCAAGCTTTTCACAGGTGTCCTGCCCCTGCAGCAGAGCCTTTGGTTTTAGCTTGCTGTGCAGGGTTTTCTGTTTGTTACCTTTTCTGAGCTTTCTTCCCATGGGGCTGTTCAGTGATCTCTTTCTCATACACCCTCCCTTCTTGCTTGTCTGTTTCACCTTTGTCCCCTTTGGTCCCAGTGTGGCTCTTCGCTCAGAGTTTTTGCTGTCACTCGGACATTTGAAAGTTTGCACCACAGACCCAAACTCCTGCAGGCCCCAGACTTGTCACCCTTGTGCTTCCCTCTCCGCAAAGCTAAGTGCCGCTGCTGCCAGATATCCCTGGGCAGAGCCAGATCTTGATCGTATGCTCCACAGAGAATGACTCGACACAGTGTAAGCAAAATCTCAAGCAGGTCAGTGGGAAACATTTTTTGGGGTTCGAAGACTTGGATGTGAATCTTTGGATTGATACTATTTTGTGACTAGACTCAAGTCCTCATTATCGGGGACCTTCCCCACAGAACATGCATCTTGTCATCAGATGCCAGCAGTAGCCCAGCAGGTCATGCCAGCACCATGGGTGGTGACTGACTGAGGCTCCCAGGCTCCCCTGGCTGTCACCAGGCAGGACTGGAGTCCCACCCAGTATGCTCCCTTCTCAGGCTGCTTCAGAGAAGTTTGACATCTGGTTTTGGACTGTGATCTCCCCAGTGTTTTAATGGCACAACTAATTCAATTAGGAAGGATGAGGGGAAGAAGAAAGGAAGAGAGGGTGGGAGGGAAAGAGACAAAGAGAAGAAAGAAAGAATATAGGAAGAAATGAAGGGGGACAGGAAAGAAGGCAAAAGGCAAGCAAAGAGTGGGCCACATAGAACAAGTCTCTCAACTTGGTTTATCCAGTAACCAGCACTTTATAACTTGTGTTACAGAGAATGAAAACTAGTATAATGTAAACAGGTATTTAATTTTGGAGTTAAGTGTTACATTTTGTAATACTTGGATGTTTGTATCTCAAGCTTAAAAGCTGAGACAGTGAGATACTAAACCTGTGTGGCCACTTAACTTTTCTGATTGGATTGGATGTAACAAGTGCTCCAAAACAAAAGCTGCCCCTTGTTTAAAAATGTCTTCCTTTATTTTCCTTATATTATTAGCTTTAAATATTCTTCTGGACATACTCTTGCCATCTCCGTGCATTTAAGCTGGTTCAATTTAAACGTTGTCATAAAGTTAATTTTTTATAAGATGAATCAGGTTATTAAATTTAGTAAACCATTGCCTTCATTATTCTGCACAAACTTTGGCACTGTGCAGAATTGGCTTAGCACTACTACATTTAGCTAATTAAACTGGCCATCAGCTGCAGTATTACAAGAGTAAGGAATGCTATTCTCATGGGCTTTATCCAGGACTTAGCAGGAAGGTAGCATTATTAAACTTTTTTTTTTTTTTTATAAAACTCCATGCTCTAGAGATATGGTTTTCTATAAAAGTGTTATTGTCCTTCCTGTTAAACCATCATCTTTTGAAATATCCATGCTTTGTTTCTGCTGCAAAGGCAATTGTAAAGGATAAGAAAGTGGAGTTGTTGGCTGTAGCTTTGACAAGTAGACTAGCAACGTGTAATGCTTTGCCTAGATAAAGGGAGATATAAGACCCAGAGAATAACTTTACAAGACATAGAGACAGATGGTTTAACCATAACTGTAGTTAGGAATTATCTAAGAGAGAGGAGACGCAAGCTTGTGCCTGCAGCCTGTTGCTGTTATCATGTCGGATGTGCTCTTTTTGGTAATAAAAAGTCTTTTGCCGTAGGTTATTTTGTCAAGTGAGCTAGCACAACTTAACAGGTTTGTTTGGGAAAATAAAATTTGATAGAAAAAGGGCATGCTTTCTCCCTGCAGATGTCTAGGCAGTGTCATTCAAAGCTGTAGTGAGCAGATTCTTTACCAGATTTTAATATTTTTTTCATTATGAAAAAGGAGGTTAGAAGACCATCAGGGTTGCTCTTTGAAACAACTTGGGATGTTTTAACAGAATCCAGATTTGTGGCTTACTAGCAGTCTGCAAACATTACTCATTCTGTCTCCAGATATTTATTGAATCCTATGTGTGCTGGTCCCCGGGTATCCAGTGATGCAAAGGCACAGGCCCAGTAGATCCCTGTTGACCCAGAGAGTTGGGTCAGGTCATGGGCCTGCCTGGCCTCGCATTATGTTGGCACTCTCTCAACCCGTTAAAATTGTGGTTGCCAACACAGGTCCAGGAATTGTATCCACCTATTTCCCATTCTCCTGCATCATTTTTTTCTCTTTTAATATCCTCTTATAAAGATGTAATGAAAAATATTGCTGGTCTTTGCTTCTACTTGGAAATTTCTAAGGTTCCCAGAGTTGGCCATTCTCTCCAACATGTGGGTGTGTCAAGTCCTGCGATTGTAAGAGAAGGTGACTTTGAATGCTTGGTATTGCCTTCTCATGGGTGTCAACATTTCACCAGCCTGTTGAAGGTGACACATCCAATGGTGAGATTTCACTCCAGGCCTGTTTTTTTTTTTTTTTGTTTTTGTTTTTGTTTTCAACTGAGTGTTGGAATATCTAAGCTATAAAGCCTGGTGTTTTACTTCTGTCTTCCCAGATGAGGGACGCCTTATGCTTACTGGAGATAAGGGGTGAAATTGTTATCACAAGTGAATTTCAGATTGTTGTTTTCTACCTCTGCCTCAGAGGTACAGCCTCAAATACTTTGTACTGCACACATCGAAGAGAAGTCTATTTGTTGTTAAAATATTTCAGATTTGAAAAACCTCGTGCATTTTTGTGCATCTGATTTGGGTATCAGACAGTCCTTAGGTAATGATAAGTGAGTGTTTTGGAATACAGTTTGGCAGAATCTCAAGGAATAATTTTAGGTTATTTCAATAGTGAAGTTCAGCAGAGCTCTAGAGTCAATACATAGGCAGTTGGAATGATGGCACCTATAGCTTCTTTGGGTTCTGGTTGATGTTAAGGCTTTTTGCCCTTGGGCTGCAGGTTAGACAAATCAAAGAAGCATAGGACTTCATAGCAAGGAATTTGAAAAGAGAAGATAATTTGTTTTCTGACTACTATGCTAACACTAGGCTCTTAGTGTATGTTCATTACTTATTACCCGTTTTACAGAAAAGGTAACTGAATTTGAGATGGGTTAGTGGTGTAACTTGAGGTCCTATACTTTGTAACTGGTTAGATCTGGTGTCATCACATGAGTGTCAAACTCCCAAGTTTGAGATTTCCTCTGTGCTTGTGCCAATTTTCCTTGTGAGCTGGTTTATATAAATGGAGTGGGCTCCATGAGAATTAGATCTTGGGGTTGATATGAATGAATGACGTTTACTAGGTTCTTTCACATGGTAATCTCAGGAAGGGAAAGAGACTCTGATTTTTCCACACACAATAATGTTATCTTGGAGACCATAATTTCTGGTCATTTGACGTGGATTTGGCTGAACCACAAGTTACTTTCTCTGGTAGACTTGATTACTTCATTCTTGCATTGTGCTCTATGTAGTCTTCCACCATAGCTTACCAAGTATGGTATTTTACAGTTTTGAACACTAACTTGCCATCAGGCTCTGGAATTAGATTGCTTCTTTTCTCTCTTCCCTTCAGTGTTCTTTTTTTGGCTACAATTTTGAAATATGAGTTCATTTTTTTTAGAAATTATGGAATTTTCCAGTTTTCCTATTTCTTCCTGTAATTTTTTCAGGGTTTTTTTTTTTTTTTTTTTTTTTTTTTTTTTTTTTTTTTTTTTTTTTTTTTTTTTTTTTTTTTTTTTAAAGGGATTTGTCTTTTTCCAGTTACAAATTTATTGGAATAAAGTGGTTTTTAAGATCCTCTTAGCATTTGTAGGGTCAGTAGTCCTTTAGTTTTTTTTTTTTAAACTTAAAAAAGCTCAAAATACAAAAAGCTGTGTATAATATGTACAACTTGTTGAGTATCGAGGTCACTTTATATCTATGAAATCAGCACCAGAGTTTATCATATAAATATATTCATCACCTCCAAAAATTTTCTCTTGACCTCTTTATTGTTACATTGTGTATGTTTATGTTTTTGTTTGTGATAAGAGCATTTAACTAATGTAAGATCACCCTCTTCACAAATTTTTATGAGTAAGGGGTAAGTAAAAAATATGGTGAATATTTAAATTTTAAAAATTATTGCAGTAAAAGACACATTATCATTGGTCCCCCTCTAAATACTCCCCTTGTCTTTGAATAAACGTGTGCCATCATTCCTGCTACTTTCAGAGAAGTTCTAGAGGTCTTTTTTGTGTCTTTATGAGATATGTTAAAAAAATATGGTGACTAGTGCTGCCGAGTGCCATCCAATGGGAAGGTGGGCTCATAAAAACATTTTGGTGTGTCTTCATCCAACTTATTCATTGGATTTGGTGCTGTACAATTCTGACTCTTCTCCAAAATTAAGGTGACCCTGAAAAATAAGCATTTTGAATTGACTCAGGGCATCAAGGTAGTCATGACAGTGAAACTGAAGATGTGAAAGAAGACTTCCAGAACTGCTTCAGAAAGAGGCATGAATGATAGGATATGTGTGTTTGAATCTAAGGTGAGTATTTTAAGGGGGATTAATTGAGAAACTATCTTTTACTACAATAATTTTCAACAGAGAGATTATTTATGGTCTGATTTCTTCTATAGCCTCATGGATTTGTTTCTTTACTTCATTTGCTATCATTTCAGAAATTTCGGCTGTGTATCTTCCATTTTCTTCTATCTCATTGTCTCCTGGACTTATTCTTAGGGAGCTGGAGGTCTGAGTTGCATTTTGCTTTTGTGTTGTTATTTTCTATTTCCAAAATTTTTATTTTGTTTTCTGTGTTCATCCTTGTAAGTTTTTGTAGTGGGTAGCTGTATCACTAGTATCAAGTCTTCTCTAGGAAGTCTGTTCTTCAGGGATGTCTTCTGCATGTAGGAGGTTCTTGGTTTGTGACTGTCCCAAGATCCTAGCTTCCCAGTTAATCAAGAGTGAGACGTTGGTATCTGTTTGGCTCAGTCCCCAGTTCTTTGGTGCTGGGCTGTGGTGCTGTTATTACCCCAGTGCTTCCCAGTATTGTTGCAAAAGGGAGAACAACTGATTACAATTGATCTAACATCCTAGCTAAAGTACTATAATTAGCAGTAACAATAGTATCAGGGACAGTTTAGAAACTGACAAACTGTGGCAACTATTAAAAAATATGGACTGCTTCATGAATTTGCATATTGTCCTTGTGCAGGGACCATGCTAATCTTCTCTGTATTGTTGTAATTTTAGTACATGTACTGCTGAAGCAAGCACTGTAATAATTTTTAAAAAACTTAAACATGCTGTATTTTTTAATCACACCTTGTATATACAGTTAACACTAGACAGACTGCTGTACGTTACATCTCTGGGACTTTTCATCCTGCCTACCTGACACCTTGTACTGTTTGATTACTATTTTTTCCTCCCGTCAGCCACTGGAAAAACCGTTCTCTTGATTCTATGAACTTGACAGTTTTGGATTCCTCATGGAAGTAGTATCATGTAGTATTTGTCCTATGTCTAGCTCATTTCCCTTGGCACAATGTCCTCTTGCTTCACCAGTGTTATCACAAATGGCAAGACAGCCTTATTTTTTAAGGCAGAATAGTACTCCATTATATACTGTATATGTGGAGCACTATTCATTGTATACTGTATATACTGTGTCACATTTTCTCTATCCATTCATCCATCAGCAGATGTGTTGGCTATCATATATAATGCTGTAGTCAATGTGATAGTGCAGATTTCATTTCTTTCTGATTTACACCCAGAAGTGGGATTAGTGGCTCATATGGTAGTTATATTTCATTCATTTGTTCATTTATTCATTTACTTGTGGTACTGGGGATTCAACCCAGGGCTTTTGCACTGAGCTGTATGCCCAGCTCTATTTAATTTAATTTTTTTATTTTTAAGACTCAATCTTTTTAAATCACTATGTTGCCCCGGCTGGCTTTGAACTTGCAAACTTTCTGCTTCAGCCTCCCGGAGTGCTGAGATTATAGACATGCACCACCATACCTCTCATATGTTTTTAATTTTTTGAGGAAATTTTATACTGTTTTCCATGGTGGTGGTACCAACTCCACCAAGGAACGTATGTTTCTTGTATATAAAGTTTGCCTTTTCTCTACATACTTCTCAATAATTATCTTTTGTGGTTTTTTTAAAAAATTATTTATTTATTTGTTATGGTGCTAGGATCAAACACAGGCCCTTGCCCCAGCTAAGCAAGTTCACTGCTACTGTGGTACACTATCAGCCACTGTTTTTTTTAACAAATAATCTCCTAACAGGTGTGAAGTGATGTCTAATGCTTTTGTTTTGCATTTCTCTGATGATTAGGGATGTGGAGTACATTTTCATATATGTGTTTGTTATCTGTATATCTTCTTTGGAGGACTGTCTTTTTAGCACCTTTTTTTCATTTATAAAATTGGGTATTTTCTTTACTATTGAATTCTAGGTGTTCCTTATGCATGAAGTATTTTGGATACTAACCCTCCGTTAGATATACAGATGGCAAATTTTTTTTTCCATTCCGTAGGTTGCCTTTTCATTTTGTGGAATGTTTCCTTTCGTGTGCAGAAGCTTTTACTTTGAGGTAATCCCACTTGTCTCATTTTGTTTTGTTGCCTGTGTTTTTGGTGTCACGTCGTGATCTCCTTTGATTTATCCCTGATACTGGTCATTTACACCCTCTCTTTCTCTTTCGTTCTCTGTCTTGCTGGTCCTTTATCAATTTTATTAGTTTTTTTTTTTTAAAAGAAAACTGACTTTTAACTTTTTTTCCTCTGTATTCTATTCCTTTTATTTTTATTTCCTTCCTTCTGTTTGTTTTAGGTTTAATGCATTTTTTAATCTTCCAAACTTCTTTTTCAATGTATGTAGTTAAGGTTATGGATTGTTTTTTAACCATAGCATTATTATGTCATATATATTATATATTACATGTATATTATTATAAATATATATATGTTAATATATATAAAAGGGATGTGTGTGTGTGTGGGTATGTGCTGGAGATTGAACCCAGGGCTTCTCTTGTCCTAGGCAAGTGCCTTATCATTGAGATATATCCCCCAGCCCCTTCCATAGCTTCTGACATTTAGAATTTTAAAAATTATTTATTTTAAAGCGTTTTTCTAATTTTTAGTTGAACCTTGAATCACAATTTCTCATTTATTTAAAAATATACTTCCATGAATCAGACTCACATGTGTAAATATCATGTTGTTTCCCGAAGGTAAGAAACTGAAAGAGTAAATAAGATTCAAAGTGTACAATAGATATTGTAAAAGGGAAAGAAACTGCTCAAAAGCATGGGGGAAAGGAGAAAAGGAAGGAAAAAGAAAAAAAATATGTAAGATAGCTGAGATGATTATATTACTAATTTCTATTAGTTCATTGAAAAGAATGGTTTGTGCTTATATTGTTTTATCAATTTTGCATGCCTATAGATGTAATCTGAATAATTACTTTGAAGATAGCAACACGCAATATATTAACCATTGTTAATCTCCTATCATCTTGTTTTGAAATTCTCTGTAATTGTATTGTTTTTTCTCTTTAAAATAAAATTTAAAAAATAAAAAAATTAAAAAATATATTTCTAGTAAGGAGAATTTTCTGAGATCTTGTTGAGTTCTAACTTAATTTCATTGTGCTCCAAAAATATGCATCTCAATTTTAATCCTTGAAAGCTGTTGAGATTTGCCTTTAGTTCTGAACAGTCAATTTTGATAAATATTTTTAGATACTTGAATGTATATTTTGCTGTTGTGTTTGGTGATTAGTATGTCTAGTTATTTCCTATTGTCAGTTATGTTGCAAAACTCTGCTATATACTTTATATTTGTCTGCTTATTTTATCTTTTACTGAGAGGGCTATGCTAAAATCTCTCATTGTGATTGTGAACTTTCCTATTTCTCCTGTTAACTCTGTCAGTTTTGACTTATGTATGTATGAGAATCTATTATTAGGTACATACATATAAATTTAGAATTGTCATATATTCTTGGTGGACTGAAATTTACCATTATGAAATGTTCAACCTTTTCACTTATAATACTGCTTTCTTTAAAGTTTCCTTTTTTGGAAATTAGTATAAATGAAATTAGATTTCTTCTGATTCATATTACATGTTTTATCTTTCCCAATATTTTATTTCAAATTTTTATGTTTAAATATATAAAACATAACATACATTCTTTTGCAAAGAGCATATTATATGTGTTTTATGGAATCTGAATATTTGTATTTTAATTGCAGTTCTTAGTCTTTATATTTAATCTTGTGGCTCTAAATGAGTCTTGAATTTGTTGCTTAATGTTTATCATTAGTTTTCGAAAGTTATCGGCCATTTAAATATTGCTTATGTCTTAAGCTGTTCTCTTTTGGGAGACTCAAATTATGTGTTTGTGAGAAAGCATAACACATTTTGCTTCAACATGTCTCTGTTGTTTCATGGTGTATTAATCATTTTTTTTCTTTTTATACTTCATTTTAAATATTTGCTTTTGACTTATTTTCTAGTTCTCTTCACTGTCTTGTATTTTTAAACCTGTACTTTGTATTTTTAATTATGCTTGCTCTGTTAACTTACATATTATGTATTTGATTACTTTACTTTTTCATTGTTTCAAATTCAGCGGCATAATTTTTTATCTGATCTTTTCATTTCTTGAATATATTAATTATAGTGATTTTGATCCTTATTTGTGATAATGATATTGTATAGACTGCTTGTGCATTTGTCTGTAGTTTTCCTTCCTCTGTCTTTTGTTGGGATCTTATTGTTATGTATGTCTAGCTATTTTTGTCTGCATATCAGAAATTTTCAAGTAATTGATACTTTAGGACTCCAGAGATTACTGTATAGTGTTTTCTTTTCCTTTGGCAATTAGACAGAGACAAATCACTTTAATCCAATCAAAAATTGAAATGACTTGAGGCACTTCTCATGCAAGACTAATTTTGGTTGTACTATGAGGGCAATAACATTTAGGATCCTAACCAAAATTTTGATGTATTTACCAGAGCTAGAGAGCTGGTAGGGTCTGGACTGAAATGTGTGTGTTCTTCTCTAAGACTGGCACAGCTCAGCCCATCTTCTCAGGCTCTCAAACCACTACTTTTGGAATTAGAATAGGAATTGAGGGGGAAAAAATATCCTAAGTGCTATCTTCAAGAATTCTTATTAGTAGTATCCTTCTCTGAGGGTTTCAAATAGGGGTGTGTGTGTGTGTGTGTGTGTGTGTGTGTGTGTGATATACTGCCCAGCTTTTCTGATTGTTCTTCATCGGAGATTGGGTCCAGAAAAGCTAGGCCACCATTATTGGAAGCAGAAGTGCTGGAAACATTGCAGAACAGAGCGTAAGTCCCCCTCCCACCCCAGTCGCTGCTGCTGCCGATGCTTAAAAGGCAGGCTGTCCCTTGAACTCTTGTATCTTGGGGCCTCCATTTTTGCAGTTGCTCAGTGTCTAGGGAAAGCTTTGTCAAGTGCACTCTATGGACCTTTGGCCAGGCGATTCTGTGTGGTGGAGGCCATACTGGTGACTGCAGGATGTTTTGTAGATGCCTTGGTCTTTACTCACTATATTTGAGTAGCAGCCCACTGACAGCATCTCCACAGTGTATACCTGTCCCCTGGTTCACATCACCGCCTCTGGTTGAGAACCAACTGGGCCGTCTGACATGACGCAGTGTGTTGATGCTGTGTTTTCTAATGTTGACTTTCCTTTAAACCGTAGGGTTTGAAACTGCCAAGTCTTTTGCCCTGCATGGTGCTCACGTGATCCTGGCCTGTAGGAATATGGCAAGAGCCAGTGAAGCAGTGTCACGCATTTTAGAAGAGTGGGTAAGCACTTGACTGTTTTGTTTTTTAATTGCCGCGTACGCACGCTGGGCTAAACACATGGAAGTTTTAGTGCAGTGCGTAAAGTTTATTGCTCTTGGAATAATGTCTTTATTTTTTAAGTCATCTTCACATTGTTTACTTTATGGATGAAAGGATGAGCAAGCCTGTTATTACCCATGCATTTGTTTATAGTTCACTGTCAGTGTCATCTGCTTTATTAGTCAGAGGTTTGAGAATGTTTACTCATTTAGCTCATTTATTAAGAAAAATAAAACATGGTTAACGCCCATGAGTGCAACTAGGAGGTTGTTATACTTGTGGTTTTTAAGATTTGACAGGGGGAAACTTTAACCCTGTCCCTGATTTTATGATTTTTCTCTCTTGTGTGGATATTGGGTTGATGTTTCTGTGCAGAAACATTTCCTGAGGATGGAAATGCTCTTGGGACCAAGGACATAGCATCAAACAAAACAAATCCCTGCCCCTATGGACTTCCCTTCTAGGTAGGAAAAGCAGAACCTGAAGGGATAATCACGCTTGATATTTAGCATAACATCAGTCTGTAATAAGTATGCTAAAGGACAGTATAGTAGAGTAAGGGACAAGTGGTGACAAGCTGAGCTGTGTAGATGGAGTGGTCAGCAGGACCCTTTAAAATTGTGACATTTGATTCAAAACCTGAATGAAGCAAAGAAGTAAACCATTTGGATGCCTGGAAAAAGGTTTTCCTAGTGGTAGCAGCAGCATTTGCAAAGGCACAGAGGTAGGAAAAGACCTGGAGAATTCAGGGTTTGTGGGGAAGCTAGGGCAGCTGGAGTCCAATGGTAGGAGAAGAGATGGGAGAGCAGAGTTGTGGGGATATCTCTCAGGGTCTCAGAGACAGTGGGGAGAAAGACATTAGAGGGTTGGGACTAGGGAGACACAAGCTGATGGATATTTGTTCATGAACTAGAGACTGCATTCACTCATTCATATACTTACAAAGTACACCACTGTGATGGGTGGTTTGTGTTGTTATCACTTCATATCATTGCGTTACCAGTATAATAGAGAGCGTGTAACATCCTTACATGCTGTCCTACTAATCTGATGGGTTTCCATGCCACCCCCTCTTCCTCACCCTTGATAGTTGTTGTTTTGGTTTCCTCCAGGCTCTTCCTTATCTTACATCTCTGCACGGAGAATTTAACTGGCATATCATTGAGTACTATGTGTGTTTCTCAAGGTTAATTTTCTCCACTCCAGTTTTTCAAGCTGCGAGCCAGCTTGAATATGTTGCGATGTTATCTGGGATGAATCATACCAGTATCAGGCTGGGAAGGTACTGCAATGTATTGATGCCTCACAAGAGATTCTCAAAATGATGCAGCATTTTGTGTTGTAGCAGAAGCTCAGTCAGAAGTCTCTGGGCCTTTTGGCTCCACATTAGCTGCCATATGCCCGGCTTTGTGGTTGTTCTTGGCTCTGGTTTGGAGGTAGAGTCCATTTCTCTACCCCCTAGCATCCTCTTTTCTGCCTGTCTTCCTCTTTAGCTTCCACTGTACTTTCCGGGATTGGCAGGTCCAGAATGCTCATGTCCACCTCTTTACCAGTGGGATGCTTTTCTTATACTTGCAGCCCTCATTCACTGAATGCCTGATATGTCTTATGCCCTGGGAAAGGCCTTTCATGTTTCTTGTGAGGTTGCAAAAGTCCAGTCTTCTCCATTACAGAGGAGCCAAGGGACAGCACTAAGGGACGTACCCAGAGCTGCACGGATGGTGAACCTCAGAGTCAGATTACCACCTTGCTGCATCTGGCTTTGAATGCTGAATCTGTCCACTCTACCCCTCAGCCCGGCTTTTCTTCTACTCTCAGCATTGGGTAGGTTGTGAGCTTTCAGGTTTTGTTTTCAGAATCTATAGGCAATAGCTGTGTGATTAATTTCAGGATTAGTCATATCTCAGACAGGAATCTATTCTGACCCACTTTAGTATCCTTTTGCATTCGAGTTGTCCTTTCTAGAGCTCTTAAGCCACTTTTAGGGTGATCCTGCTGCTTTATAAACACAGTTTAAGTGAGAACACATTCCACATAGATGTGTATTAAGAACCTGCTCCTAATTACTACTGCTAGTAATTATTTCACCACACATGCCCTCATCCTGAGATGTTTTGGATGCTCCAAAGTTAGAAATAACAGAAGATATGAAAACATTTAAAATAAGATCGCATGGATAGTGTAGAAGTAAACCACCCTTTTGAAGAGCCTAACTAAGTAGGAGGAAGAAAGAGGAAGCTCATCAGCTCCCAGTCATATTTGACTGAAGTATCTCTGGAATACTAGAGATACGTCAGACATGGAGTTTGTGCTTGTGTTGTTAATCCACACAGGTATAGATGTGGTTCATGTCAGTTGCCTACGATGCGGATCACAGCTGCTGTCCTTTGCCTTTAAGCCCAGTGCCTTGTCTTCTAGGTTTTCTAAGGAGCCCCCTGTGACTTTTTAAGTGGGAAGTTTAACTTTTTTCTGTTTTCAAGATGGAGTGGATTCTTCTTTATTCAGCAGCTGGGATCTCAATAGGTGTGTCTGAGCCTTGCAGTCCTGTAGTTTAGTATTGCCCTTAGATTTTATTGGAATGGGTTTTCCTTCCTCTCTTTGTGGAAGTCTTGCCTATCCACTACCAAGTCCTTTGATCTGAGGACATTCCAGGGGCACTGTGTGTAAAGAACAATAGCTGATTAAGTACTCATTCGTGTGTACTTTGTAAACACCCACAGCCAGACCTCAGTGTCCAACTGCAGAGCTCTTGAAAGGCCATAGTGGGGCTCCTGGTTCCTTCTTCCTCTTGCCCTCTTACAATTTTCACATTTTAGTTTTTAAATTTTGGATACTTATGACATAGGTAAAACTTGTGGTTCTGAAGAGGATGGAGGTTGGGAAGGGCTGAGAAGATGGGCCCAAGGTCTCCTATTGATCTGCCAGCTATTTGCAAGAGGAAAGGGATAGAGCTAGAATGGGCCATGGGTGATCGACAGAGGGGAAGGGATTGTCGTGAGTGACCAGCCTGCTTCACAGGTGCCAGGCCTACCCACCCAAGGTTGGCTCGTCATGCCTCAAGTACACAGGACATGAAAAGAACTGACACTGCATCTGACTGCCAGTAAATTATGGGCCCATGAGATGGCCAGTGGCTTACGTCTGCTGGGCTGAAGTAGACTAGCATAGTAGGAGGAACTGATGCCCATTTCTTGGAGTTATCACTTGAGCCACATCTGACTCTCCAGAATGTATCTCAAGCCTTTCCCCCATCACACAGGCAGAAAAACCCAAGTATGTTTAGTTTGGTGAGATTTCGTTCCTGTGAAAGACTTCAAGCCCATGCTTTCCTAACTTCTCTCTGAACTTTGCCTAGACTTCAAATCTTGTATGGGCTGGTTTGGATGACCATCTTCCAGGAGAGTGAAGCAGGGGTCCAGCTCACCCAGTCTGGTTTTCTTGTGGTGATCAAACCAAAATTTCCAAGAGGCTCAAGAGAGGCAGTGGGGATGGTCTTCAAAGTGTCTCATGCGGTACAGTCTTCTTGGTACATTGGCCTTAGTCCAGAAACTGGGCCTCATCAGTGGGTTTTAGGGCTGGTCTTATACTGAACACACGAAGGACACGGTATGCAAAACAACCTTCCTCTCCCCCTGCACTTCATATACCCCCACCCCCATTGTGACAACAAATGACTAGGTTTTGTCTCTAGGCTTGTTTCTTGGGGGTCCAAATTGTTCCCAGTTCATTGCTACTGTGATAAAATATGCTATATTATTAAAAGCAGATACATACTATTGCCTTAGGCAAGTTTTTAAAGAATTTTTCTAAACTTCGGTTTCTTTATCTATAAAATGCAAATAACAATGTGTATGCCAAGAGATAGGGGTGGTTGTATTAAACACACTGGCTGTATGTGTTTAAAGTATTAACACATTGTGGGGAAAGATGAAGTGCTCAATTAAATGTTAGCTGCTGCTATTAATAACCGTAATGATAATAATTTCTTATTCATACATGAAGTGCAAAGCAATGCTTACTTTTCTTAACCTCACCAAGTGACCGAAAGAGGAGTTGTAGGGAGGATGTTTATCAAAGCATGATTCAAATGGGGTTGCCATGAATTCCTTTTCTGTCTTCATATGTCTGGACTCCTACATTTTAATAGATGTGTATTTAGTTTGTTGATTATTATTTTCCAGTGTGTACCTCATATTAGCACTCAACTGTCATTTGAAAAGCCATCTTAATTATTTATGTGATTGCTTTTTCTTTTGTATTTACAAAGAACTACACTTTGCATATATTTAAGAAAGATGATTAAGGGATTAGTCATCAGGAACAGCAAGCAATGGTTTATATCAAAATGGTTATTGAGAAAGCAGAGAGATGAGGGTAAAAATAGAAGATTTATTAGTTAGACATAATGGAATATGCATGTTTTAGGGAGCAAGCGCATGCTTGGATGATCATAACCATACGGTGCGATGCTGCGGTATCATAACTACTCCAGTTTTTAGCAGAGTTGGTGCCAGCTTTGTTTATCCCCTTGGAGTGAGGCCTGTGAAATGCACTGGCAGCCCCATTGGTAAGCACTGGAAATAGTGACTGTAACATCAGTTTCAGATAGGGAGCCCTCAGTACCAACTTACTGTATTAGGCACATACGCTGCACACTTCGCTTTGCTTTTGCTAGATCCTGACACCCTTCACTTTTGTGACTTGATACTAAGGATAAACAAGGATACAGGGTAGGGAATTATTTTCACTTTTAGGAACTTCTGCAGAAATCCAGCTACTTTTAGGCTCCTGCAAATCCATTCTGTGACAGGTGGTGACTTGGCTTTGCTGCTTGTGGGAATTTCTCTAGTGTCTGTTGATACTAAAAGCTTAAATCTCATAATTTGCCACTGCAGATGGAAGGTCTTAGACGTGATGCCTCTGTTTTGGTGATTTGTGTGAGCATGGGAGGGCAGCGTGCAGTATGGAAAGTGGCTAACGTGCAAGCCTCGCGCCTGTCTCAGTCAGCGCCTTGGCGTGGGGAAGTGGTCATTATTCATCGCATCACAAGTTACAGGGCTCATCCCCATTGTTTTGAATGATCTTTAGCTAAACAAAAATATAAAAACTATTAATCCTATTAATGTTTATAGATTATTGGGAAAAGTTCATTCTGAATCAGTCTCTAGGTTTTTTTCCTCATTTCTCTGCCTTTAAGATTGTTTTTATGTGTAGTATTGGATTTTCAATAAGTGAAGTATGATATAAACAAGTCTGTGAACCAGAGCAAACTATATATAAACCACTTGCTTAAATCAATAAGCCCACACACTTCTAATAAAAAGTAAAAGTAAAGTTCTGAAATCCTTCCCTGGGACATTTTTGTTTCCAAATATCACTTCCTGTTACGTGCAGGTGGGAGTGCGTGTGCATATTTGTCTTTGGCCTAGGCCTGTTGCTTAGCACTTAACAATGAAATGTGTTTGTCATGTGTTAAAACACATTGTGCTAGGGCTGGGAGTTTGGCTCAGGGGCTTAAGCGCCTGCTTGGCAGGCACGAGGTTGTGAGTTCGATCTCTGGTACCAACAAAACAAAACAAAACGAAAGAAAACAGAATGCATTGTGCCGATAGGGCTTTGGAGACTGGATTGCAGAAAAGACTTATGTAAAGATTTATCTCACATAGCTAGGAGATAAGAGCTGGATCCAGAATTTGAAGCCATATTTGTCGATCCAAAGCTGTTGTGTTACTCAACTTAAAATTCTTGTGTGTTGTGCTGGAAGGTGGGCCTGGCTTTTTCCAGGATTTAGCCAAATATTGTATCCAGAGATTTGGGTAGACGTGTATGAATGTTTCATAATATGAAATGATGAGATTCCCTAGCAAAGAGAGCATCCTCCATGACTCCTTGAATCTGATGGCACTGACGAACCAGGGCGAGGAAGCTCTTTCCCTCTTCCCTTCCCAGACTCCCATTTCAAGTCCTATATGGTATATTTACTGTTGTACCTAAGTTGCCTATTTGACCTTTATTGTCATAGGCCCAGGAAAGATTCTTCATCAGATAATAAATTATTCATCCCCCTTAAAGACATAATTGGTTGCTAAAATATTCTGAGTTTTCTGTCTTCAGAATGCCTAAAAATTGTGCTTGATACTTATTCTCCAAGCCTTCCATTTCATTTCTCATGCTGAAAATTTTACATTGACTTATTCTTCACTGTTTTTCTTTGTTCTTTGATCATTTTTTGCTCTCTTTCTTGCTTTCTGGCCACTGCTTGCATCTCAAACGGAATCTTTTTAAACTTTATATCCGTTGTAACCTTTGTATAACGAGGTCTGTGATGAACCGCAGAGTGTTAAACAGCGAAAGTCAAGTGTAGGTGGCTAGCTCCAAACCATCACTCCCAATCATGTGCAAACCAAAGCAGATGCATCCTTTCATTAATATGGGGTCCCCTGAGTTCTTATTAAGCGGTTTTGACAGAGTTTGAAGAGACAGATTTCATCTTCAGATGATATTCAGCCAATGGCTGAAAGGCCTGCTTCTGGCCGCTCAGCTTTTAGACTCTGTTATTTAAGAGGGGAAAAACATGCTTGGGACCGTTTTTCATATTTATTATGGTGCATTCAGAGCACCTCAGATATAGTGCATGTTAGATTAAACTGAGAGGAGAAACAGTCCTTCTGCTGATAAACCCTTCTGTACAAGGACAAACAGAGACACAACCAGAGATCAGACAGCTAGTCTCAGATTGGGTTAGGCTGCAATAGGTTAAGGTTTGTTTAGACAAATATTTAAAATAGAGCCACATTTTCATTTATACAGGGGCATCCCAGAGGATGAGACGGGTCCTACAGACCTGGGATTAAATCCCGATGAGAATACTCTGACTGGTATACCTGGGCCAGTTGGTCCTTTCGTTGAACCTTGGCTCATTTACCTGTAGAATGACGTTAACGATGGATCTCAGGGGCACCCCAAGGACAAAGTAAAACAGTGCACATATTCTGCTGCATAGAACCTGGTGCATGGCAGTGATTCAGCAAATGGTAGCTACAGAGGTGGCCAACTCCTTCAATACAGAGCCCTAAAATAGACAAATACACGCATGAATCTTCTTGGAAAAATGTTTCCTCTTTGTCTTAGTTCAGGCTGTTATACTGAAAATATCATAGACTAGGTGGCTTAAAAAGTATTTATTTCTCACAGTTAATTCTAGAGGCAGGAAGTTTCAGATCATAGTGTTTGCATGCTTGAATTCTTGGTAGAGTCCCTCTTCTTGGTTTGCAGATAGGCATCTTCTTATTGTATGCTTCCATGGCAGACAGCACAGGGAGAGAGGGAGGGAGAGTGGAGAGGAGAATGAGTTAGTGTGAGTGAGAGCCTGTGTGTGCACGAGGGAGTAAGCAAGAGTGAACTGTTCCATTTCTTATAAGGACACTAATTCTTTCTTGAGGGCCCCATTTGCATAACCTAATTACCTCCCTAAGTCCCCATCTCAAATGCCATCATATTGAGGATTAGGGTTTCAACATATGAATTTGGAAGGGACACTGATACTCAATCTGGAGCATTCTTTCCAAGGCCTCCCCTAAGTTTGTATCTCTCTGATATGCCACATGCATTTATTCTGATGCCAAAGCATCAGAGGTCTTAATTTACTTCAGCATGAATTCTAAAGCCTACTTTGTTGTCATTGTTGCTCAGTGATGAAAGTACCAGGAAGTAGCTGAGCCTTTCTTCATCTTTCCAACAATGTGTCAATTGATATTGAGATGAGCTGGGGTAAGGAGCTCGGCTCCTTCTATTCCTAGGAGTAGAGAAATGACTGTCAGGTGCTCAGTGTCCATGCCCTGCTAGGCAGCTGGCTGGCCTTGTTCCCAGGGGCTTCAGAAAAAGTTGTCTCTGCCCCTTAGTCAGCTGGGGGATGTAGATGTAACCCAGTCTTTCAGATCCAGTAGAATGGATGCTCATAAGTGGCTGTAGGGGTTGTGAAGCCTATCCACAGTCTTTGATCATCTCTGTCAAGAGGTGCAGCCCAGTTCACCTCCCCTAACTCGTGGTCTGTACCTAGTGCCTCACCCTTAATGAGTAGAATGTGGCAGAAATGTCTTACTCCCGAGAAGGCCCCCAAAGGCATTGTTGCCACCTCCAAAACACTCTGTTGGGTCACTGGCTTGGGGGAAGCAAGCACCATGCTGTGAGGACACTTGCCCTGTGACAACAGCTGTTTCTGTGAGGCCTGTTGGCCCCCCAACCTGCAGTCAGAATCACCACCGGCTAAGTCGCCTATCATCCCTCTCCTACAAAAGTTGGCGAGATACAAAATGCGTACTGTCGTAAGACACTGTGTTTATGATGCAGCAGTGGATGGCTCACACAGGGTCATGGCCTTGTGGGGAAAGGATCTCTGTGATACTCAACAGGGAGTCTGAAGGACAAGACCTGAGGATTTATCCTGTGTGCACCTCAAGAGTGTAGGAATCTTAGGTCGTCGGGTTTGTGTTGGCCTCCCAGTTCACCTCAATGACTCTTCTTCAATGTGCAGACGTTTCTTACGCATGCATCCTGGATCCTGGACTACCCAGCTCTGGTATATATGCCTTTATGAATTCTTAAGCCCCTCCCTGCCCTGGTAGCCCATCCTATTTCTACACACCTCTTAATTAGAAGGGTCTCCCTTGTCACCAAGGAAGAATCTTCCTCCAAACATCTTCCACTCATCCGCCCTGTTCTGCCTCCAAATGCCACCAGCTGCCTTCTCATCAGAACCAACTCATACTCGCACCGCTCAAATTCCCTAAATAATAAATCCAAAGTTATTGAAGATATTGGGTTACTAAAAGTTGGCAGTAAGGCTGGTGCTTCTCATTTATTTGCAACCCTTGTCCCTCTTTTATTATTGAAGCTTGGGATGCTCACAGTAAGGCTAAGCAGCTGGGGAGCACTGGGCAGCTCCCCTATCCCACAACAGGCAGCAGATATAGGATCTAGGCCTGCACTGCCTTCCCTGGAGTTAATGAGTCAGCGCCAACCAAGAGGACAGCCTTCTTTCAAGTGACTGAGGCACACCACACTTATTTACCAAGCAATTCGGAGGTTCCAATTGTTCTGAGTACAATTCAGTCTGTAAACCGGGTAGCTGGGAGAATCTTCAATGCATCTTTGTAATGGCTTTGTTGTTGTTTATTGAGAAGGACTAATTAACTTTGATTATTGCACTAATATTATGGCACTTTGACAGCCCTTCAGATTTATGACTCTGGGAAAATAAACAAATGAAATGCAGGTGCTGGAGCAGAAAGAATAAGTTATTACTGAACTTTAATTACTTGGAATGTGTAGCCAGGAGAGAATTACTTGATGAATTACGGGATGCTTAAAACCCACATCAAATTGTAAACAATGAGAAGATAAAAATAAAAAGGGAGCTGGAAGGGTGCTATTTTTAAGGTGGGAAAGGATAGCACACATCTGTGATGGTCCTCATAGTGTTTCATTGATTAATTCCAGTGGTTTCCAATGCTGCAGAAACTTGCACAGTGCTCCTCAAATTATGATCCGTCACTGGAAGTATAAGCATCACCTAAGAACTTGTTAGAATTTCAAATTCTTGGGTCCTTTCCCAGAACTACCAGATTAAATCTGTAGAAGCAGAGCCCAGCGATCTGTGTTTTGCTGTCCTTCCAGGAGGCTGGGATACATGCAAAAGTTGAGCGATACCACTTATCACTTCTCATGCTGTTTGCCTTTTCTTTTCTAAGAGGCCAGGTGCAATTTTTATCTTGCTTACAAAAATCTAATGTTCTTATTACCCACTTCACCGATAAGCCGCAAGAATTTCAGGTTGCTTTTAAAAATTGTACATATATTTGTCGAACACTTTTCGTGTGTTAGGAAGAGTGGGTGATATAAGAGAGTTTAGAAGGACTTCACTGAAGAGGTGATGTTACCCAAGCGGGGAGGTTGGTAAGAGTGGTACCTTGTCCTGCCACGCTAGATAGGGGTTCTGCATGTGACTGAAAGCAGGATCCTTGAGGAGGGAGGTGTTAGCAGACTGTAAGCAGTGCAGATTGCATGGGCGCATTGGGAGGGGAAAGAAGGGCACGAGCAGCATGTGTGGGCCTGGGAAAGGGGAATAGTCAGGTTTGGATATGGCGCGCAGGAGGGGGCTAGATACTGTTATTTTAGGCCAGAACATTCAGCACCTTGGGTTCCATTTCTAAGAGTATGGATTTGGTTCTGGCAGGCAAGGAAGGAGCTGAGTGGGGTGGTGCAGTCCATGGTCAATAATGCAGAGACAAATGAATTAGAGCCCGTGTGGAGGCTGGAGCACAACCAGCCATGGTCTTGGGCAGCAGTGGTTCCAGTAGTAGCTCTGAGCTGGAAAGCATAAGAAGACTTGCTGAACAGACTTGCTCAGTTACTAACACTGAAAGAATACTTTTAAATCCACCAAAGACTTGAAGTAGGCATTCCTTTCAGTACTGCATAACCTGAGAACCAAGACCCTTTAACAAGTTATAGGAGAAAGTTTCCTGTGTTTTAGAAACTATGAAGAGAGAGAGATGTGCTTATTTAATGCAGTCCTCTCTTAGGAGAAGTGTAATTAGATACTTCATTGTTCGAACCAGGAAATGTTGAGAGTAAAAGGAGGGGCTTTTCATAATTATCCTGAGAGAGCAGGCATGAATAAGGAGAGAACTGGGAAGCCAGAATGCTGCAGTTTGGTTCTACAATGGCCCCCCAAAGCCCACGTGTGAAGGATGAGTCCCCTGGTGCTGTTGGGAGATGATAGGGACTTTGAGAGGTAGGGACTAGTGGGAGATCATTCAGTCACTAGACATGTGCCCTGGGAGGGGTTGTCGGGATTCCAATCTCTTCCGGTTTCTCTCCTTTTTGCATCTGGGCCATGAGGTTAGCAGTTTACCCCACCTAGTGCTCCTCACCATGGTATCTTGCCTCACTGCAGGTCCGGAAGCGAAGTGGCCAACTGACCGTGGACTGAAATCTCTCTTCTGTGAGCCACAACCTCAGATGCTTACAGTAAGAGAGAGCCAACTAGCACACTGATCAACCTTCCTATGAGCAGTCATCCTAATAATCCAGCGAGGCCTTAGTCAGGCAGCCCCTCCTGGCTGGATTAGGGCAAATT
This sequence comes from Dasyprocta punctata, assembly GCA_004363535.1. Classification (NCBI taxonomy): domain Eukaryota; kingdom Metazoa; phylum Chordata; class Mammalia; order Rodentia; family Dasyproctidae; genus Dasyprocta; species Dasyprocta punctata. Next base: position 253,844 of record RJWM01000022.1, on the reverse strand, counting down.
GCACCTCACACTGGCCCCGTGCCCCTGCAGGCCTGGATTGTCTCCTCTTACTCAGCACTTTTCCCTTCTAGGATACAAGCTATTTTCATTCTCAGAAAAGCTCCATCAGCCTTCAGGCCAAGCTTGTCTCTTTCTTCTTGGACTGCACCTTTAGGTTTTCATTCTAGAGACCAGATTCCATCTTAAAATCTATTTCCTCCACTTCCTGGCACATTTTGGATTCTCTGTCTTATGGACAATAGTGAGTGTGTGGGAAATAAGAATGGGTTTTAATGCTGGATTGAGCCAAATCATTTCATGATATGAAGCTTCCATTCAGATTTCATATAGTGATATTTAAAAGTACTACATAGCAGTTGCTTTAGAATTTCCTTCTGTTACGTGTTCACAGCTTGTCTAGTCTGTACCTGTGGGTAACCAGGAGCTGGTTAAATGTTTACTTTGGCCCTGGATTGGTTTGCATTGTTATAGGTAGTGCCACAGCACTTGTTGGCAATGTTAACTATCGCAACTGTATCGCAGGCTTGAGGCCCAGCTCAGAGCTCCAGGCAGACCGGCCTGCACAGATAGTTTGGTGGAGGTGTCTAGAGTAGTGGAAGTGATTCTTTGTAGTTTTAAATTATGTATTATAGTTCTTCTTAGTCAAGTGTGGCCCATTAGGTTTTGCCTGTTTTGACCATCACTTGGAGGTTACAGCAAAGATGTGAGCAATTTTATGCAAGAATCGTAATGAAAAATTTGGGTATTGAATTAGTGAATCAACTGTGTCTTTTTAGGGAATTTATAGACTAACAGATTACACTTGTATAGACTGTAGTTCCAAAATGGTAGGATTTTAGCATGGGACGGGTTTCTCTAAGAAACACAGTTAAACTTGTGCACTGAACAGACGGAAAAACTGAGGCCCATAGAGGGCGACTTAGGCAGGGAATTGTATCTTCTTTTGAGACAAGCTATCATGCTATTGATTTACCTATTTTGAAAATTTACATGTAGAAAACGCTGAATATAATTAAATAAATATCTATATCTGCGTGTGTATCTCTCTGTGTGTATCTGCTATATATATTCAATTCATATTATATATATATATATATATATATATATAATTTATTTATTTTTTTTAGAATTCTGCAGGCAGGGTTATGGCACCTGTCTTAGTTACTTTTCACTCGTTGCCGAGGCAAAATACCTGACGCCCCAAATTAAGGAAGGAAAGGTTTATTCTTACAGTTTTTTGGGAGTTTTAGTCCATTAATTGGCTCCCAAACAGCATGGGATGGCGGAGCTGCCGTTCATGGCGATCACAAGCAGCAAGGTGCGCTGGCGAGAGAGTGAGAGAGAGGGTAGAAGGGGAAGACCCACCTTCCCTTACACTGTATCTCAGCTCCACCCCTGGGCGTGTGCCAATCCCAGTGCTAGACAACAACTGAACACAAGCACTAGACTCAGCCCCATCAAAAGTATGTGAGGATTTGGAGGTACATAGTATACCCAATACAGCACCTGACAGTATTTAATTGGGTGGCTTGTTCAATTCTCCTTATTTTTATGATAATAATAATGCGAATGGCTTCTGGTATTGTTCTAGTCACTATACTAAGCAGCTTAGGCTATCTTTATGATAGCCCTGTCTCATCACTAGAATTATAAATTCTGTTTTCCCATGGAGATACTGAGGCATACAGTCCTTCAGGACGTTGTGCAAGCTCACGCAGCATATGAACAATAGAGAGTAAGTGACTTCGCTTCTCTTGTTCCTCTTGGGGATCCCCAGTGTGCAGCCCATCAGCTGGTCAATACGAGGGCTTCAGTAAACATTTATTGAATGAATGAGAGGGCACAATAAGGTTGACAGCTGAGCCATGGTGGTTATAACCCGAATAGCAGCCTCTGTGGGAAGAGTCAGTTTGTAACCAGGGTTAATTTTTGGAAAGACCAGGGTACAGAGCCAGATGATTTTCAAGTATTGAGCTATGTGAACTGACTTTCATACTGATGCTATTAACATGTCTCCCAGTCTTCAATTTCCTTCTAACTTCTTCAGGAAAGGGTATTCATGGGACATTGTGTTAAGGTTATTTTATTCCACTTCTTTGCAAAGTGCTAATTTTGATCTGGGAAATCTCAGTTAACCAGCTTCCCTACCCACTGTAACAGAGTGAAATTTGGCTATAGTGGAGTGGTCTCATAAATCAACATACCTTTGAAGGCCAGAGAAGTTGGCATTTATGTAGAAAGATTGGCTCCAAATGCAGAGTGGTGGATTGTATGAAGGGACTAGTGGAAAGATCCAGGAGACTTGTGATCTTTACTTGAATGTGTGTAATCAGATCAGGTTAATTACGAATTGGCACCTGCTTTTAAAATGCCTAATGTCAGCTTGATGAGGTGGCGTGTGCCTATTGATATCAGTACCCTGAGAGGCTGCAGCAGGATGACTACAAGTGTGAGCATAGCCTGGGCAACTTAGCAAGATGCTGTCTCAAAATTAAAAGAGAGAGAAAGAGGGAGAGAGAGGGAGAGAGAGGGAGAGAGAGAGAGAGAGAGAGAGAGAGACAGAGAGAGAGAGAGAGAGAGAGAGAGAGAGAGGCGAGGCTGGGGAAATCACTCAGTAAAATGACTCTGTGTCTAGTTCTGGGAGCAAAAAAGACCTAAATTAGGGTTTTGAAGGTAATTATAAAAATCTTCCTGTTTCCTACTAAGTTAAAAGAACCAGCTTATGTTTGACTTTGCTTCTTAGATCTTTTTTTTTTTCTGTTTGGTTAATAATTAATTGTTCTGAAGTCTGTCAAGATAACTATGTATTAGAAGAGAAATTACTGAGTGATTGAGAAAGAGACACAGAATGTCATAGAGACAGAGACAAGAGACAAAGAAAGGGAGAGACAGAATTTGTGACAAAGAGAGCAAAAACCTCTGGTTGTGTGTTCATGGTGCTTTTTAGTGCCAGTCTCTATATGATGGGGTGGGGGTGTTTGATCTCCATTTTCAATATTCTTTGATCGTTTCTTGCTTAGAAAGGAAGAAATTAGAATTGTTGAGCTATGATTTGTTTTAATCAGAAAGAAATTGTCTAACATAAATCTCTTCATGAGTGCTGGAAAAGCCCTAAAGCGGCCACGAAAAAAATATCAATACTTTGCAAAGGAGGAATGATTGTTCCAATTCGTGGCTTAATTGACTTTAAGCCTTAATGAAACTCAGGCCAGAGCGGGTGGCACACTCTGTGACCCGATCAGCAGTGAAATCTGCACCAGCACCAGGAGAGGAGGAACTTAGAGGGTTATTTGGCTCTTTGCTATTGGTGCACTTTTCTAATTGACTACAGCAGCCTAATATCAGATAATAATTTCTTCTTCCTATGAAGAAGGTAAATTTTTTTTCTTAACATGGTAATTTATTTTAAATTATAGCTTTTTCTGTTGGAAGCATTCATTTATGTTAGATTATTGTTCCTCAAGTGAAATTTCACTGATGCCATATAATTAAATATAGATTTTTTAAAAAAAATTGTATATATTTTAAATTTGTAAGTGGACAGACTTGGGGTATAGAAAGACTTTATTTGAGAAGAGTAAGTAGCCCACCTGATCACCATCATGGCCATTGGAAAGGATTCATTTAGTACCTGCATTCCTTTCCAGTCTGGGCTTCATTTTGTGAAGGGCTGCATAAAGTTGCTGACTAGATCAATCTAAAAGGACCGAGCCATAAAATATGTTATATAGGTTTATGCAGCAGATCTGGGATGTGGTCTGCCTGAGTCTGAATCCTGTTTCTGTCACTCAGCAGTGAAGGTGACCTTCTCTTCTCAGAGCCTCAGTTGCTCATCTTGGTAGCACTTGGATGAGAACAGTACCTGTATCACAGAGGTGCTATGAGGATTCATGCAAGTGCTGTGTACAGTGTGTTAAGACTGCTGCCTTTTTTCATCATGGTTCCCAGGGGCCCAACGTGTGTTATCCAAATGCTAAGAAAGATAAGAGAAACAATTGCCTGGGACCCTGTGTGATCTGACCCCACCAACCTGTCTAAGCTCATATCTGACCAGTTGTGAGCTTGTTCCAACCATGTCAGACTCACTGTTATCCGCAAGCCTTCCCATCTCTGCGTCTTTGCCCAGAATATCCTCTCAGCTTGGAGGCACTGCAGGCAAGCTTGCCCACCTGACACATGCCTCCGTGTCCTGTGAGCCTCTGCCCGTGGTTCCTTCCCACAGAGCTTTCCTGGGCTTCCCTTGCTTCGCCCCTGCTCCCCTTTCCTTCCCTCGTTCAGTAAAGCCTGGTCAACCCCTTTCTCAGAGTCAGGTACTGTGTTAAGCCCTTGCAACATGGTGGAAAAAGGAAGCAAGGTTCCTGCCCCCAGGAGCCTGTAACCTGTGCTTTGGGTTGTAGATACGCATTTCTCATGGCACCAATTACTTTATGCACTGACTGTTTGTCCATGGTCTCCTTAGTTAGTCAACACCCAGTTATTGGTACTTTATTCTGCCAGGCATCATGGAACTCTGAGCATACATCCATGCATATGGCACTGTCCATGCCCTAAAAGTCAAAGTGCGGTAGTAGACATGGAAATTAACATCAACAACACTGCTAATTGTGTGTGTGTGTGTGTGTAGGCGGGAGACAGGGCAAGCCCTGGTTTATGGTCCAAGTGCTCAGGGATACTTGAACAGGAGCAGATACCAAGTGCTTGTGCTTCTCATTGTTTTCGTTGGTGCCAGACCAGTTGTTTAGCATATGGAAGGTTTTCTTTGATAGCAGTAATCTAGTTAATGGTTAAGAACATGGGTTTTGGCATCAGACCAGCGTAGGTTGGGATCCTGGCCCTGCCATCCAGTAGCAGCATTGTGATCTCAGACAAGGCAACGCTCTGTGTGCCCTCTGTCTTTCCATGGGAAGTGGGGCTCTTGTGTCTCGCTTGCCAGGATGTTTGTCAGGGTTAAATGTGCTCACGGTGCCCAGTCCATGATGCAGGTGCAGCAGCGCCATCCAGTGAGAGTACCCTATCCATGCTGGCACCCTTGGGGCTATATCCCACGGAGGCTTTCTTCCTCTTCCTCTTCCTAGCAGGGACTGGCCACAACGCCAGACACAGCCTCCGCCAGGCAGATATGCTTGGTGTTCAGACACAGCTTCCTCACTGCAGTATTGGATTTTGTAGGAACGGTGACAGTTTCCAGAAACCTCTGGTCCGTGAGCCAATTTGGAGAAAATTGAATCATTCCCTGTGCCTTTCGGCTCACATCCTAAAAGCCTGCACAAACACTTTGGGCAGGCTTCAGCAACTTCACATCAAGGGCTCAATCACAGCTCCGAAATAAAAACATCCCCCATTGCTCTCTGCATGTGAAGCTGGATTCTGCGCTTGGCACAGACCTCAGTGCTAGTGATAGCATTCCTCCCACAATATCCCAAGGTCCTACCAGGCTGCATCCACTTACCATGCGTGCTTCTCCTGATGAAGATTTTTTTTGTTTGTTTGTTTGGTACTGGGGATCGAGCTAACAACCTCGCGCCTGCCAGGCAGGCACTTATGACACTGAGCTAAATCCCTGGCCCTATTTTTTTGAGACAGGGTCTCACTATGCAGTTCAGGCTTGTCTTGAACTCACTTTGTAGCCCAGGTTGGTTTTGAACTCACAATGATCCTCCTGCCTCAGCCTTCCGGAGTGCTGAGATTAAAAGTGTGTGCCACCACGCCCGGCTCCGATGAAGATTAAGAAGGAAAAAAAAAGTAGTTGCTACCAGTTCCCAAATGCTCAGTGGCACTTGCGGTTGGAGGTAGGGTAGGTCTTTCGAAGTCTCCCGAGAAGTGGTTTCATGTTCAGATGGGCTGAGACAGGCTGGGATAGGCAAGGGTCCGCATGTCATCACTGTCTTCTTGATTTCTCTTCTTGTCAGAGAAACTGCCCTAACTTTCTCCGTATTCACATTCTCCTCTGCAAGGACCCCACTCTAGAAATAACCGTGAATTTAGTGACTGACAATCGTAAGTGTTGTATGATTTGTGGAGGATTTATATGTGAAGGAAAATGGGTGGATTAAAAATATTAAACAGTGTAGCTAGCCAGCACCCACATGGATGAATTGTTGAATCTGTTTCCCCCCCTTATACTATAAACATATGGCATGAATTTTCTGCTCTCATTACAGATGCCGAGAGAAGGCAAAGACAAATATTTATATTACATTCATGTTTTACAATAAAAACACTGTTCGGTTTGTTTATACAGTTCCACTGTTACAGTTTTTATGGTTGGTAATGAAACCACTGTAAAACCAAGGCTGGGTTATATAGCAGATGCGATAAGCCCTCCTGTTCAGGGAGATGTCCCGGATGGAATCCTGGATGTCACATGGACGGAGTCAACAACTGAATTATGTGTTAGGACAGGCTAAGTTATGCCGTAATAACAAACAACCTCAACATCTCTGGGGCTTACAGCCGTCACGGTTTATTTCTCGCTCACACTGCAGTTCCCTCCTCAGCTCCTTGAAGGGCTCCGTTTGAGGGGGATTGGTCTCAGCCATGAGGGCTGACCCTGCCTCAGCCTGCAGTGCTGGGTGTTGTGATGGAGGAGGGAAGAAGCTTGCGCACCTGTGGATGGGCTCTCTCAGCTTTGGCTCAGAAGCCTCACCTGCCCCTAGGCCCACAGTCAATGGCCAAGGCAGGTCTCTCAGCCATGTCCAGGTTCCGGGTGCAGGGGGCACAGACCCACCCTGTGAGCAGATGAAGGTGGACCCCAGGCCCTGGGACCCTTCCCCTGGTCACTCTTGCCTCTCTGCAGTTCATCTATTGAAGATTTTAACACAAGTGTCAGTCAGTCATAAGGGAACAGCAAAGGCACTGAAGACCTTCCTGCCTTCTTACCCAAACTCTTTAGCATGGATTGACTCTGGCTTCACTGTAAGATGATCTGGTTAGAAGGGTTTCCTAGCTGACCCCAGGAGTATGTCACAGCACAGAAAAATCTTTCAAACCATTGAGCCTTTCTGAGCTTAACTATGCTGTTTGTTTGTTTATTTATTTATTGATTCTTTTTCATTTGTTTTATTTTGAGATGAGGGTCTCACTATGTAGTCCAGGCCAGCCTTGAACTGTATTACCTAGGCTGACCCTGAATTAACACTCCTGTCTTAGCCTCCTGAGTGCTGAGATTATAGGCCTGTCCTATCATACCCAGCTGTTATTTATTTTTAAATGAGTTTACATCATTGGCTGGCTCTTTCCTCCTTTTAAATGTCTTCCTGTTAAGAGGTTTGCCTGGACAGGATAGGCATGAGATACTGGAGATGGGCATCTCAAAGGAAGTAGAAGTCGTCACTGTGAAGCAGCGCGGAGCAACTCATGATAGCACCTCGAAGCGGAGAGCAGGACTGCTCTTTCCAGCGGGTAGAGACATGTTGCTGTTGAGCACTTGCAGTGTAGTGGGTCCAGCTGTGAGTGTAAAGTAAATGCCTCTCAGGATTCAGAGATGTAGTATCAAAGATGTCACGTGCTCTAATAACGGTTGTACATTGATTGCATGCTTTGCTGATTGCATTTGGCCTAAATATTACAGGGTTAAATATTATTAAAGTTAGGTTCACCTATTTCTTTGACCTTTTCTCAAGATGACTGCTTGAACATTTAAAATCACACGTATGACTTGCAGTATTCCCATGGGTTAGCACTGATTAGAGTAAGCAGTGTTGGGAAAAAGTACAATTTGATGTCTTTCTCACAGATCCCTAATTGCTAGAACTAACAATTTAGCCTGGCAGTTTATAGCCTTGGAGTGGTTGAATTTTCTACTTTAGTCTTTTTTTTTTTTAAACTTTATTTCTTAGAAATGCTGTTAGGAGAAAGATCCATGCCTCCCGAGAACCTGCCATGTTGGGTCAGGGAGGCTACAACCAGAAGACAACTAGCCTGCTTTCTTGATGAGTGGCAGTGGCGCAAGCAACGTGGACTCCAGAAAGAGAAAGATCTGTGTCCCCCGTGCGTGGGGGCTGAGAATCAAGGACCCCCCGCCCCCGAAACCCCCATCCCCAGTAAGCAACTTGATGGTTCAGAGGACTGGCCAAATTTGATAGCAACTAAGGTACACAAAACAACTAAATGCTTGTATTGTTTGGTTGATTTTGCAGGCCTGGGGCCGGCAGTCTGAGCATCTCCTGGGAGGATGACAGTATGCAATGTAGCAAATATAGGGGATTCCCTTTTGTCTTACCTTTGAGGCCCAATACTGTTCACATTGTTTTGCTTTATTATAATTAATTTTTTTGCTTTATTTCATGTTCTGTTTTGATTGGTTTTATTCTGTTTTGTTTTTGGTTTGATTTTACTATACCTGATGGAATGGTCAACTGTTGTGAAGATAACAAGATATACTATGGTAGCTATTGTTTTCATAGTATCTTACTTTGAAGTTCTGTACCAGTTCTACTGCTTTGTCTTGATTAACTTTGTTTGGTTACATTTTGTTGGATTTTACTATCTTTAAAATAAAATAATAAAAAAAAAGAAATACTCTTAGAAGATCTGAAGAACATTGCAGAGATTTCTGAGACACATCCAGCTTTCTCAGTGATAACCATTCTGCAGCAAACAGATCGCAGAAATGAACACTGACATAGTAGTATTCATTCTATTTGTGTTTCACTGCTTTTTTGCATGTACTTATTTGTGTATGATTTTGTATGTATTGGGGTGACCAGCATCTCAGTCAGGATAATGAGCTATCCCTTCACCCCAAAGAAATAATCTCTACTTTGTTTTATAATTCTTAGAGTTACAGCTTAACCAAGGTTGTTGTGGGTGATAAAACCCTTATGCAACTAAGTAGCACAGAGGTGCCTGGTTCATCCTGTCTGTTTACCTCTCTTCCTGCCCTATACACTTGGCTGAGTTATGTGAGACCTTGCAAGGAGACACAAAGGAAAGGCCACATTCAGGACCCTGGCTATTTTTGGAGGGTTCCAGAAGTAGTTTCACTGGAAGGTATGAAATCATATAATAGGAACTATTGCCTCGACCTGCCGGAGAGAAGAAAATAGCATAGGATCGCTATTCCAAGTCACAGGACCTAGGTTTCTTGTCCTTCCTGCACCTTCTCATCTGGTCGGTATTAAAGGAGAGTGGGTAACGCACCAGCAGCGGGTGTTTTCTGTGATCCAGACAGGACAAGCACTGTGTGACATCATCACTGCATCTCACTCCTGATTGCTGTCTGTCTCTGTCTCTGTCTCTCTCTCTTTCTGTGATACAGCTTTTGAAAATTTTGGAAATAGCTAATATCCTTTCTCTAGAAAGTTGTTTTTGAATAATGAAGTTAGCTAGGAATCCATTTCTGTGGCTGTTTAAAGTGGTCTTCTTCATGTAAGTGTTAGAGTCCCGAGACCCAACCACCTTCTGTCTAGGCAGAGGGCAGTACCTTGTGAGCTTTCACATGTCAGCCAGCCACTGAAGCGCCTGTCCCATCATGCCCAGGCCAGACAACCCAGGGACATAAGCACTTCATGATCAGTCTCCTTCTAGCCATTTTATTTTTTTCCCTCTGAAGAATAGGACTTTGTTTATAGTGGTTATTATCTTTTTCTTTTTCTTTTTTTGTTTCCGTCTTTCTTTTTGTATTTTTTTTTTTTTTTTTTTTTTTTTTTT